>MU008208.1:29544-333850 GCA_010909165.1 Anthoceros angustus
GAGTGCCGAGGTCCCGAGCCTCACCTCCTTGGCCCTCTGCCGCCAATGACGTAATAGGGAAATACATCGCCGTAACCAGATCGATAAGTATTTCAACTGTGTTCTCTGTTTTTTTCACAATTTAAGTTTTTTTGCTGGTCGTTTTAAGTTGCCTGCAGTTGTCAATGTTCTGCGCAGTGTTGCTCGCGCTGTTTCCTTGCAATTTCACTTGATTTTGTCAAGGTATTATATACTCTGTCTTTCATGCAGGTTGTATTCTCTGGAGATGCTCTCATGTATGTGGCTGTTAGCATTACGTCATTGTTTCATGTTTTTGATCTGTCCTGTTCTAATTGTCTGTTGTTTTTGCGTGAGACGCAGGTAGTAATTGTCGCTAGAAGTTATCCAGGCAACACGGGATGGGGTCTTCAAATGTTTGTGCAAACTGTAAGAAAAGTGAACAATTGTAGTTTATTGTCGATGATTCTTGCCCTAGTTCTTGATATTGTTTTATGATAGTCTTTTGTTTCTGATTAACTAACATCCTTGTTTCAATACCGTGCAGGTTGTGGTTTGGGCTACCCTTCGGTTCTTGTCTAAGGTATGTGGTTAAGCTCTTCGTTGTGTTGTGAACTTGGCTTTTCTGTTACTCCTTCGGGATTCTGCTTGGTTCTTTTATACTACATAATGTGCCGGGTTACATTAAATTCATGCAGTAAGGTTTTTTGAGTCCAAGGCAGCGAGGTGGGATTTCTAGAATGAGCTTCTATCTAGATGTACCTGGTATTCACTTGGTGTCTATTTCTTTCTACCACCGCCTGGTTTCAACATTTATGGTGGATGCATTTCACCGCCATGCCATGTTTTCTACTTTATTGTAATAGATTTTACTACATTGAGTAAAAATAATGACCAAATGGTCAATTCTCTCTCTAGAAATGTACCCTCCCAAAGAAAAAAATCGAGGAGCAGTAGCGTGAGGCCTGACGAGGCCGCTTACTTTCAAATGATTAGGAACGGACGCGAGGAGGGCGTTATCACGAGAACGGCCGAGGCGTTAATGGGAACCGCCGAGGCCGTCTTGCGCCCGGTACGCTGCCCGCTTCCCTCGCGGCGGGAGCGGCCGTAAACCGGCGGCCGACGCGCCGCTTTGGACTCTTCGGCTAGAGGCCGAGGCGATAGCCGAGGTCCGCGATCAGCTTTAGAGTCACTGGGCACACAAATTTTATATAAGTGCTGTCTCTCTCTCTTTTGTTAAAACTTAAACTGCGGGGTTTCACTTTAGCAAATAATAGTCATTTGACATAATAGTCACACTGAAAGCATCATTGGTACGTCAATTTTCTAGAGTATTTTAGTTCAGCTATGTTGAAGATCCTAAGCATATTCTCGGGGTGGATGGGGTATACACTTCAACTAGTCTAGAGTATTTTCCACAGGTTCCGCTATGTTGAAGATCCTAAGCATATTCTAGGGGTGGATGGGGTATACACTTTGATGTACGCAACAAAGGCGCTCTGACCGAATCTTGGCAAGTCTTAATTTCTTCTCGGGTGATCAATTCCACCTTCGTGAGACCTCTTCCGTCACGGCTCTCTCGGAACTGCTCAAGCAACCCAAGGTGACCACCTCACCACTGAACAAAGCCAAATCAGCAGTGAGAAATGCGCCGCAGTCAAGTTGTGTCCCACACCTACACCCGCGTCCGTCCGGCTCATCGTCTATCTCGATGGGGTTGCTGAGCCCTGCATTGAGCGGAGTCGAGCCGGGCCAGCATCTGCTGATTCGAGCAAGGGCGGTTATGATTTGAGGAGGAGGAGGACAAATCCATGAGCCGTATAAAACCCGGAGGGCGCAATACAAACCCAACCTCCCACGAATCTCCTCCTTCCCCGATCAAAGATCCTCCCTACCAGCGGAGAGGACGCGAGCAAGGCGGGGAAGAGGCAGCCACTATAACCACGAAACACCATGTGCAAAAACACGACCCGGGCCTGGGCAGTAGAATCTGCACAGGGCGGGAAGAATTGCAACAGGGAAAACACAAGCAACCGAATCCAACACAAGCAAAAGCAGAAATTGGGCGAGAGAGGCGACCAGATGTCGGGAAGACTGGCACCTCTGGGCAGCAATTGCAGCCAGACCCGCAGCCTCAGCCGAGCACATCAGGAAGAGCAAGAGCGGAGATGCAGGTGCAACGCAGGAACAATCGATCGAGGAGGCAGCGGCAGAGCGGGGCGGCGAAGCGGCGGCGGCGAGGCGGAGGCGAGCGAAGCGGCGGCGGTGGCGTACGGTTGCGGCTGGAGAGAATACAAATGCCAACAAGTGATGTCCTTGGCTCCGGACTCCGACACCATGTGGTAAGTGAAAATAGCAGGAAGTGCAGGATTAAATCCAACATTACGACCATAGGGTGCCATTGTCAACACGTGCCAAATAAATGGGTGTCCTTGCAGACATTACAACCGATAAGCACTTCCGGCCAGCTTTGAAGCCTCGCGAAATCATAAATGCGGTTGATGTATTGTGACGGCAACAATGTGAGTGGAGGGAAGGAAAGGGAATGTTAGCAAACAGTGCGAGCTCGGGTGCGGGTTGAGGAGCTTACCGAATAATACGGATGATTGCCCACAATCCCAGCTCTTTGGATGCAAGCCAATGGAGGCAAGGGCCCTCAATGGAACAATTTGGGCCTCATGGCTCAAGTTGTGACAGGCTGACCTCGAAGTCTCACAGATTTGACAAACCTCCTCCTAACACTCTTATTTTGTGTGGACCGGGAGGCAGGCAAGTGATGCTGCAGCGTTTCTCACTTAGAAAAGAACACACTCGAGCAAAAGACTTGTCCCGAAAACCACAACTCTTTTACCGGACCCTCTGCTTGTGAGAGAAGAAGGGTTGATCTCTACAGTGGGTAATGCGTTCCCTGTTGGCGTTCGTGGCAGAGAAGGCAGGGTGATGCTAAGTGCGGACCATGGTTGCGTCGTGGTCGTGCGTAAGGAGCGGCGCAAGAGGTGGGGCAAATCGTCGGCTGAAAAGCAAAAGAAATGTCGGTGGGATGTGGGTAGGTTGGTGATGTCTAAAATCTAGATGAAGGAAAACCCATCCATGACAAGTGCTAGCGTGGGCGATACTGGTAGTCGCAGATGTGGAGGTTGGGCACTCTCAAGGACTCCGGCCGTGTGGATGAGTCTTGGCGAAACTCAAGGGACGCACCTTGCAGAACCTACGTCGGCGGGAAAACCTCCGCCACACCCAGCACCTCCACGGGCGGAACCTCGCCCAAAAGCTCCGGAACCTCCAGCGTTGCGCCCGAAGCTTCCGCTAAGCGGGGAGAACGTCGGCGCGGGGCGTCCGTTGAGCGGCAGATGCTTCGAGGTCGACCGAGCAGGACCTCGATCGGCGCTAAAAGCTCCGCGAGATAGCAACAAGAAGGTGGAGGGGAGCGGCGGCGTGATGGGCGATGCGAAACTAGGATGCAACTTGTTTAAGTAATCGGAAAATTAGGTTTCGGATGGTTCTGAGGTGTGTGTGTGGCAGTGTTTGGACGGCATTCGTCTCACCTCCTGCTTGAGTTGGAGACAAGGTCTGGTCTTTTATTAAGGTTTGGAACAAAAATTAGGTTTGGGTGAGCGTGGCGGCGTGAATAATGGCTCTATAGGGTTGGAATCCGGCTCGGAAAACTAGGTTGGAATTCAAATGAGCTTCTAGAGATAATGGCGAGCGCCCGGCAGAGGAGATTGTTCTAGGGTTTGGTGGCCTATATAGCAGCTTCTCCAAAGCCCGGTCTTTTGCAAAATTCTCGGGTTGTAGTTGCTTCCGAGGCTTTGCTCAGGAGTCTCAAGGCCTTTATTCAGATCTTTTGTTTGTCAAGGTTTTAGGCTCTGTTAAGGCCAAGGCCTTGCAGCCTTTGTTCAAGGCCAATGAGTCTTTGTAAGTCTATTTGAAGGGCAAAAGGTGGTTTGTTTGTTCCGAAGGGTCTTAGAAGGCCAAGGGGTCTTTAGGTAAGGGGCAACTTCGTTTTCCTTCTTTGAAGGTCAAGGGTGGTTCTTTGTCCGGAGGCCAGTTTGTTTTTCGGCACCGAAGGCCAAGGTCTTTGTTAGCCTTAAAGGTTAAGGCCGTTTTGCTTGAAACATCGGTGTGTTGGTTTCATGTCGCTCTTTGGTTGTGTTTAGTTTTGGTCAGTTATACGCTCAAAGTTTCGCTGTTGTTTGTCTTTGTTTGGTTACCTTTATGCATTTGCTATGGCGGTGAGTGCTTTTCGGTGCCGCTATCCGGTCTTTGTGTGCATCGCGACTGTGTGTAAACTTTTCCGGGCTAGACAAAGGTATTCTTGTTGTATCCGCTTGTTTAGGCCTTGCTAGTTGTTTCTGACCCTATCACTTTGTATCTTGTGGAAGTTCTTGCTTGTTTCTTCATGTAGTTTATGTCGATAATCCTTGTCTTTCTCGTCGTCTTAGATCTCAAGCTTTTAATTCTACTGGCGGCCATCTTTCGTTTTTTCAAAGCGATCGGACCGACACCAGCGGGCGATGTCGGATCCTTTCGATGAGTTGCTTAAGACCCTTGCGATTGTAGCTTACTTAGTTGAACCCTATCTGCATGTTGTGTATTCTGGATTCTCTTACCCCCCTTCCAACCAGCAATTTGGTTGCTGTTTTTGCGTTGCTTGTTGTAAGTTTTCTGTATGTGTGTCCTTCTTGAGTTTTTGGTTTCGTGGTCGCTAATGCTGGCGCTCATCTTTGTGTGTTGTATTCTTTCATGCAGTTAGGTTTTACTCCAACTCGTTTGAATGATTGTATGTATTTTTAAGGTACCTTGTGTCATTGATGTATGTTCCAATCTTTGGCCCGGTTTTATCTTTATATATCGTGCGGTCGTTGCTTGCGTTTCTGCCGCGGGCTTCTCTGCTCCCGACTATATGCTTGTGTTTTGATGCGGACAAGTTGTTGGTTTTAGGTTGGGACGTAATAGAAATACACTTCAGTAGCAAGGATCGATCGTATTTCAAGCGTGTTCTCTGTTTTTGTAATTTAAGTTTTTGCTAGTCGTTTTTAAGTTGCTGCTTGATTTGTGATATTACCAGTGTTGCTCGTCTGTTTTCCTTGCAATTTCACTTGATTTTGTCAAGGTATTATATATACTCTTTCATGCGAGTTGTATTCTCCTGGAGATGCTCTCATGTATGTACAGCTAGCATTGTCATTGTTTACATGTTTTGATCACATTTCTAACTATACATTGTTTTTGCGTGACGCAGTAGTAATGTCGCTAGAAGTTATCCAGGGCAACACGGGATGGGGTCTTCAAATGTTTGTGCAAAGCGTAAGAAAAGTGAACAATTGTAGTTTATTGTGATTCTTATGTAGCTACTTGAGGTAGAAATAGTTTGAACTACCACAATCCTTGGCTCTATCGTTAGCCAGCCTTTGTCTATCGAGTTGTTTTATGATAGTCTTTTTTGTTTCTGATTAACTAACATCATCGCTTTCAATACAATCTATGCGAGTTGTGGTTTGGCTACCGCCGGTTCTTGTCTAAGGTATGTGGTTAAGCTCTCTTCGTTGTGTTGTGAACTTGGCTTTTCATTACTCCTTAAGGGATTACTCTTGGTTCTTTTATACTACATGATGTGCGGGTTACATTAAATTCATGCGCATAAGGTTTTTGAGTCAAGGCGTGAGGTGGGATTTCTAGAATGAGCTTCTATCTAGATGTACCGGTATTCACTTGGTGTCTATTTCTTTCTACCTGCTGCCTCGGTTTCAACATTTATGGTGGATGCATTTCACACCCATTGCCATATGTTTTCTACTTTTTGTATAGATTTTACTACATTGAGTAAAAATAATGACCAAATGGTCAATTCTCTCTCTCTAAATACCCCTCCCCGAAAAAATCGAGATAAGCGTCGAGGCCCCAGGCAGAGGCCGACTTTGATCTCTTCACCTTCATGAGGGGTTAGGGGATCAGGGATTCTATCGCCCTGGTCTTTTTTGCTCCTCCGACCCATTGCCATCTGCTGGAAGGCCACCGAAACCAAAGTTGAAGACCGCAATTCTTGCTCATAGAGGTGGAAGATGGAATAGCAAAACCCGTAATCTGACCTTTGTTTGGAGGATGTTGCCAAGGGAGGGCGTGGCGAGCGCGATGGCGTGTGCAATCGCTCCGGACTTCACAGGCGGCGCAGACAGTTTTATGCGGTGGCGAACACGCCCAAGCTTCGCAAGCCTTCAGACGAATGGGGCGACTCTTCAAATTGAAGTGTTCCTTTGCGAGGTGTCTCGATGTACACCTCGACTTACGAACACTGTTTGCTCCAACAGAAAAGAGATAATCCTGTTTCTTCCCTAGGGCAATAATAACCCCAACGAAATTAGGGTTGAAAGGATGATGAAACATCATGTCCAGGCGTATCCACATAAAGTTGGTCCAACAAAAGCTAACCCTGGCTCCTGAAAACTCGTATTTATGGATGGGAACGGGTAGAACTATTTTTCCTTCGCAGCCGCAAGTTCCACCCAACCCAAAGTGGGGTTAACCACAAGTTTCACCATCATGGTAATCAACATCCCCATTGCGCCACAATCAGTCCATGTGGGATGCCGAGCATGAATGCAATGTAATTAAAGCTACCGCCATTCCTTGTCCCAGCTAGCGGCGCCGCATATCTAAGCCGGATACGCTATTAACGTCCATTTTTCCCGAATGATTGACCCAAGTTTGCCTTAACCTTGCACGGCGGCCGCAAGGGTTTCGTGCCCGACACTTTAGGTCGCTCGCTTGCCACAATCATGTTGAATGCTACTCATCCTTTGGATGGAGATGAGGTGTGGATTGTTTTGTTGTCAATTTGCCGATGTTTTGGGCTCAGATGCCGACGACTATTCCATCCGTCGGGTGAATCGCCTCAGTAATGTTTGCGACGGGCACACCGCTCGCAATTCAAGACAACAACGGAGGATGTTGCCCAAAGGAGGAGGATACTAAACGTGCCTCAAATACGGTCATGTGGTGTGTGGACCTCTGCCTTCCCAAAAGGACAACGCATTCCAGAAGGTATAACTAGGAGAGAATCAAACCGGTCTGTTCCTACTTGCTTGAATTCGCCTTACATACCAATGCCTTTGCTTGCATTTGCAGCCTGCTAGCAGGCCACAATGGGCGCAGGTTCATCTTCACCATCTGCTCCGAGGTGTGCCTTGACACCGAAACCTCAATTTGTATGCCGCCTTAGATAGGAGCCTGCCCGCTCATCGCATGAGAATGCACAAAGTAGTCGACACTGCTCGCCTGAGGGAGGGCCTCAAGCATTGAGGCGTGACTTATTTCCTACTATGGATGAGTGGGAAAGGTATCCTCCTCGAAAGCGTCGTCACTTCGACGAGGAGGATGACGCCTTTCAAACACCGGAGGTGGACATGCTCGCAATCATACCATCCCAAGCCATTGAGCGAAAGCTTGATAGCAACAAAGGCTCTTGTTTCAACGGTCAAGACGCTGCGGTGTGCCGATGAGGAAATGCGGGCGTGCCCCTTGATTTCGCAAGCCCGCTAAACCAAATGTGTGTTCGTAAATTGACTATAGAAAGGTTGCGGAGCGAGATACCGGTTTCTACGAATGGGCGATAAGAGCAGAGACGCTTTCGGAATCTCTTGTTCACGCCGATCGCAGCGGGCCAAAGACAATGATAAAGTTGTGACCCATCTATGGGGGTCGGCCGACGCTCTGCCTCGAGCTTCGCAGGTATATTGCATTGGCCATAGTAGGTATGAAGAGCTGAAGAGAAGGGTTATTGCACATGCACCATGGGATGGCTTTAGAGCAAACCCTAAACAGCAGTCTACATATGCGCAGGGTGCAATCGCGTGGATGGACAACACATTCCTGTTCATGGCGGAAAGGCTCCCCAATGTTGATGTGTTTAACCTTCCAGACACATTTACAAAGTTCGAAATTTGGGCAAAATATAAACGGCAATGTGAGGGTTCCAGTCAACGGTTTGTGACCTATGCTTGGTTTTTGAAACTTTGGAGGGAGAACTTCAGCACGGTGAAGATTCCAAAGTCCAACAGGTTCTCCACGTGCTCGCTTTGCGCAGGATTGAAAACGACAATTAGAAACACGACTGCTAAAGTCGACCAAGGTATTCTCCAAAATCCTTTCAGTCGGTACATTATGTGTCCTTCTATGTCCTTTGTTCTGGCTGCACACTCTCCATGTCTTAGGTGGTTAGTACATCGTGTTCTCTGTAATTTGAATGTGGCATGTTGAAAGGGACGTGCTAGCACCTTGAAGTAGGCCCGCATGTCAGGTTCGACCAATGAGTGGGCGCCGGCTGGCCGGCGCCCACTTCCTCTTTAGCACCTCTCGGGGTTTACGCAGCTTGTGTATTCCATGGAAGAGGCGTCCCATGGTAGGGAAGAGGAGGAAGTGTCTTGGCCCACCTAGGAAGCTTTTGGTGGGAAGGTAAAGGTGTCTCGGGAAGGTTAGGGTAGTAAGAAGGAACGTTCTCCATGCTCCTCTAGCCATTGCACTCCATAGTAAGAGGTATGGCCGACAATGAACATACCGGGCTTTGCCGAGGCCTCCTCGTTAGAGGCGCCGCAGCGCCCTCTCTTCCACCAAGATGCAAATTCTACAATGGAAGGCGGTTTGCATGGTGTTCGTCGATAGCCCGCGGACTGGTATGAGGATGACGCCGGCGGGCCGGCGCCTTTCACCCACGGTTTTGGTGGGCAACAGGAAGCATTCGGCCTAAGGGTTGAACGGCACAGATATCATGTTGCGGATACGACGGGTTCCAAACCAGCAGTACTGGGTGTTGGATGATCTGCAATGATCCTATGTCTGCAATGCCTGTGCATGTCTAACCACTATAACAATGGCTGCAGTTTTATTACAATTTTTATTACACTTACGGGCAATAATATTACAGTTATGCGGGATACATGACGCAGCAGTGGGCAAAATATTCGTAATTCCCACCGACATTGTCATTTCGTCATCGGATCCCCTTATATGTCGTGGGCGAGTATGGCTGGCCGGTTCCTTTATTTAACTTGGGTTGCAGGGATTCGATTGGCGAGCCTGGGCATACTTGTCGCATGGACATGTCGAGAGCAGAATCGGGATCATGTCGGCACTGCGGCCACAATTGTGTGTCCTGCCATGTCGATGCAACCATGCCGGACCCATAAATTATGAAGAGCCACGTGTTGGCCACTTCCTGTGACGATGGTGGTCACGCCCCTGACGCCATGTGGTTGTCGACCACGTGTGTTCACGCTTTGACTGCAAATAACATTTGACCAAAATTACAATAATAAATCGCACTTACGATTCACCACAGTGAAATCCCAATAATAGTGGAAGGGGATTTCCCGGCGTAGGTCAATCCCCCAACGCCTCGTTTAGATCCGGTAGGGTCATATTAAGCTAATCATGTTTTAGATTCCAGACTCCACTGGTCAATTTATATACTGGCATGATCATATGGTGTGCAATATAACAAGCGGATATGGCATCTGCGGCAAATTGAAACTTCATGCATGCATCCATCACAACTCTCTCAATCTCATCAAGCATACTCGCTTCCCCTTGAGCCATCCGGCGGATCCCTTCCTGTCGTCTCGGGTAGCGGCTTTGGAGAAGAATTCGGCCTCGGCACTCCGCCACGTGGGGTTGGATCTTCCACCTGTGAAATTGGCAATCTCATGCTTAGCGGCCTGGAATCAACTCCCATAGTTGCGAGCACCTATAGCTAGCTGTAAAGAGCCTGGCTTATACCATACCTGATTCACCCCGCCCTCTGATCTGTCCACCTCCAGACTCCATGGTGACGCATTTCCAGCCCTTGCACGACCATGGAGGGCGTCCATCCCAGCGTCACTCTGCAGCACGGACGTGGACTCGTTTTAACCAGGAGCCACAAGCCATGAAAAAACACCGGGCCGCTAAATCCACTTACTGTAGGTCGAGTGCCCTCCCATGTTTCTCTCCTCACCGGTGGATGCTCTGGCGATTGTGGTGTCATGGGCACTACATCCACTGCTGATAGTTCCAAGGTTGTCATGTTTGCCACCGACGTTCCTCCCAATCGTGCAACCTCCTCGCGATTGCACATTAGCTTCACCACGCTAGAGCCCACTTCCTTCCCCTTCGATCTGCCTCGCTCCACACACAACTGCGTTAAGGCCAGCCGGTCAAAGCAGAAACAATCGCGCGCTCACCATGGACCTCCAGTCGGGCATCCTTTCCGCCGTGGTCCGATGCCCACTGCCTCTGCAAGGTGGGCATCCGCTTCAGCGAATGTAAAGGCACGCCCGCCGCTGCGGTCCCCACCATACGGATTGCTCCACCGCTCCCAGCAGCGTGCCTTGCCTCTGCGCGACCATCTGCGTGGTCGCCACACTCCCCGTTTGATGCTAGCGACTCCGTGTGTTGTATTTGTTTCCCATGTTGTGATGTTGGGTGGCGCAATGCGCCGTCCTACTTCCCCGCTGCAATTGTCCGCTTGCTTCACCTTGCATGTTGCATAGAAATTACAGCGTTCTTGATCGTTTATGCGGGCCTTGATCCATCCATTCGTGACCATGGGGAAATCGCTTGCATCCTCTCTACCGACTCTCTCGTAGCTCTGAGTGTTTAAATCCATAGCTTCATCACGGTCGGCTGGTTTGCACAAGTTCGTAAATCGCTCAAAGCCTTGTCGCATGGAAGGAGCCAGCCTCCGGCATTCCAGCCGTGCACATGATCTATGTCGACACCATCGGCCGGCTTGGACATTCGTCGGCCCGCGGCCATGCGACAGTGCATTGGCCACGGCCTCAAAGCCACACGGGAGCGGTGCCATCACGGCATCAATGCGGGGAGCACTGGCTGGAGCTGCCCCTGCTGCGGCGGCAAATCGAGCCTCCACTCGCCGCAGTGGCAGCCCTCCTCTGCATTCCAGTGCAAGTGGAGCAATGACGGTGGCTTCCTCGGATGCTCGGACCCTCACACACTCTTGGACTTTGTCATCGCTAGGATGCACCTTCAATGCTCACTGCTCACCGGGTGGCCACCCTGCACCCTCCATGTCATCCATTGCATGAGGCCCCGCAGTTCTTTCGGGATGGCGCCATGGTACAAGCGAGAGCTCCTATCGCTAATGGGACCCCGCGAGGTGAGCAGGGATAAGAGGTGAGCGGCGGGGAAATTCAAATCAGGCGCAGCCGGGTGTTCTCGGGCAAGCGTTCTCTGGTCTTCCCGCATACAAATAGCCATGGCCTTCACTCCGCCATACTTCCTCTCACTCCTTTCGCTCCACATTCAATTTGAACTCTTGAGCCATTGCATTCAAACTATGCAATAGCCTTTTGCCGTGATTCTTAGAAATACAATTTGATTGCATTACATGCCTAGTGGAATACATTTGCCGAGGCGGAGGGGCGATGAGAAATCACAAATCTAGGCACCACAATTTCTACATCTGGCTGCACAAAGTGGTCTACAGGCGGTTCGCTACCCAAGTTCGCTGGTGGTTCCACCATATTTGTTGGTCCATCGCATGCTCCGATTGCTCCCGTTTGCAACTGCTTGGTGAAAGTGTGTTGGGCACAACATTGTCGAATCGGCAAACTCCGGGAAGTTGTCGAGGTGCACTCGACGCCATAGCGTCAAACCATACATCCGGTCTCTGTCTAGTCTCAAGGTCCACATCGCATATGATTCCTCCCAACACATTGCCATGTCTTTTCCAATTGGTAGGCCATAGGGAGGCGAAACTTCACCAAGGATGAGAAGCTCATCGGCATTCACGATTTCTGCTTGTTGCATCTTGCGTTGGCCACGCTGTTGCCTCCTCAACGCTTGGGTCCATGAAGCCATGGAGGCGCTTCCTCGGTCCGGCACCTCCATCACCACCGCAATGACTGCCCGGTCATGGGCGTGAGTCAATTTGCTAAAGGCGGATGAATTACTCGTGCCGCCAACGCGTTCAGTGCTCACGACACACAAGTGGATTATGGTTATGATTACAAGTCCACGGCCAACATCACTCCAACAATTCTTCCATCCGTTCGAACCATGATGGAATTGGGGTGCAAATCGCCCATCCGGGGACTGGATCGGATGTGTCAACACTTAGCCAGCAGTGCTGGAAACTCCCAGGGCGGGTGTTGCCGCCCATACCTCCTTGTGTCAAGCGCCATGAAACCGAGTCATCCACCTCCAAAGGCGGTGGCGCTTGTTGGGATCACACTCAAACCATTCCACTTTGAATACAAACACGCTTAGTGTGTCGTAATTCGACCTCTAAGATGTCCTTGATTCGCCAAAATATTCGCTCCTTCCACACTTTCCAACGCACGCGGTGAACCCAAGCATCTGTGTTGCCGCTTTGTTTAGTCGGCCTCTACGGTCACGAAAATGGTAACCTTGTGTCAAGACCTCGATATGCCTTGCCATATAAACGGGGTCCCCGGGCCAAGGCCTCAATATCTCCATACTCTGGGTCATTGACCCACTTTCCAAGTAGTCAATGCCGGCTTGTAACAAGTCCATGAAGTTGGGTCGGGTGTGTCCCTCCAGCATTGCATCTTGTTCTCGTTGGGCTCCCAATGTTCCAGAATGGAGTAACAAGAACCAATGCAGTCTCTTGTGATCATCTGGCCCAAGTTTTATCTCCCGGGGTTTTCCAATCGGACGCTCGATCGTGTGGCGTTTGTTGGGCTTGTAAAATCCCTTGCAAAGCGGTGCTTGGCGCCATGTACTCTCGAGATAGTGCATTGCTTCCATGAGGAGATGCGGTGTGCACATCGCCCCTCCGCCTTGGCGATTTGAGCGTGGCGTTTGAGGACTAGCATAAACCGTTCCATCGTACATCCACTGTGCGGTACCATGGTGGCTACCTCGTCAACCAGTGCACAATGAGGTCTGCATTATATTCGAGAAATTGACGGCATGTCTTTGCTCAAACCGATCAAAATGTCAATTGCCTCTGCGCAAATGTCTATGTTTATCCGGGTTGACATATCCACCGATATAGAAGCCAGCCTCACGGCTATACTCTAGGTCATTCAAGTTGCCCTTCAAGACCATCGGAAGTAATATTGCAATAACAAGTGCGATCGTGGCTCTTGAGAAGACTTTCCGACCCGGCCGTCTTTAAGTTTGCTCGAAACACGCCATTGATCGCAAATTTGGGCCTTCACTTTGTCCATGGTCTTTGGAGAACATATGATAATTGTAAAGCCAATTTTTCACCATCTTCCAGCCAAAGCCGGGCTTGATCTAATGCTTGCATGTCGATGCGGCGCGTATCCCATTGCCGTGATAACCTTCCACCGCTGGCGTTATTGACCTCGGCGTGCATTCGTCTTTCACCCTGTTTCTCTATGGACGCACTGGGAAACCAAGGATTAGGCTCGGATCATTAGGAAACTAGCAAGAACAAGAACAATGTTGTATCGTGGCCTAGAATAAAGCCGGGGTTAAGACCAATAGGTATGGCGCTTTATGAAGAACATTGATTGTCTCCTAATACCGGGCATGGCCGCTGTTTATCCGACGCCTCCGTGCCATCTCGGTGACCGTAGCCACATCCACTGCTGAGGGCTCAAGCATTGTTGAATGCCTCACGGTTTGCACGGCGCCGCGTCTCGCAGTTGTAGGGCTCCACCGGTGATGGCCGTACAAAATTTTGTCCAGCATCGACCATCTTGCATCCAATTCATCCACATTCAAAGCATGCCCGAGTAACCCTTGACTTGCAGCCCAAACAAGTTGCCTAAACCAGGGATAATGAAGTGGCTTGAATACTGCCGCAGTGGAACGTCCTCTTTGGATCTTGGCGGTGGAATGATCCTGGCATGACCGCCCCACAAACTTGCGAGCTCATCCGATGAGGGCTCGGATAAAGCGTCCATGTTGGCGGGTTGTGTGGGACACAGGATTATCGCGAGGAGGACGCTCTCTTTCTTTTGGCCAACCATGGCGGAAGATTATTAATAACCAGCATAAGCGGCCATATGGAATATGCACTTGAGCGGTGTCACTAGGATTGAATCGATCGAGATGGAGAAGCGAATGTTCACATCCTCCCAGCAGTTATCAACCTCGTCCAAAGCGATGCATGCGGTATAATTCGATGTCACCATTCACACTCTGCCTACTAAACCATGTGGTTCTTTGCAAGCTTGGGACAACGGAACATCCGCAGGATGCGTTCCTGCACTGGGAAATAAAACAAGGTCTTTCGCCTGACTGGGGCACTACGCCTTGCCTTCTTTTCCCTGTAAAATGGTTCCCCACACTTGCAATGCGTTGCATTAGATTGGGATCCCCATGCGAGCATACACCCTTTTACACATGCTGGGATTCGGTGACAACCCTGTCCAATTGACTGGAGGATCTTTCGAGCCTCCCCTCGACTACCGGGCAACGTGTTACCAGGAGGAAGTAGGGCACTCTGGACAAATTTGAATATGGCATTCATCCCGCTGTCCGTTATGTGGTACCTTTCCTGTATGGTGAGGAGCCCAGTCATGCAGCGATTCTCCGGACTTGTAAGGGAGGCGGTAACATTATCTGATGGAATGGAAGCCTCGGACGCCAGCACATCTTGCAAGTGCAGTATGCCGTCAATGAATTCTCCTCCTCCGAGGGACGGGCGGGCCCAAAGACACCAAGCGTGGGCATGACAAGATGAGGGTCACCCGAGCACAAGGGGCGATGAGTCATCCGTAGTATGGAGAGTGAAGGCCACCCGGTGGCGGAAATGCCTGGTACTGGAGGATATCCTGGAAGCAACCAAGAAATAGATCAGTGGACCAAGAGGCTCTGAGACATCAAATTGCTGCAGGCAACACCCATGCCTTACATGTTTCTTGAAAAAAGTCCACCCATCGACATGGCGCATTGAGATATCGACGACATTTCTTGTTTGTAGGCCCATAATCTGGACATGGACACTCGATCTGCGAATGTGCCATTCGCCAAGTCGCCATGGGAGATTGGTCCTAGCGGTTCTCACTCGTTTATGGCACCCGGGGGCGAAGATGTCGAGGCAAGGGTGGCGCAATCGTCGTGGGCGGCGGCGGGAGCGGGGCGTAAGCGGGTGTCGGACTTAATGCGGCTGGCGCATTCACGAAACGACACAGTACACAGGGGTTTGGCGGAGACTAGCATCTTCACGCCCAAGTTATGCGTTCGCTTTAGTATGCACCACGAACCATTAGTGGTCCCGGTAGTGTGGAGGCGGGCGGTTTTAGCGGTTGCACTTTTGGCTTAGCGGGCCAAGCGGGGCGTGGTGAGTTAGTTGTTTGGATTCGGGTCTTATGCACCTTCTTACAAGGTCGGCTGAACAAGCATCTTTGTTATGGCGAGTTGTTGAAGAGGAAGCATAATGTGAGGAAAGTCGGATGGTCAGCCATCGGCCGCTGTGTCGCAACTCCTCTGGCGGCTCATCGATGAAGGCCATCGAGCCGGGTTCTCGATTCGCGGCATATAGATGGCAAAACGTAGCAAAAGCATTGTGCGGGCGCGTCTACTAGCGAAGCCATGCTTTGAGTGGAATCAAGCCTCTCTTCACATGTGGGAGTATACATGTGCACACGCATACAAGCGGGAGGGGCGTGAGCCCGTTCCAGTCCACCATGAGGAAGGCGGCGGAATCTGTTCTTGGAGGCACCAGGGAATATTGTCCATGAGACCCAAGTACTCGTCTGAGCGATTATACAGCGGTGATGCGGGACCATGGGCGATTCGGAAGGAGAAGTGGGGACCTCCGCGTGGTTTGTTGGCCGCCATCCTAGGTTGGGTGATGATTGGGTGGAGGCGAGAATTTGGGTGAAATCGGCGATGTGATAGAGGTGATGCGCAGGGAAGGCCTTGTCACATCAACGTGTCGAGATTGGCGTCGCCTTGCCGCATGCTCTTCAATTGTCACACTGTTGGCCGATTTGATATCACGGTGTTTGAAAATGCAGCAATTTTGGGAGGAGGCTAAGTCCCACCCCCTGTTTGGAGAACCATCAGCGGGATGCAATAGGTCCAGAACTACGATTGGGTGAAGTGGACGACGAGGGCATGGACATCTTTGTATCGCCTTTAATGGGCCTATGTGGCGAAGAGCGACTCGTTGTGGTGCAGCCCCGAGAATGCTTTCGTGGCTGTGGCGGAGCTTGCAGGGGAAGGGGAAGATGGCAATTTTGAAGACGTCGATTGATGCTGCGGGCTGTGGGCTATCGAAGGTGCCTTTCATCTATAGACATGAACCCTTTGTGGCGTGCAGTTTGGTCGAACGGACATCTATATCATGTCCTTGAGGGGTGCGATTTAATTATGCGAGCTTGCCCTCGTTGGGAATCGCAAAGGCTATGTTTTGGTGTCGGGGAAGTGTATGCCTTTTCTTCACCGAACAGGGTCACTTGGACTCGCCTTGGGTCGAGTTCGTCGTGGGAACTCCGGACTTTCGATGGGGTAGATGGCTTCTAAAAGAGCGATCGTTTGCTCCGTTACGAGTCTGTGCGGGTTGTGGTAAAGTAGGGCATTAGAAATGTGTTGATATGTGGCGGTGTTTTGGTGTGGAATCGCCTTTGTTTTGCATTTGAAAGATCGAGGGCTCGCCATCCACCGCTGTAACATGGGCTCCGCCCCGCCTTGTGTGTATCCGCCCAACGGTGTCGCAGATGCCGTGGTTGCAAGTCTCTTGCCGCTTGCTTTTTGGGGCCAATGTGATCTATGTCGAGAGCATGGCCGCCTAAAACCGAAAGCGTAGATGGTACATTATTGCCGGGCTCAGACCGGACTCCCACATGGCGGCATGCATCGTCCACAAATATTCGTGCATATCGCCTTGACCGGCCGAACGCGAATGTGAGTACCGGATGACGTTGACATCCACTGGCGACGTGATTTACGCAGTACGGCATGGACGCCGACATTTACCGCCATCGTCGCTGCGGTGTCATCCGTGTTTGCCTTCACTTGAAGAAACCCGCAATGACGGTTTTCGGTGACGAATAAGGCCGCCACTGCGACCGGTACACGAAGATATCGTGACGTGGCATGTCAAGTATTACACGGACATTACGGCAATGGGCAACGTCATTCCAGCCATGTAATAAATCGGGCTTCATTGTTATAGTGAACGCGTGGAACACCAATTGTTTGCAGAGAAATATCAGGCAGCCTTAGATGCCCATCGAGATCGGCTCCACAATGAGCGAGCGAAGATGACAAAGCATCGCAGCAAGAGCTACGTGGAGCCCCACAAATATATGTTATTGACCATCGATGGAATGGACCAAGAAGATGTGAGCTTCCGCATTTCTTGCGGTGGTCAAGAATTTGGATGAAGAATGTCGATTTCAAAGCGTTCGCTAGGGTGCATGATTCACAATTACACTCACAAAGCTAGGCATATTTGCATTATGCCAACCTCTAATGACGCCTAATTTGACTATAAACATCATTCAAGATGTTATTGTGGAACGAAAAGTTTGGGCATAAGTTTAAGTGAGTTGTTTTTGAACAGTCCTAATTCTTTTGATAGAAATGGTTTGGTGGAAACATGCGAGAAATGTTTTTGTTCGATTGAAGTGAGTCAGAGGATGCTGAAGGCAGAGAGGATACTTAGGGAAAAGAAACGGATCGAAATGAGCTTCTAGTGAGGAGGGTAGGAGACATATGTGAACGGGTAGGAGATGTCCCATGCTGGTGGGAGGTATCCTACCACCGTGGGAGAAACTCCTACCACGGTAGGCTAAGTGGAGAGAACTCCCACCCCGAGGTATGGGTAGGAGAATGTCCTACCACCGAGGTGGCCCAGCTAGCGTTTTGATGACCTACCTGGGGAGTAGCCTACCACGGTAGGAAAAGGGTGAAGGCAATTAAGCCAAGGAAGTAGCTTGAGGTTGCTCAAGCACTGCTGATAGGCTTGCAGAGGCAAAGGCCCCGATTATTGGGGCCACCACCAAGTTTGAGGGGAAGGCAAAGTAATTTGCCACATGTGGAAGAAGGAGAGACATGGCGGTGCTCATATTGCTGAGATTTTGCGAAGGGAGGGCTGCTAGGTAGAGGTGCGCAAGGGTTGCTGCAAGAAGATGGGCCAAGTGCCCGTAATGGTGGAATTGTGTGGGATCTCGGTGGCTCTAGGTTGGGAGCTCAAGATGCGAGAGAGGAGCGAATCGTGCAAGGATGGGAGCAAGGAAGGAGGGTTGGTAGGAGGTGTTGTTGAGGCGTGAGGAGTTCACCGGGAATAAGTGCTTTTATTGATTGAGTGTTATGCTAATTGGGTGTGTTGGACAATGAATCCATAAGAACTCGAAAGTTAAGTGTCCTAGGGGTGGATCAGTACCGAGATGAGGTGCTTTTTGTGTGAGGTGTTTCAGCTTATATATTTGCAGAAGTCACATCAGAGCTAATTGGGAGAGTGTATGAGTGGTGCACCCTACGCGGAGAGGATGTAGGGTGGTAGTGGACGTAGGGCATGGCACTCCCTACTGTAGGGAGGGAGGTGCACCCTACGCGGAGCAGGTGAAGGGAGGTGCACTCTATGTATGTATGTATGTATTCATGTATTCATGGGGGTAGGACGCGTGTCCATAAGAACTGCCCTACCGCGTAGGGAACAAGGTAGGAGGAGACGAGATGCAGTAGTGTAGGGAGGTGGCGGAAAGGTGTGACTGAGGGTGACCATGCATAGATAAGATGTAGGGTGATGTCTCTACTATGTAGTTGACAGGTAGGATGAGAGTGTCATGAGAGTGTCTCACCGTAGGGAGTGGTGAGGTCTCCACGGGCAGCGTGGCGGGGCGCGACACCCTACTTGGATACTTGGGAAGCAAGCTTTCAGACAGGCGTGTCAACCTAGGAAGTTGTTAACAAGAGTATGCAAGGTTGAGGATAAATAGGGTATATTAGGAATAATAATCCATAAATATGTAAGGTGTAGTGTAGGGTGTTTATAACAAGTAGGGCTACTAATCGAGGACGGTGGAAATAGTGCCACATGGCAAGGAATCAACGCCTATATCAAGAGTTTCTCACTACCAAAGGGCCATGCAAGGGGTGTGTAGGGAGTGGCACCTAGGAATTCAGTGATCCGCAGGGCTCTAGGTTGGGAGCTCAGCATGCGAGAGAGGAGCAGCAATCGGTGCAAGGATGGGAGCAAGGAAGGAGGGTTGGTAGGAGGTGTTGTTGAGGCGTGAGGAGTTCACCGGGGAATAAGTGCAGTTTATTCAGATTGAGTGTTATGCACAAGCTAATTGGGTGTGTTGGACAATGAATCCATAAGAACTCGAAAGTTAAGTGTCCTAGGGGTGGATCAGTACCGAGATGAGGTGCTTTTTGTGTGAGGTGTTTCAGCTTATATATTTGCAGAAGTCACATCAGAGCTAATTGGGAGAGTGTATGAGTGGTGCACCCTACGCTGTGGTAGTGTGAGGGCATGGCACTCCCTCGAGGAGGAGGTGCACCACGCTGAGTGTGAAGGAGGTGCACTCTATGTATGTATGTATTCATGTATTCATGTATATGGGTAGGACGGGCGTGTCCACAGAAGTGCCCCTACCGGTAGGGAACAAGGTAGGGAACAAGTAGGGGACAGATGCAAGGGGGAGGGTGAGATGTAGGGTGACCAGGTGACCATGCATAGGGATGTAGGGTGATGTGGCTCACGCAGTGATAGGTAGGCAGGATGAGAGTGTCATGAGTCCTCACCGTAGGGAGTGGTGAGGTCTCCACGTAAGCAGGGGGGCGCACCCTACTTGGATACTTGGGAAGCAAGTCAGATAGGGCGTGTTTCAACCTAGGAAGTTGTTAAAAAGGGCAGTATGCAAGGTTGAGGATAAATAGGGTATATTAGGAATAATAATCCATAAATATGTAAGGCGGTGTAGGGGGTGTTTATAACAAGTAGGGCTTTAATCGAGGATTGGGAAATAGTGCCACATGGCAAGGAATCAACGCCTATATCAAGAGTTTTTGTCATTACTACCAAAGGGCCATGCAAGCGGGTGTGTAGGGAGTGGCACCTAGGAAGTCTGTGAGGAATCGCGAGGAAGAGCTTGGGCATGCACGGAAAGCTAGAGCAAGGACTTGGTGGGAACGCTGTGTGTGTGCAAGGAGAAGGAGGTGTGCGTGTAAGGAGTTGTGTGTGAAGGGATTTGAAGCACGATCGAAGAGAGCAAGGGCGCTGATTTTTGTGTGTGCCTAACCTTGCAAGTGAGGGATTTGGTAAGGAGGTGTATGTTGTGAGGACACCAAGTTTGAGCTAGGTGGGACTGTGGAGTGAAGAGGAAGTGGAAAAGGGAGTTGTTTCTCTGGTGGATTTTGTGGCGAGTGAAGAAAGCTTGCGTGAGAAACGAGGGAGCAGGAGAAGAGCCCAACACATCCGGCTGTATATGGAAGGCCGAGAGGATGATTCGAGGAGGAAGAGGAAGGCATGGAGCAAGATCCGCCACGGAGACCTTCTTGCGGAGAGTGGGAGGCAGGGCCATAAGAAGTGACCCTACGTCCGTAGGAGGTGTAGAGTGGCCACGAGGGGGATCATCCAGATCACGGCGACGCATCTAGAGGTAATTGAAGAGGTTGGTGGTAGCTTGGAGGTGGCTCATTGCTTGGGGAGACTTTTCTTTAGAGGAGGACAGATTAATGCTTGTCAACCCAAAGAGGGTGTGTTGACTAGCTAGATAGGAATGTTGACAGAGCCATTAAGGCTCACATAGGTGAAGTTTGCTAGAATAGAATTTCACCCAAGATGCTTGGATGTCGAACTTAAAGTCCGGCAACAGGATACACTAAAATAAGGAGTGAGGCAGGCTGTGAGGGCGCTGTGGGAGGTTATGTGAGGACCTCCTACAAAAGGAGGGAGCTTGTGAAGTAAAATTATCGTGTCTTGCGCCTCCCTACCGCGAGTCCTTTGCTCCTTGTGAAGGAAGTTCGTGCACCGCAAGCTAACGAAGGCCCGGGTAGAGAGGGAGTTTGCGATGGCCGGAGTGCTTGGAGGCTGCTCCTCGCAGTGTCTCCGAGTTGCTCCCTTGTGAATGGTTGCCGTGGTGAATTGCTTTGCTTTGAGTGTGTGGCGATGCTCAAGGAACTCTCGCTTGAGGGTAGACTCGCAGTGGAAAGACTGGAGGTTCTCACTGTCTGTGAACTACACGGCAACCGCCCAAGGAAAACTTGTTGATTCAGACTGACCCTGTGCAGCCAGCCGAAGGGCGAGTCACTGAATAAGCTTAGATGGTGGCATTAGGAGTAGGAGGTGGGAGTGTATGTTGAGGCAGAGGGTAGGATGAAGGAAAGCGTTGATGATGGTAGAAGAACCATTGAGGAGGGAATTAGAGTGTAGATCATAGCCAATGGCCCAAGGCAAGAGCCTGTGGGAGGTGTCCCAAATCATACGAGAACGCGTTCCAAAGGGTAGCTAGCCCCACGGATAACATTGCGCAAGTGACTGGGGTCCCTCGGTGCCTCAATGATTCCACGCTGTCGAGGCATGGCCTACGATAGTCAGAAAGTCGCTGCCTCGCCCTGGGGCCTCGACGCCTGGTTTTTTTTTCGGTAGTGCAAAATTTTAGAGAGAGAAAATTGACCTTTTGGTCATTATTTTACCCAGAGTAAAATTCATTAAAAGATAGAAAATCATCTACCATCAAGGTACAAAACAACCGAACCATACAAGTGGGTAAAATCATCTACCATCAAGGTAGAAAATAGAGCACTAGAGTAGAAAACATGGCGACCAAGTGAATACTACCGGTCTAGAAGCTCATTCTAGAAATCCCACCAAAATCGCTAATCGACAAAAACATTTTACGTTAAATAATATTCATGCGGATCCGGGATATACAAAAACCAACAAAGAAACCTTTTCTTTGCGAGTTTCTGTATATCCGAATGGCATGAAATACAATTCAACTAATGAAGAGTAAATACGATAGATTGAACTCGCTAGATTGAACTCTACTTCAACAACAATGGAACCTACAAAACAAAACGAAAAAGACACAAACCGTGATTAGAATACTAGAAAACACGGAAATAATCATAGCAAATACTTAAAATGATACTCACCTTATTTAGGAAATTGATCGTATAATTATGATTGAAAAGCGTAATTAACCACTTGGCTTGATTGGCGGTTGTACGATCATTCTTGGCAACCAATTGATGAAGGCGAGGACTTGGACGAATTGTCAAATTTTCGCAAGGTGACAACCTAATAAAATACAACCATTGATTTTCAATGTGCTGAATAAAGAGCATAACAAAACTTACCAATCCTGACGGATTTTCGCAGATAGCAGTGGGCATATCTTGAGGCACATTCTTCTCGCCTCGTTTCTCTTTTCCATGCTTCTTGAACCTCTTGCCGCTCCATCTGGCCGCTTTCTCTTGATGCTTAATGTGCTCTTGTCTCCTCTCCACATTTCTCCGCCTCTAAATCTCAAGGGCTTTCTCTCTTTGCTTCGAGACTCGTAATTCAACGCTACGCCTGTCTCTATAAGAGCCTCCAAATCCTTTTGCACTGAAACTCCAATTCGTTTCGCTCATCATACTCCAATCGACTACAATCTCGCAAGCCGCTGCTCAAAGCCACTTCCATTTCCATTTGCGCCACAGTGCAATAATATCCAGGTGCTACCACACATTTGTCACGGTTAACCGGATGGATCACACTCACTATGCACAATGCCCTCCAAGAGGGACCACGCATCCACTTCCCTCAAATGTATCAATGTTGAAATGAGGGATGAAGGTCGCTTCCACTAGTCGCAGGATTCACAACCGCCAAGATAAACATAATCGAAACTCCAAAAGAAGAGAACAAAACAAGCAAAAGAATCAACCTTGTCAACATATGGAATTTCACTAGAACACCGTTGTTGGTGCATTATCCATCCGGATGCCTTGGCCATCGGAGGTATGTTTGCAACCAAAACACCAGTCCCCACCGCCTAACAAGAGACCAAGATGAAAAACAGATCCAACATGGCGATCGCAACCAAGGAACCCGACCAACGAACTTGACGTGGACCACATGGTGCGAAAACTCGATTCGGTCTTGACATTGTTCAAAGGTCCTTTCATGATGAACAACAGAGGCAGAAGACCTAACACACAAAAACAAGTCGACACGATTAATCAAAACAAGTCCACAAAACTTGCAACAAATCTCAAACACTTACATTGTTAACTTCTGCAAGTGCCGATCTTCAGGTGACTAGAAAATACAATTTCGTGGGGTCACATGTTGAGAAAGAACACCCTTAAATCATCCGCATCCGATTCTTTGGTTCAAAAGCTCTCGATAGGATCGCGTTCACCAGAACAAGGACTCTGTACTGTTGCTTGACCGCAGGTCATATCCGCAAACCATATCGAACGGAAGGAACATACAAAGGACTCAAATGTCACAAGCTTTCAAAACATATTACCTTGAGAATCCAGCATCTTATGGCCCACACTTCCCAAAGATCGAAGGCACCGAGCCATCACAAACGTGTAATCATTGTTACACGGCTCTTATTGGTGTAATAGCCAACGAGCCCAATGCACCCATGGTCTTCATGAACCTTGACAACATTCCTTTTGAAACACGGAGTTTTGCATACCAAGCCTAGCCAAAAACAAAAGCTTAGTAAATACAACCACAAAACTTAAGCCCAAATAACAACAAACTTACATTTGATCTTGGGTTATCAATTGTTGAATTGAACAAAACCCCGAATTGACAAATTTTTGTCGCTTTGCACCACTTGGGAGAGTGTTCAATGACTCTAAAAGTTTCGATAACATCCCGCCAGTAAATCTTGACCTTTTGACGAAATGCTCACGGTAATTCTTCATGTCCACTTTGTAATTTTTGAAAGCCGCTCTGATACGCAAATAAAAGCGAGCTTAACACAAGACATCAAAACAAAGATACATGAACAATGTCAAAGATACAATGAACAAAACAACCAAAACATCTTGAACAAAAGGTCCTGAATCTGCGAACGAGAAGTCCCCGATGAGCGGTTATGTAACTCTTCACCACCTCGAACTCCAAACCTCGTCATGCAGAAATATGCACACCTGCAAACAATAGGGCATGGCCTGGTTTAAGACCATAAATGAACAATCAAAGTGCACCCCTAAACCAACAATATTACCTTTTTGAGCCCCGCCCAAATGAGCATTGATGATCTCTGTGTGAAAGAATCCGCTCATCATCGAAATCAACTTCACCTCTTTCGACATGACACAATCCAAGGTCCTTGCTGATTTTCATGGGCGCAACCACGCCTGGACCCATGGAAAATTCCATGAAACATGTTGATCAGGAACATCAACCAAGCCGGCTTTGGTTCAAGATGCACTTCCTTGTTAAAATTCGGTTAAAACCACGAAAGAAAGACATCAACCGCACAAGAGAGAACAAAATCACGTCATGTGAAGAAAGTCGAACTATCAAAATCAACAAGTAAAAAACATCACTACTTACGCTCGAGAAAATCTCCATTGTCCTTGATTCGAACTTGATGGAAAAAGGATATCGAATAAGATTTAGATCCTTGTGAGGATATCCTCAACAGTGATCCCATCCCCGACCCCACTCACTTTCATAAAGGCCCGAGACGACTTGACACCGCTTATTACCGCTTTGGACCTATCCTCCCCACCACTCAAGCATCATTCACGCTCCCTCCGGGACTATTGGTCAAATCCGCTCTCGAAAATTGCTTCATCATCAATTTCCTCCATACCCATGGCAAAGTCATCTTGGGATCATCACACTTTAGCCTCTCAAACATATCAAGCACTTCTTGATCGTGATGACTCGGTCGGGAACCACAACAGCATGGAAATCAGAAGCATTCTGCTCAACGCAGCACACAAATCTCTAGACTGTGACAGTTTGGCGACTCACAACCATGGGATCACTTATCAAGAAATCATTCTCCCCACAACCTGGACCCCTCTCTCGGACCTTTGGGACATAGTTAGTAATCTGCAAGAGGACCTTCAACCAAAGCCAGTCAGTGTGTCCACCTTCTCTTCTCGAACAAACTCACTGCGTCGAGCGTCCTTCTTGGATGAAAATCGCCTTGGCGGTTTGGGCAAGTCTTTTGGGAACTAAGTAAGTTCCTTCATGCACCAAGACACCATCAACTTTACCATCATCCCGCGGATGAGTTGCGATGCAACATGGATTTGACACTGCCTGTATATGGCTTGGCCATAACTTCAGCCGAGATCCTTGTTTTCTTCCGCCCAGGTCGGGTGGGTTTTCTTTTAGGAGCCATCCGCAAAAACATAAAGATTAGAGTGGTCAAGAGAAACAAAATGGAAGGTAAAGTGGAGGATCAAAGACAAAATAATACTCACATGGTGTTCAACTTCCAAATGGTAACTGAAGGGTCTAAATTGATTATAAATCAAACTAAGAAAAGCAAAGGGGGTGGGAAATGGGACACATTGACATGCATTGTTAAATATTGAATCCGCTCATGTTAGTGAGAAGATACTCCTTTTAACAACACCCACATACTTCCCTAAATAGAAGACTTTCCGCAAGTTAGAAAGAAAACAAAAAAAATACACTACCCCTCAAGAACAAGCTAAAGAAAACAAAGAAATGTATAAATAACTCTTCCCGCATGTATCAAAATGAATTGATCTAGCTCAACTTGACACAAAAGACAAGCCAAGAAAACAAGAATAGTATCCACGTAAACAACTAATCAAAACAACATATTGCACAAAAACACATTAGTCAATGTAAGGACAATCGATAAAAGTACCTTAGGGTTGGCGCTTAAAACACAATACCAAAAGAAATATGTTAGCAAATGATAACCAACACACTTGCTTTAACGATAAACAAAACAATACAGCCTAAAGTATAATAATATGCAATGAAACATATACCAAATTAAGTCACAGAACACACCTTAAGAAAACAAATGACAAATGAAAGCGTCAAAACAACTGAACGAGAACAAAGTGTCAATTGAAACAATGCACAAATATTTAGCCCGATAACAACAAAACAACAACACATAAAACACAAATGTCACAAGCTTTCAAAACATATTACCTTGAGAATCCGGCTTTATGGCGGTCACACTTCTCCCGGCATCGAAGGCACACGAGCCATCGTCAACGTGTAATCATTGTTACGGCAGCTCTTATTGGTGTAATAGCCAGCCCGGTACTTGACCATGGTCTTCATGAACCTTGACAACATTCCTTTTGAAACACGGAGTTTTGCATACCAAGCCTAGCCAAAAAACAAACAGTTAGTAAATACAAACCACAAAACTTAAGCCCAAATAACAACAAACTTACATTTGATCTTGGGTTATCAATCGTTGAATTGAACAGAAACCCCTGAATTGACAGATTTTTGTCGTTTGCAGACCACTTGGGAGAGTGTTCAATAACAGCTCTAAAAGTTTCGATAACATCCTGCTCGTAAATCTTGACCTTTTGACGGAAATGCTCACTCTGGTAATTCTTCATGTCCACTTTGTAATTTTTCGAAAGCCGTTCTTGATACCTGCAAATAAAAGCGAGCTTAATACTACATCAAAACAACCAAAACATACAATCAAAGATACAATGAACAAAACAACCAAAACATCTTGAACAAAAGGTCCTCGAATCACGAGAGAAGTCCACGATGAGCGGGTTATGTAACTCTTCACCACCTCGAACTCCAAACGGTCATGCAAAAATATGCACACCGCAAACAATAGAGCATGGCCTCCGGGTTTAAAACCATAAATGAACAATCAAAGTGCACCCCTAAACCAACAATATTACCTTTTGAGCCCCCAAATGAGCATTGATGATCTCTGTGAAAGAATCGCTCATCATCATCGTAAATCAACTTCACCTCTTTCGACATGACACAATCCCAAGATCCTTCGATTTTCATGGATGGGCAACCGGACCCATGGAAAATTCCATGAAACATGTTGATCAGGAACATCGAACCAAGCCGGCTTTGGTTCAAGATGCACTTCCTTGTTAAAATTCGGTTAAAACCACGAAAGAAAGACATCAACGCACAAGAGAAAATCATGTGAAGAAAGTCGAACTATCAAAATGAATTGATCTAGCTCAACTTGACACAAAAGACAAGCCAAGAAAACAAGAATAGTATCCACGTAAACAACTAATCAAACAACATATTGCACAAAAACACATTAGTCAATGTAAGGACAATCGATAAAAGTACCTTAGGGTTGGCGCTTAAAACACAATACCAAAAGAAATATGTTAGCAAATGATAACCAACACACTTGCTTTAACGATAAACAAAACAATACAGCCTAAAGTATAATAATATGCAATGAAACATATACCAAATTAAGTCACAGAACACACCTTAAGAAAACAAATGACAAATGAAAGCGTCAAAACAACTGAACGAGAACAAAGTGTCAATTGAAACAATGCACAAATATTTAGCCCGATAACAACAAAACAACAACACATAAAACACAAATGTCAAAACAAAGTACAACATAACCAAACGAAACAGACAAGTTGGAAAAATTTGTCAACTTCACCACAATGTCAAGAATACGATACCAAACAAATGTCTCGAGAAAATAAATTAAGTAGATTAAATAGATGGAAACACGAAGGAAACTACTTAAACGAAAACAACTAGAACGAATCGACAACAACAAACCGAGACCTTAAAAAAGAACTGACTGACGAGGAGACACAAAAGACATCGCTATAGACAAAAACACTTCAAAATAATCAAACATGATATAGAATGCCGAGACAACTAATCCATACATGACTTGCACGATTTGCATAATTTGACCAATGGGGCCCAAATACCAATATCCTCGACTACAAGATAGATAACAGAGTCGCAACATAGAAAACAAACTAAGTCTTAAGTAAAGTCGGATCCAGGCAAAAACAAAAAATATAAGATTAAAGCACAAACACATAGACAATCGATTACCAAACTAGAAAGTGACAAACATCCGATTCGACAAGAGAAAACAAAGGACCAAAACCATTTAACACAACAAGAAAGTGTGTTAAGAACCACTAGACAACACAATACACAAAGCATCGCTAAGAAGCACTGATGAAGGACGAGAAATGCTATTGAAATGCGGCAGATTTTTAAACACGCTAGAGCCGTCAAACAACAAAGAATTATCTCACAAACAAAACACCGGATAAGACATCCAGTGATCGGAGCCAAATAAACAAAGCAATGACAAAAACAACATAAGTGAACCACACGCACACAAAAGGTAAAGACAAGCGAGGAAACAAAACACTTAACAAGTTGTTAGCCAAAACCAAGAAAGAAATCAAGAACGGGTCAAAATAGTAAGAGCTAGAATCACAACAAAGTCAAGCAAATGAATGACGCTACCAAAAAAGAAATAATAGCCTCGAGTAGTACAAGAAACTAGACAATCATAGAAGAATGCGAAGACGGGCCCGACAAAAACAACCTGATCTAGCCTTGGCCTTGTGACAACACCACGTACAAGAACAAACAATAATTTAAAGTTTACAATATGCAATGAAACACGTAACACCATGGCTTTAATCACAAACTTGGCCTTCGGAAGAGAGCAAAATACCAAACGAGCGGACATCAAAGAGAAAAGACGCCTAACATCGAGAAGGAAACCTAAAGCAAAACAACCTTGGCCTCAAAAGACAACACAAGGCCTTCCATCCAAACGGCATAAAAGCCAACGAGACAACAAACCTATAAGCAGCCGACCTTGACCAAAAGACAGATCAAAACTTGGCCTTGAGCCAAGGACCTAAAACGAAGCAAAAATGCACACACAGCCCAAACGAGGTCAAACAGAAAAGACTCGGCCTTCAAAAGCTGAGAAGGTCTAAACCTAAAGCAAATGAACCTTGGCCTGAAAAGACAACAAAGGCCATCCAAACGGCAAAAGCTAACGTGAGATCTAACAAACCTAAGCAAAAGCGCAAAGACCTTGACCACAAGATGATCAAAACTTGGCGAGCCCTGGACCTAAAACTCAAAAGCAAACATGACACACGCCTATCCGAAGAGGAGCTATAACCACAAACACCAAAACAGAGCAGCATGACTCTAACTCAAAAGTTGCTTATATAGGCCCGCAAACCCTAGCTGCTCTCGCCTGGCGCCTTCTCTCTCTAACCACATTTGAATTTTCTCCGAACCTAACCTCCGTAGTCCCAACATATCTAGGTTCATGCATTACGCCGCCGCCTCACCCAAACCTAGGTTTCTCCCAAACCTAGCCACCTTCACCATACCCATCACCAAACCTAATCTATAAACCCCAAAGGGCGTGAAGCAAACCGCCCGCAATCATCCGCCACGCACACCATTCAACACAAACAAGAAAAAGTGTGTTAAGAACCACGTAGACAACCACAATACACAAAGCATCGCTAAGAAGCACTCGATGAAGGACGAAATGCTTTTGAAATGTGTTCGCCTCGATTCTCACTCGCCTTTTGTTTCGATCATCACCGCAGTCTACTGCCTTCAAAAGACGCTCTCGTGTTAGTTTTCACATCACCTTGGTTCGCGGCTCACGCCGCATGTTCTTTTCTCTCTACCAACCACATTTGAATTTTCCGAACCTAAAATCCCGTAGTCCGAACATATCTAGGTTCGCGATTGATTAGCCGCCTCACCCAAACCTAGGTTTCGGTCCCAAACCTAGCCAACCTTCACCATACCTACCAAACCTAATCTACAAACCCCAAAGCGGCGGAGCGAAGCCAAACCGCCAATCACCGCCACGCACACACCAACCATCTAGAACCCTAACACTGAGTACATAAGCAAAGGCACCCTAGGAGTCGCTGCCACGCCACCATTCCGGCAGTTTCGCCTGGCTGATCGCGATCACATCGGCCTGAGAGTCTGTCAGAGGGTCCGCTCAACACGCCCGCCACGCCAGCTGCACCTTACGCACGCCTTCTTGGCTCTCTAGGAGGGTTCTCTGAGTGGTTGCCTTCACCATCGAGATCCTCCTCCGCACCACGCCCACCAAGTCTAGTCAAGGTCCTTTAGCGAGAGTCCTAGCCGCGCCAGTGAGAAGGCTTCAAACCTTGTTTTGTTGGGTGAAGGCACCAAGTTGAATGTGTTCTCCTCGATTCTCACTCGCCTTTTGTTTCGATCATCACCGCAGTCTCCATCGTCTCAGACGCTTCCGTGTTTCGCATCACCTTGGTTCGCTTCTCCGCACATGTTCTTTTCTTGGGGAAACTCTAGGAGCAAACGCCGCTGCGCCTACATGTTGAATCGATTTTACCACCGCCAAGATGTTCCGTGTTTTGATCCATCTCTCGATACTGTGTGCGAGTGTTTGAGCGCCACCGCCGCCCAAGGTATGATAAGACGAAAGCTTTTTGTTGTACGCAGCTTGCAACCATATGTCGAGCCGTTTAGTCGAGTGGCATGCCGCATATACGCGCTTAGTGGTATGCCGCAAGTCGCTTGACGCATTGCCGCACGCGGCGCTTGATATGCTGCCGCAACACGCGTGTCGCGATGCCGCGACACGTGGCTTGACCGCATGCCGCAACGCTGCAACTTGAGTGGCGGCGGGCCGCAACACGCGCCTTTAAGTCGCATTCAACCACGCGATGCATGTAAATGTTGGATGTAAAATTTGTCGCGCACTTTAACCTTCGCCTCCTTCCTCCGATTTCGAGCCGCAGCCAAAGGTCACGCAAGAAGCGACACTGCAAGTACGTCCTGCTCAATAATTCATGGTCATTTCAACAACGGTCTCGGAGGGTGGCCGTGCTGCATAGTTGTTGAGGAAGCAAAGGTAAGGGTTCGTCAGAAGACTGCCTTGAGTCTTTAGCCATCTTTGCCATCTTGTGAAAACATGCTTTGTGTGTACGCTTGAAACATGTTCGCATCGCAAGTTCACGGATTGATGCGTAAACATTTTTTTACATTATTCGATGGTAGTCACAATTGGTTTCGGTGAAGCACCCTAACGACGCGTGACGTAAGTAATTTGCCCTTACTCAACTTGTTGCTTGCGATTTCTTGTTTTGATTTGACAGTGCACTATAAATAGTGTTCGATGGCTTTTTGAATCGGGATGGAATCGAAAACGGAAGCAATAACGATTTTCAAATCCAAGAAGGTACTTGATTGTTCTGTTATACTTTTTACTTTGCTTTTACTTTTACTAACTTTTGTGTGTCAACCGCAAGGCTACGTGACGCCACCCGTGAGCGCCACTCGACAAATTACTTCCCACCCATGGGGATCCAGGATATGACGCTAACGCAGTTTGAACCACCACTGGAGATAAGAAAGATCAGAAAAAGGTATTCGTGAAAATGATTGCTTAGTCATGTATGTTCTCGTTGGTCGAGTCTAACAAAACCCGTGGGTTGCCTCTGAGCACACAATGTTCTCTCGTGATGGACAAACAAGACCTTAAGCATCTTTGCGAGATGCCCTTAGCTTGAATAAGATAAAGAAGGTAAGCACTTTCTTTAATTCATAACTTGATCTAATTATGCTCAAATCCAAAATCTTAACCCTAAATTTATCTCGCAGGATATCAAAAGAACCTTGAACAACTCAATTGAGCGGAAACGTATACACTTGTGGAAAGGTTTAATGGACACCGATTTCAATGCAAACAATGTTGGAGGGATATCAAAGTTCAATCCAGCAAGATCGAGGTAATCTAAAATTACATTCATACCTTCTTTGCTTCACACATTGACCTTCTTATAACTTGGCATCATGAACGCCGGAAAACAAGTGCTGCAAAAAACATAAAGGACAAAGTCGAAAAAGATTGACAACAACATTGACAACGCAGCCATCTCCAATCGTATACAAAATGTATTTGTATATTGTGCATTAATATGATTTTGGTTTAAGAAATTAATGATTTTGGTTTTGATCGTGCAAAAAGAGAAAATTGATGACTTGAGGAGGATGGACCAACTTACGGGCCGTCTTGAGTTCACCGAGTTTGGAAAGTGGATGAGCAATTTTCAATATCCACCACTTTTCAAGACTTTAAAGATAAGTATTCGCAATTTGGGAGCATAGTCTAAAAGAGCAAGTACACCCCATCTTGAATGAAGATGGGTCCAACCCAACATTCGAGCAGATGCATAAAATCCAAGCAAGTAAGCGCGATAACTCTTTTCTCTATTATTTTCATTACATATAATTCTATGTAATGTAATTCGTATGCATTGAATGCAGATAGGGCAGCAATTGAAAATAAGGAGTTGAAAAGCGACAGACTTGTTGTCTCTCATGGAAGAACCGAGACAACTAAAACATTCAAAAGGTACATCGTTTGAAAGGTAATATCCGCTTGCATTCCAAAAAATTCTAATGTTTATGTTTCTTCGTAACATACGATCACATTTCCGCGGTGGGGAATCTTCACGACGTGTTTAACGCTTGTCGAAAAGGTATATGCAAAGAAAGATCTTCTCCGAATTGAAATGGAGGTAAATGACTAATTACTTTTACTTTTTGTTGTAGTTATCGGAGAATCAAAACGAGTTGTTTTCACTCTTTGAGGTGAGTACTAAAGTTAAAAATAGATAAGTTTTATATATGAATTCGACAACGGTTTAAATTGCAGAAATATTCTCGCTTGGACGAAATATTCGAAATGATTAATACATTTATCTCGACCATACAATCAGCTCAAAAGTACTATTCTCAAGAGACGGACGACCGAACCATATTACACTCCATCTACTCCAATAGAATATGTGATTAACCAAAACTATTTTGATTAGAGCCTAATTACGATGGATTTATGATAATCCTTTTATTGTGTAAAAGGATTGAAAACGAAAATGATTGCTTAGTCATGTATGTTCTCGTTGGTCGAGTCTAAAACCCGTGGGTTGCCTCATGAGCACACAATGTTCTCGTGATGGACAAACAAGACCTTAAGCATCTTTGCGAGATGCACTTGAATAAGATAAAGAAGGTAAGCACTTTTCTTTAATTCATAAACTCTAATTATGCTCAAATCCAAAATCTTAACCCTAAATTTATCTCTCAGGATATCAAAAGAACCTTCACGACACAACCAAGATCTCATGGGACGAAACCCAACGCAGGTTTACGCTGGATAAGTGACGCCATTAAGGTGAATTCTAAGCCCCGGGTCTGCCCACCATGCTTATCCACAATTATGATGGGGTGCCTAAAGTGTTGTACTTACTAACCGGACAACACTTGCCGGAGAACAAGAACCAACTACTTTATGTATCTCAACATGTTGGTAGACATGGAAACTTTTGAGAAAGTGAAGGTGGGCTTCCGCTAGTTGGGCACACCCATGATCAAATTGATCGATGTTTTCATGCTTCTCTAAAAGCTTGAAACACAAGGAAGCGCACACCGCCTTGCATTGGCAACTATTATCGAGGCGTACACTCCAAGGCCGGAGGTGAAGATATCTTGGCAAGTTCGACTTAAGTATGTATGGCCAATAAGACGGGATGGGCGGCGGGCGTATTCAGTGAGTAAATTGAATAATCATCGTTCCAAAGATCAATTCAAGATAACACGCGAGAAACCGAGCGGTCAGTGTGAATAAGGAGCGATACTCAACTGCTAGGGAAAGCGAGAGGCTTGGAGTTTTTGAAGTTTGTGCCACAGGAGGTCATAAGCTGCGGCTCCTTTAGTTATGCGGGCTAGAGATAAAAAGGCTCGGCCGCTTGTCTCACAGCAGGGCGTTGCTTACTTGAGCGAGGGTTATCAGCTCCGGCCTTACGTTACCGGAAGAGTACACATGGTGGGAGGAGTTGGGTTGACGAAAGCAAAGGTAAGGGGTTCGTGCAGAAGACTCGCTTTTTGAGTCTTTAGCCGATCTTTGCCATCTTGTGAAAACATGCATTTTTGTGTGCTTTTGAAAACATCGCATACCGCCGCAAGTTCTTTGGATTGATGCCGAAAACATTTTTGACATTATTCGGCGCTGGTAGTCCGGACAATTGGTTTCGCGTGAACGAACACGATCGTAAGCCCTTGCTCAACTTGTTGCTGATGCGTTTTGTTCACGATTTGACGGTAGCTCACTATAAATAGTGTTCGATGGCTTTTGAATCGGGATGGAATCAAGAACGAAGCAATAACGATTTTCAAATCCAAGAAGGTACTTGATTGTTCTTGTTATACGCTTTTTTACTTTGCTTTTCTTTTACTAACTCTATTGTGTCAACCCCTGCAGACAAGAACATGACGCCACCGTGAGCGCCACGACAAATTACTTCCCACCCATGGGGATCCAGGATATGACGCTAACGCAGAGTTTGAACCACCACCGGAGATAAGAAAGATCGTAGAAAAGGTATTCGTGGATAAGTGACGCCATTAAGGTGAATTCTAAGCCCCGGGTCTGCCCACCATGCTTATCCACAATTATGATGGGGTGCCTAAAGTGTTGTACTTACTAACCGGACAACACTTGCCGGAGAACAAGAACCAACTACTTTTATGTATCTCAACATGTTGGTAGACATGGAAACTTTTGAGAAAGTGAAGGTGGGCTTCCGCTAGTTGGGCACACCCATGATCAAATTGATCGATGTTTTCATGCTTCTCTAAAAGCTTGAAACACAAGGAAGCGCACACCGCCTTGCATTGGCAACTATTATCGAGGCGTACACTCCAAGGCCGGAGGTGAAGATATCTTGGCAAGTTCGACTTAAGTATGTATGGCCAATAAGACGGGGATGGGCGGCGGGCGTATTCAGTGAGTAAATTGAATAAGATAAAGAAGGTAAGCACTTTTCTTTAATTCATAAAATTGATCTAATTATGCTCAAATCCAAAATCTTAACCCTAAATTTATCTGCGGATATCAAAAGAACCTTGAACAACGACTCAATTGGTGAAATACACTTGTGGAAAGGTTTAATGGACACCGATTTCAATGCAAACAATGTTGGAGGGATATCAAAGTTCAATCCAGCAATCGAGGTAATCTAAAATTACATTCATACCTTCTTTGCTTCTTCACATTGACCTTCTTATAACTTGGCATTACATTCTGAATCTTTGGAAAACAAGCTTGCAAAAAACATAAAGGACAAAGTCGATAAGATTGACAACAACATTGACAACGCAGCCATCTCAATTATACAAAAGTATTAGGTATATAATGTGCATTAATATGATTTTGGTTTAAGAAAGTAATGATTTTGGTTTTGATCGGGCAAAAAGAAAAATTGATGACTTCGAGGAGGATGGACCAACTTACGGGCCGTCACTTGAGTTCACCGAGTTTGGAAAGTGGATGAGCAATTTTCAATATCCACCACTTTTCAAGACTTTAAGATAAGTATTCTCACTTTGGGAGCATAGTCTAAAAGAGCAAGTACCCATCTTGAATGAAGATGGGTCCAACCCAACATTAGCGATGCAGAGACAAATCCAAGCAAGTAAGCTGCGATAACTTCTCTTTTCACTATTATTTTCATATAATTCTATGTAATGTAATTAATTCATTGAATGCGAGATAGGGGCAGCAATTGAAAATAAGGAGCGATACTCAACTGCTAGGGAAAGCGAGAGGCTTGGAGTTTTTGAAGTTTGTGCCACAGGAGGTCATAAGCTGCGGCTCCTTTAGTTATGCGGGCTAGAGATAAAAAGGCTCGGCCGCTTGTCTCACGGCAACAGAGGGCGTTGCTTACTTGAAGCGAGGGTTATCAGCTCCGGCCTTACGTTACCGGAAGAGTACACATGGTGGGAGGAGTTGGGTTGACCCGGAAGAAAATTGCTGTAATTGTGGACAACCATATCGGGTTGGTTAGCGACCATGGAAGTGGTTTTCGAGTGGAGGCTGACGCTGAGTGCCCTTATGCATGCCGTCGGCTTTCGAGCAGCTACTGCTGTGAACTTCCACAACGCGATATGTATTTGGGGGCATATAGAAATTTGGGCAAGCAACAAGAAGATATGACACGCTTGAATGGCGATATTGGAGATCAATAAAGGAATGTTCATAGCGTGTTCACAGACACACACAATGACCATTTTGGATTGGAAAGGTTTAATGGACACCGATTTCAATGCAAACAATGTTGGAGGGATATCAAAGTTCAATCCAGCAATCGAGGTAATCTAAAATTACATTCATACCTTCTTTGCTTCTTCACATTGACCTTCTTATAACTTGGCATTACATTCTGAATCTTTGGAAAACAAGCTTGCAAAAAACATAAAGGACAAAGTCGATAAGATTGACAACAACATTGACAACGCAGCCATCTCAATTATACAAAAGTATTAGGTATATAATGTGCATTAATATGATTTTGGTTTAAGAAAGTAATGATTTTGGTTTTGATCGGGCAAAAAGAAAAATTGATGACTTCGAGGAGGATGGACCAACTTACGGGCCGTCACTTGAGTTCACCGAGTTTGGAAAGTGGATGAGCAATTTTCAATATCCACCACTTTTCAAGACTTTAAGATAAGTATTCTCACTTTGGGAGCATAGTCTAAAAGAGCAAGTACCCATCTTGAATGAAGATGGGTCCAACCCAACATTAGCGATGCAGAGACAAATCCAAGCAAGTAAGCTGCGATAACTTCTCTTTTCACTATTATTTTCATATAATTCTATGTAATGTAATTGCATATGCATTGAATGCGAGATAGGGGCAGCAATTGAAAATAAGGAGTTGAAAACGAGACTTGTTGTCTCTCATGGAAGAACCAGACAACTAAAACATTCAAAAGGTACATCGTTTGAAAGGTAATATCCGCTTGCATTCCAAAAAAATTCTAATGTTTATGTTTCTTGAACATACGATCACATTTCCGCAGGGGAATCTTCACAAGACGTGTTTAACGCTTGTCGAAAAGGTATATGCAAAGAAAGATCTTCTCCGAATTGAAATGGAGGTAAATGACTAATTACTTTTACTTTTTGTTTGTAGTTATCGGAGAATCAAAACGAGTTGTTTTCACTCTTTGAGGTGAGTACTAAAGTTAAAAAATAGATAAGTTTTATATGAATTCGACAATGGTTTAAATTGCGAAATATTCTCGCTTGATGAAATATTCAAATGATAATACATTTATCCGGACCATACAATCAGCAGCTCAAAAGTACTATTCTCAAGAGACGGACCGAACCATATTACACTCCATCTACTCCAATAGAATATGTGTGATTTAACCAAAACTTTTGATTAGAGCCTAATTACGATAGTGATTTATGATAATCCTTTTATTATGGATTCGTCTTGAATGAATTGCGTGGGTTTATTCACCAAAGATCCGAAAGTACCACGAGGATAGTGATGACCATGGTGCGACGAGGTCGGCGGCGATGAGGGAGTGACCTCGAGATGAGTAAACGTGCTTCCATGGAGAAGGAATTGGGAGAGGAGGCAATGGTTCCATTGAGATAAATATAGGGTTCTAGCTTGACCCGGTCTAAATTCCACTGCTCCTTGTCCGAGCCTTTGTTAGGGTAAGCCAGCGTGAATCATGTTTGGCTTTTGGTCCATTACCACCTCAATGCAATACAATACCGATGTCCGTATATGTGGTTTGCACACACCAATAAATTAAGTATGTGTTTGGGCGGTTATCTGTGCCCCAAGATTATAGTGGCGTGTTGTCCATAGCTTGACAAATTTGTCGAGGATGATAGATAGGAGCGTTGTTGCGATCATCCCAACCATCTTCGATCCGTGGTGGTGTTTGTTCTTCAATTTGTGGATCTGGAGAATACAGTGGCTGTGACCTCCATAGACAAGGCAGGCGCGGCCGACCGCGCCCCTCCACTGCAAGGCCGCCAAGCATCGGTCGGTTTGACCCTCAGCATGACTCTACCCTTTGCCAAACCCTTGACATCAACACGAATTTTCGTAAGACTATGGGTTTTGCATGCCAACCGTACTTTCTTTGACCCAAATCTAGGTTCATCGGCATCCTTTCCGGCATTAACGGTACGGTGGGTCTTAATTTGCCTTCATCATATGGGTAAAAGGATTTGAGCACCCTTCCGGCGTGTACCCATATTGTAAAAGGGGACAACGTGTATGGGACACCTTTTTTGCTCTTTAAACATGCTATTCGTTTGAGACCCATGTGTAACCCCTTTGGCGATATTTTCAAGAAAACCCCATCATGTATATTCCCCTCTTGAAGGTTTATATGGTGTTTGAGGAAGGCGAGGGGCTGCGCCATGGCGGGAAGGGGAAGCTGAGCGAAACCGGAGGTGAAGATATCGATCAAGCCCCGACTCAAGTATGTATGGCCAATAAGACGGGATGGGCGGCGACGATTCGGCATGTGAGTAAATTGAATATTGCTCCAAAGATCAATTCAAGATAACACGCGAGGAGAAACCGAGCGGCCGTGATCAATAATCGAGGCAAGATTTCAACATCACTGCTAGGGAAACAAGGAGGCTTGGAGTTTTGAAGTTTGTGCCACAGGAGGTCATAATCTGCTCGTTAGCCTTGGGCTAGAGATAAAAAGGCCGCTTGTCTCAAACAGAGGGCGTTGCTTACTTGAAGCGAGGGTTATCGGAGTCCGCCTTACGCTACTGAAGAGTACACATGGTGGGAGGAGTTCGGGTTGACCAGAAGAAATTGTCAGAATTGTGGACAACCATATCGGGTTGGTTCTGCAACCACCATGGAAGTGGTTTTCGAGTGGAGGCCGATGCTTGAGTTGTTCGCGTTCGATGCGCTTTTTGAAGCCTGCTGCGAACTTCCACAACGCGATATGTATTTGGGGGCATATAGAAATTTGGGCAAGCAACAAGAAGATATGACACGCTTGAATGGCGATATTGCGGAGATCAATAAAGGAATGTTCATAGCGCCCGTGTTCATGACACACACAATGACCATTTTGGATTGGAAAGGTCATAGAAGTTGAGTCGCCTAAACCTCACTTCCTCGCTCATTGGTATATGACCGAGCATACGGATGCATATGAGGGAAGATATGTTGAGGAATATATAATTCCGGAAGCGGTACCGAACATGGCTTCAAGGTAGGGAAGAAAGGAAGCAAATCCTTGTATACCAAAAATATTCAATGTGTCTTTGTGAACGAAACGGTAATCCTTTATTATGGATTCGTCGAATGCTCGAAACATTTATATGTTGTTGACAAGAAAGCGATAAAGGATAAGTTGAATGAATTGCGTGGGTTTATTCAGCCAGCATCCGAAAGTACCCCTGAGGATAGTGATGACCATGGTGCAGACGAGGGTCCGAACGACGATGAGGGAGTGACCTCCGGAGATGAGTAAACGTGCTTCCATGGAGAAGGAATTGGGAGAGGAGGCAATGGTTCCCGCATACTGAGATAGATATAGGGTTTCAGCTTGACCCGGTCTAAATTCCACTGTACTCCTTGTCCAGAGCCTTTGTTAGGGTAAGCCAGCGCGTGAATCATGTTTGGCTTTTTGTCCATTACCACCTCAATGCAATACAATACCGGGTATCCGTATATGTGGTTTGCACACACCAATAAATTAAGTATGTGTTTGGGCCGGTTATGCTGTGCCCCAAGATTATAGTGGCGTGTTGTCCATAGCTTGACAAATTTGTCGAGGATGATAAAAAGGAGCGTTGTTGCAGTCATCCCAACCATCTTCGATCCGTAGGTTGTGTTTGTTCTGCAATTTGTGGTACTGCGGAGAACCGAATACGGTAGCTGTGACCTCCATAGACGACAGGGGCGCCGGCCGACCGGCGCCCCTGTTTCCACTAGCAAGGCCGCCAAGCATACGGTCAGTTTTGACCCAGTCTGGCATGACCTCTACCCTTTGCCAAACCCTTGACATCAACACGAATTTGCAGAAGACTATGGTTTTTGCATGCCAACCTTTTCTTTTGCGTGACGGACCCAAACCGGGTTCATCGGCATCCTTTCCGCATTAATCTGGCCAAGACGGTGGGTCTTAAATTACCCTCATCAAATGGGTAAAGAATTTCGAGCACCCTTCCACGGTACCCATATTGTAAAAGGGGACAACGTATGGAATCTGCTCGCGGTTCTTAGCGTAACATGCTATCTGCTTTGAGACCCATGTGTAACCCCTTTGGCGATATTTTCAAGAAAACCCCATCATGTATATTCTCTTGAAGGTTTATGGTGTTTGAGGAAGGCGAGGTGCCATGGCCATGGCGGGAAGCTGCAAGCGAGCTGAAACGACGGAGTCGAGTGGTGGAGCAAAGAGCGCCACTGCAGGAAGTAACTGAGGCCTCTCTGAAACCTCGCCTACCCAACCGACGAACCGGCAATAGAGACATAGTCGGACAAAGACGCCACCGCCGGAGCACCTATGGCTAAGGAGTATCGGGTGCTCCGGGCGCATGTGGAAGAGGCAATCCAGCAAATCGACTCGGATTTTGCCTACTACCACGCTGAGCTCCTCAAGGCGTTGGAAGCTTCTCGGCACCCGCTACAACTGGATGGACCTCCGGAAGGGTCAGAAGGAGTGGAAGGAGAAGAAGGGCACGGGGACAGCACTGGGGCCTTGGTGGCCTTGTTCGGTGACGACGACAGCGGAGGAGAGGAGCCCCAGGAGGAGCATGATGCGGCCAACGTAACCGACCTTGAGGTAAGCCAGCCGCAACCCGCCAGGAAGGATAGGAGCGAGGACCCCGAAAGGGGTGGGGAAGGAGGAAACCAACCGGACCCAAGCCGTGAAGGGGCCGGAGGAGGATGGGCCCCAACAATGAGGGTCCGTTATTCGGGGTCCGGACTTGAGGACCGGACTGGTATCAAGGCCTGACCTTGAGGTCCGAACCCCTAGATGAGACCGGACTCGAGGTCCGGACTGGAAATAAGGCCGATCAAGATCGGACCGAGTCGAGACCGACCCCGAGGTCCGGCTCAGGAGGAGAGAGGGAGTCACCCCGACTTGCTCGGAGGAGGCCCACCCGTGGCCCCACAGCAGCAGTGGACCCACCAAGGCCAAGAGAGGAGGATGGTGGTTAACATGGTTGTCGACCGCCGTAGCACAACCCGATAGGGTCTCGGAAGGGAAGGGTCCTACCGCAGATCATCGATTGCGCCCGCAATGCCGTGGCAAGGAGTGGGGTCATCGGCGCCGAGAAGGAACCACACACTCCCTGTGCCCACCACCGACTTACGTAGATAGGCGGAGGGGGAACACTGTAGGCGGCCGATTAGGGCACATCGAATGGCCATCCGTAATTAGGTGGCTAAAAGACGCCGCACTTGGGCGTAGTATAAGAGGGTCAAGTCGCTTCAGTAAAGTATCTTTCTCTTGGTGTGGATACCGCTTTTGCACTTGTGCGCCTTCTCGCTAACGTGAGTCATGAGTCATCGAAAGGTGCACGATACCCGAGAGATCGATCCAGTCCCGTGACGGACCCTAACGTGTGGTGGTGTGTGCAGGGGCGAATGATCGGAGACCCTTGCTTGTCCAGAGCAGCGGACCGACGTTGGACGGACCGGAACGTGTGAGCCGGAGGGACTCCGGGAGGGCGTGTAGAGCCCGGACGGAGAGGCCTGGCGGAACGACGGAGGAGGTCCGGACCACACAGCCCACCCGCCTTTTTCCCCAAGAACGATGAGTGTACCACGTCACACATGAACTTTCCTACCATGAATCTCCCCATGAGCACGACGGTTCTCAAAGCTCATATCAACTGTGATCTCAAGTACATGGCTTCCACTCATTGCAAGGCTTTTGGGGCTATGTCTCACAATTTACCCCAGAAGGCTGGAGCAACTCACTCCGAGTCGTGAGAGCCTCGTTTTGAGTCCTGGATTTATTTATGGTCGGATTTCCGATCTAAGACTTTGGAGCAGAGCATGGCTAGGTCCTCTTCCACCTGCCAAATTTTTCCTCGAAAAAAACAGACACCATCTTCGCCCTCTATGCTACAAAGATCAAAAGATTCTTGGAAGATGCTGAAAGATGCCACTCAACTATGTTGCAGACAATGCCTGTTGCCGGCCCTTCTGGTTCCGCTCCCATCCAGATTTGATCGTTCAAAATTATTTTGGTCAATGAAAGAAAGTTAGATTCATCCCGAATTTTGCGCGCTTGTTGTTCTGAATGTGGGGAATCTGGTAGTGTAGTTTGCTCAACGAGCAAGTATGTCCACATTGGTAGGCAAAGAAAGATGCTCACCTCACGCTGGTGCCCAAGGTGGATCGAAATGGCTATGGAAATTTGTGCATGTTCACTGAGGGGGTGGTGCTTTTTTATGAACATATGGTTGGAAAGAGGAGGTCATCACGGTAATTGTGGTGTTGAGAACATTGCGGTCAGATTTTCTTGTAATTAGTAATTCATAATAACAGAAAAAATGCCAAAAATGGGGCAAAAAGGCAGCCGGCCTTCTGGGGTTAAGCATGCAACTCGGCTCCACGGCCTGCAGCCTGCTGTGCAAAAGTTCTCGGCTTCTTCCATGGCGAACACTTCCAGGGCTTAGTTGAGAAAACTAGATTGCAAACTAGCCGGTGGAGTGGAGTCGGTGGCCGGGCGCGTAACGACGAATCCCGCACGCCCCTCGAGAACTAGGTAATAAACTTTGGGTGAGGTTTAGGCGCTGGGCCTGTCTAGTACACCAAACCTTCACCTTTTCGTCATCACTGCCTGAAACAAGTCTTGTCGGCTCAGTCCGTGAAAAGTCAACACTCCATGCTCTTTTCTCATGCTCCTCATACTCCGTGATGCTCTGGCACGTACTCACATCCCATACTGTAACAATCTCTTCATAATCATTGCTCGCAATGTGCGACTTTATGTACTTGTTCCAACTCAGACAACTCAATTTGGAGAGGGTAGACATTTCTACCACGGGACAATGCACATCAGCCATGTCATTGACCACCGTTGCAAACTCAAACACCGGATGGAAGACGGATAGCATCAAGGAGCTGAAGTGGAGGCTCTTTGCCAAGATTGTCTTGGGACTTGTCCAGGACCGCAGAGTTGTCAGCGGCCATTATAGGCAGGTAACCACGATCCAAGGACATGTGCCCAGAATGCGGCGGGCGTGAAGTTGCAGTACACGATGCAGGACTCTTGTAGTTACTGGCAGCAAAAGGACGTCTTTGCACGCATCAATTACGCCCTCTGCCCCGTTGCTGAGAGAAGGTCATTTGCCCGATCGACTTCTCGACAGTTCTCGCAGTCGCTCGCGCTCAGACACCCCACTCTTTGGCGCTTTCTCTTCCGAGGTTCGAGCGCAAGGCCCGGTGACCTTCGGCTCCTTCCGATGCGTCAATCTTTCCGGGGGAGAATAATGCATTGATTTCATCGGAGTTCGAACCCGGCTTGCGTGAGAGCCGAGTATCTCACGTCTAGACCCTAACCCAAAACCTTAAAATGGCACTTGGACATCTTCCAGGCGGTGTGGACCTATGACAGCGTGGCGCTGGTCCGGGAGTACGCCCGGAAGATGTTGGCGGCGGCAAGCAAGGCCATCCGCTCGAAAAGTTTGAGGGAGGACCCTAGGCGATGGACAGTGGAGGTCCTTCGTGCGGTGTACAACCGCCCAGCAGAGGAGGTTGGGGGCGTAGTGCTAGAGCCCTTGAAGTGAAGCGGAGGTTGGAGGCAGCCAAGGTGGCGCTGCTAAATCCCGGGACTCAGAGGTCCTCTAACAGGTAGCTGATGTCGGACCTACTGGACCGGCGGGTGAGGGCAGTGGTGAAAATCATCATCCATTGGAACATGCTCACCAAGGTGGACCACCTGGGGAATAACCTGCTGGTCTTCTTGCACGCCCTCCTGAGGGGCAAGAGGGCGGACTGGGGGCGAATTATCTTCGCCCGAATAGCCCAGGAGGCTAGGAAGCTACGCAACGAGCGGCCTCCCCCTTCAACGTTGTCCCCTTTCATTTTGCATATTTGGGACACCTCAATCTCCTGAAGGAGGGAGAGGAGGAACGAGCCCTTCGACGGGGGCTAGCCACCCTACCGAAGGGAGAGCGGGAAGGAGAAGCACAAGACCTAGACAGTCGACCAGTCAAGATACGACGCCCGTAGGAGGAGGAAGACTAGGAGGGCATTCCAGATGCCATCCGCCTGGAACGGACTCCCTCCCCTCCAAGGGAAGTATGGGAAGAAATCCCCACTTCCCTTATCCTGGTGCTGCAAGGCAGGCCTCCCAGTGACTACCACGACGGGAAGGGAGCTAGTGCCGTGAGCTCCAGCGACTGTGTCCGCCTGACCCTCCCGAGCCCCAAAGATTTGAAGTGATTTATAAGTAACTGAGCATTAAATATAATTCACTCATTTGTGTATAAAGCCGTGTAAATGAAATAACTCTGATTTGTTAGGTATTGTATATTTCCATCAACTAGCTAGTTCGATTGAGAGGTATGAGATATATGTGATGTGCAAAAGAAATGATGTACTTGTATTTTAGTGGAATGATATTACACCTAAACAACGAGTCAATGAAATAACTCCAATTTGTCAGGTAGTGTATATTTCCATCAACTAGCTGATGAGGGCGGTACGTATGAGATATGTTTGGTGTAAAATAGAAATGATGCACTTATATTTTAGTGAGATGATATTACACCTAGAGAGAGAGATCTGAGATATATTTGGTGTGTAAAAGAAACGATGCACTTATATTTTAGTGAGATGATAATATACCTAGAGAACAAGTCGTTACGGTATGGAACTTGGCAAAGTGAAGAGACTCAAATTTACAACTTTCATTGTTTTTTAAGGTCAAGATTCTCTCAAGGACAAAGAAAAAGAAGGAACACAAGATTTCTTCTCCTCTTATATTTTATTGATATGAATGTTTTGCGAGTGAACTAAGTCATGTTTATTTTGTAGTGATAATAATTTAAATATTTTATTCATTCATTTTCAAATAGTTTGAAGGACTAACTTACATCACTGGTAGAAAATGAAAAACCAATTATAATGCATACTGAAAAAGCCAAGATCACATGCGCTAGACTAGTATGTTAGTTAATATAAAAAATAGTATATATTATATTTTAATCTTTATTACCTTGTATTCTAACCTCCTTCCAGTTGCATTTAGAAACGGGAACTAAGAGCACAATATATAGTTCCCTTCCATATGATATTGTATGGTATGATATTGGCTCCTAATCGAGAAAGTGCATGTGAAAGAAAGCTCGCCCTTTGTCCGTGATGTTAAGGATAAGGCAAAATGAAATTCCTCGACCTCCGGTGCACGGGCAAAGTCGTGCACTTCCATATTCAGCTCTTTGTCAGTGATGAGGTACAAACCTAGCAGCATGGATAATATGGTGGGGGCTTTAGGAGGAAGCGAAGGACCCCTGCCAATCTCAGCACTCCTTGCGATGGAGAACGGGAATCCGCAGCTAATATTAATGAATACATTAAAGAGATTAGCGGACGGGGGCTTGGTAGTGAAGGGCTTTCGGTAAACATGTATGGAAGGCGTGGCAGGATGCTCAGGCCGTGTTGAAGGGACTTAAAATTGGAGACGAAACTGTGGCAACTCTAGATGTGTGCAAAAATCAGGTAGGTGGGGTAATGAGCAAGACTTACGTCTTGAGGAATGAAAAGACAACAATAATGCAGCAACATATCAAGGCTTATGTCCTGAATGGTATCTCAAGATAGAGCCTGATGCTGAACAATTGTTAAGGGGCCCGATGCATGTCCCTATAGCTAACAGGCTAGCGATGGCTAACCTAGGCCTAGCGCCTAACGGCGACACACCATGCCAGAGGTGCCAGATTTGGCAGGGCCACATTGCAGCTCAGCCAGGTTGGAAATGATGTCCCCAGCAGCACCCCGAACCTGTTCACCGAGCAGTCGGCGGAGAAGATGGAGGAGGCAAGGAAGTTGTCATCACCCCTCATGATGGGCATGAGCTGACCGGGAGCTTCTCCTGCAGCTTGAAGCCGGGGCATAGGTCTGTCCCAGGACACCGTGAACGTTGCTGGTGAGCTTGGCGAACTTGAAGCTCACGTCCAAATGGGCCATCCAGTTGGTGCTGTAGTCCACACCGTAGTTGTGCGCCCTGTTCTCCTCCTGGGAAACAGGCACAACCTTGACCAACATCTGCACAACTCCTTCCACTGCAATCTTGACGAGGTTGGTGGCACGCATGCGCTCCACGGTGATACCGTTGGCGGGCGACCGCCACACGGCTCCCGCTCCGTCAGGGAGGACGATGGGAGCGGAGTCGAAGGTGAGGACCAGCTGGTCTTGGGCGTCGTCCCACTGCGACACCTTCTTGGCTCCGACGTAGAGCTGGTGTGCGCCAAACCGCACTCCCAAAGCCTGGACCCAGGTGAAATCACGGCCCAAGTCGGGTCTGCGCAGGCCGATGAAGTGGGCGTTCACATGGATGTCGGCATCGGACACGAGGCAGAAGTCGGCATCCTTGTGGCCGTGGAAATAGAAGCGCTGGCCTCCGGGGGTCTTGAGCACCGGGTCGTGGCACACGGATACGTAGTGGTCGCAGGGGTTACCGGTTCCGGTTCCTGTCACCAGTAGTAGTCACACCATGTATTGTTAACAGATTGATCGCTTGCAATTGCAATTTGCCAGCCAGCAACACATCAATCAATATTGCATCCTCGTCGATCATGCAGCAGCAGGTACTAGTCGCCGGCATCGATCCATCCCGTCTGCGTGTCAAACTCTTGATTCAAAGATTCAAACTCACCTCCTCCGTGCTCGTCATCTCCCTTCTTGCTCGTGTCTCCTTCTCCGTGCTCATCACTTCCCTTCTTGCTTGTATCTTCTCCTCCCTGCTCGTCATTTCCCTTCTTGCTCGTGTCTCCTCCTCCCTGCTCCTCACTTCCCTTCTTGCCCGTGTCTCCTCCTCCCTGCTCGTCACTTCCCTTCTTGCTCGTGTCTCCTCCTCCCTGCTCCTCACTTCCCTTCTTGCCCGTGTCTCCTCCTCCCTGCTCCTCACTTCCCTTCTTGCTCGTGTCTCCTCCTCCCTGCTCCTCACTTCCCTTCTTGCTGTCGCCCTTGGCGATTGCCTGTACGACCAGCAAGGCCACCAGAAGTGCTACAAGCAGTGCTACCCTCATGGATGCCGCATGCTGAATGCGAGAACAGCACTATTACTCGCCACTGCGGTGACCAATGTGTTTGGGCTCCAGGATTATGTAGCTTGCTGCAATGACATCCCCCGATCGATCCATGGATGCCGAGCCAAACTCCACCACGAGAAAAAAAAGGGCATTCCCGACGCCAACAGGCTGGAGTGGATTTGGATTGTCTTGGATCGGGGCGGTCTCCTCGAATGCCGCTCTACATATTTGCCTTCTGTGACACAACACTGTTAGCTCGCACACGAGTGGCCCGTCCTTCGTAATTTACGTACGCTCGCCATACCTTTTTTAGGCACACTCGCTAGCTGTGCGAACTAGTCCCGTACGTTGCTATTATGTACTAGTACATCCAAAAGACTATGTGGGAGTCTTGAGCAACAGGTGCGGTGTGGTGACAGTCCGCTTGCAAATCGGCGCTTAGCACACTCACGCTTGTTGTAACACGTACATTGGTCCCTTGATAATCGAGGTACCATCTCATCACCAACCTTGTGGATGCAAACTGTACTGGAAGAGCGGGCCTGCCATCAGGCTCCAGCACATCAAGCTGGCTACGAAAATTCAGCGGAATCCGATCGACTTCACCTGTTTTACGGTGTCGTGTAGCGCTTTGAGGCCAGGGAAAGCACGTGTTCACTGACAGAGTAAACCTACCTACCGTAAAATAGTCCTGACTTGCGGAACTGTGTAGTTGGTAGCCCTACAGTGTCAGGCTGAACACTAGATATCCTGACATCTTGGGGCTTGACCCTGGGGCTGGCATGCGCAATAGCTGCTGTCTTCGGAGACACACTCCATATATATCCGCCTTGGATCGATCATCGGCTCCCCCTAACTGCTCCAATTTGGCTGCATGCTACCTTCCTTCAATTTTTTCCTTTGTCAGATATGCTCGCAAATGACAGAAGCAGAAAGCACACAGTTTGTTTTTGTTACGGCCTAGGCAATTTGATGTATGTAACTTCATTGTTGGGGTACAGTGAGAGCTAGTGGTACAAATACAGACATGAATTCACGCCTTAACACCGAGACTTGCGCACCACACATGTGCTCACTGAGAACTAAGACAAGTTTGTGTCAGGAAAAATGAATCTAAACTGAATGAATTGGAGACTTTGCGTCTTGGACAACCTACAAGAGTGAATATACTTAGGCTAGCCTGCAGACAAGAATTCGTTGAACAAGAGTTGCGTTCTGTCGAGTGAGCAATCAAGAGCAGAACAAATTACCAAGGCCCCCCGGCAGGCCTAGGGCAAGCTCCGGGGACAAGTTCACTCTCATCCACTCTCGATTCTCCCATGGCAGGGGACAGGCCCCAGGGACTCTCTCTCTGATGTTACACCCTTCCTCCCCTCTGGCCTTCACTCACGCAGTACACAAGGCTTTCCCTACTCACACGCCACACTGGCACACACTACGCAAGGCTCTCAAGTCTCAAATTGCGATCCCTGGCGGCTCAATGCCCTACCAATTAATAACGGATTCGCAATGCTTCATGGATCATTTCAGTACTTCATGACGCATGCAGGACTCTAGCCAGGACTCATGACTTCTCGGCGGCAAGGCAAATATATCTTTTATCGCGATTCCAAAGCAAATGTATCTCGCCTATAAGGGCTTAGTCCCTCGTTTTAGGGCTGTGCCAACTGCGACAAGGTAAGGCCCTGGCGGTCTGCTTCCATTTGAATACAATGTACATGTTGTAGTCGTGCGCTCGCGGTGGCCAAGATCTTGTATGTGATTGCTTAGAAACCATGAATTTTCATTCACAGACAAAGTCGCGACATTTTGTGGAACGAATGAAGGCATGCATTGAAATGAATCCACTGGCAGGACTGGTTCGTGTCCTTCCAAAATCAATACAGAGAGAACGAATAGGATGGCTGCTTGTCAACCGCGTACAGCCAGTGCCACTGATCATGACTCGAACAAGACTTGCGTCTTGAACCAAAATTCACAACTCGAAACTGTACACCAGGAAGGCAAACAGAGTTGCAGCGCCTTGCATCTTGCGTCTCAGCGCCTGCAGACCATGCCAGAGGTGCCAGATTTGGCAGGCCCACATTGCAGCTCAGCGAGGTTGGCAATAATGTCTCCAGCTGCACCTCCGAACCTGCTCACGAAGCAATCGGCCGAGAAGATGGAGGAGGCCAGGAAATTGTCGTCACCCCTCATGGTGGGCATCAGCTGGCCGGGGAGCTTCTCCACCAGCTTGAAGCCCGGGGCATAAGTCTGTCCCAGCACGCCGTGCACGTTGCTGGTGAGCTTGGCGAACTTGAAGCTCACGTCCAAATGGGCCATCCAGTTGGTGCTGTAGTCCACACCGTAGTTGTGCGCCCGGTTTTCCTCCTGAGAAACTGGCACAACCTTCACCAGCATCTCCACAACTCCGTCCACTGCGATCTTGACCAGGTTGGTGGCAAGCAGGCGCTCAACGGTAATGCCGCTGGCGGGAGACTGCCACACAGCTCCCCCACCGGCGGGGAGGACGATCGGGGTGGAGTCGTAGGTGATGGCCAGCTGGTCCTTGGCGTCGTCCCACTGCGCCACCTTGTTGGCTCCGATGTACAGCTGGTGTGCGCCGAACTGCAGTCCCAGAGCCTGGACCCAGGTGAAGTCGCGGGCCATGTCGGGCCTGCGGAGGCCGATGAAGTGGGCGTTCACATGGATGTCGGCATCGGACACGAGGCAGAAGTCGGCGTCCTTGTGGCCGTGGAAATAGAACTGCTGGCCTCCGGGGTCTTGAGCACCGGGTCCTTGCACAGAGACGGGTACTTGGTGCAGGGGTCTGTCACACGCACCATCCATTGCCACATTCACACATCACTCATCAACAACACATTGCGAAATTTGATGTGGTGCTACCAGCTGCTCGGAATTACCAGTTGCAAAAGTGTATGGGACTGGGTGGGATTCAGATCTTCAGACAAAGCACTGCCACACACAAGCCAAGGCACTAAGGGTGAGTAGTGCGATACCATGGCTGCCGCCGCCTTCGTGACCACCGTCGTCGTCATGGTGGCCACCGTCACCCTCATGGTGGGCATCAGCTGGCCGGGGAGCTTCTCCACCAGCTTGAAGCCCGGGGCATAAGTCTGTCCCAGCACGCCGTGCACGTTGCTGGTGAGCTTGGCGAACTTGAAGCTCACGTCCAAATGGGCCATCCAGTTGGTGCTGTAGTCCACACCGTAGTTGTGCGCCCGGTTTTCCTCCTGAGAAACTGGCACAACCTTCACCAGCATCTCCACAACTCCGTCCACTGCGATCTTGACCAGGTTGGTGGCAAGCAGGCGCTCAACGGTAATGCCGCTGGCGGGAGACTGCCACACAGCTCCCCACCGGCGGGGAGGACGATCGGGGTGGAGTCGTGGTGATGGCCAGCTGGTCTGGCGTCGTCCCACTGCGCCACCTTGTTGGCTCCGATGTACAGCTGGTGTGCGCCGAACTGCAGTCCCAGAGCCTGGACCCAGGTGAAGTCGCGGGCCATGTCGGGCCTGCGGAGGCCGATGAAGTGGGCGTTCACATGGATGTCGGCATCGGACACGAGGCAGAAGTCGGCGTCCTTGTGGCCGTGGAAATAGAACTGCTGGCCTCCGGGGTCTTGAGCACCGGGTCCTTGCACAGAGACGGGTACTTGGTGCAGGGGTCTGTCACACGCACCATCCATTGCCACATTCACACATCACTCATCAACAACACATTGCGAAATTTGATGTGGTGCTACCAGCTGCTCGGAATTACCAGTTGCAAAAGTGTATGGGACTGGGTGGGATTCAGATCTTCAGACAAAGCACTGCCACACACAAGCCAAGGCACTAAGGGTGAGTAGTGCGATACCATGGCTGCCGCCGCCTTCGTGACCACCGTCGTCGTCATGGTGGCCACCGTCGCCTTCATGGTGGCCGCCGTCGCCTCCATGGTGGCCGCCGTCCCCTCCATGGTGGCCGCCGTCCCCTCCATGGTGGCCGTCGTCACCTCCATGCTCACTGCCTCCATGGCCGCCGGCCAGAGCCTGCACGGCCAGCAAGGCCACCACAAGTGCTACCAGCAGTGACAGCCTCATGGTCATGGTGGAATCGATATCAGAACAAATTTTGAGTGTGTCCAATGCCAAATGCGATCCTGCAATGATGAATGACAATGTCCGAGGCCCCAGGATTATATAATGCCTCCAGCGTCGAGCGGCGGGCCAGGCTGGATGGTAGGTTGGGCTGGATTGGGCTGTCACATGAAATCCTAAATTTGGGTTCTGATTCATCCAAGCTTCTGCACGTCTACGAAGCGCCCACACACGAGCGGCACGTCCGACATAATTCACCATTCCACCCAACGTCCTCAGGACTAGTAAACGCCCACACCATTCACTAGTCTTCAGCCCAACGCTGTCTAAATCAACACTGTTTGTCGGCGATCTTGCAAATTGTCTCCTCATGTCTCTGCACGTGTATCCCAAGACCAACCAAGATTCCCCATGTCACCCGACCCCGCCCGCAAAAAGTGCACTGGGCCAGGTGATCAATTTCTATGCCCGGCGCTAAGGACATGCCGGTATACCGTACCGGCACATGCCCTTCAATATAATCCAATTTATTTTCTCTTGAAATTTTATTTTTACTGTCATGTAGAGGACAAGAATGTCAATGATAAAGTCTGTCACAGGGGTAGGTAAGGCACGGGTATGTAAGGTATGGAAGAAGAAGAAGAAGAATTTTATTTAAGTCTACTAAGGACGGATTTAGTCCACTCCCTTTAGGCACCCCATCTAAGTATCGATCCAAGCTCAGGATGCTTAATCACAATGTGGCACCCCATCTAAGTACCCCGATCCAAGCCCAGGATGCTTAATCATGGCGTTCTTATAAATGTGTGTCCATTTGGCTTAGGCCATTTGGACATATAAGATACATAGTTTACGTAAGTTATATAAAGTATGTATACGAATTTTAATAGCATGTCATTTAAAGATTAAATAATATATTAAATCAGGATATCTAAAGTCAAGAATTATATTCAGATTTAAAATTTAATTCAAATCTATAAGGCTAAGACTAGTATCAAATTCATTAAAACCTACAAGGCCAAGGCCAATTTACATTGAGTTCATGATTTTCGAGAATCTGTTAAGCCCAAGGCTATATATGTAGAGTTTCACACCCCATTTATATGTCCTCTTGCCTCTTTGCTTAGTGGTTGCAATAAATCCGGGTTGCTTTCTTCTTTTATTGTTTGTGGATACATGCTCCTATGACGTCGACACATGCCCGTGGATTTCGATAACTCTCAAATTTTTCATTAGATTAATATTTAATGATATTTTTAAAAAGATTATACATAGTATTTTTTTATCGATCAAACAGATTATCCAAGGTAAGAAATTTATTGAAGCTTTTAATTTTAATTATTTATATTAAAAATAAATTCATAACTCTCGAAATTAGAACCGATGTAAAAGTTATGTATGTAGTGCTTGTCCGTACCAATATTTATAGTGAGTCTATTGTTGATCTCACGGAACCTGTTTTGTGTCCAAGATTACCACGTGAAGCGGAACTACTCAGAGAACCTGCGACCTTGAGCCGATCCTTGGAGAGGTTAAGTATGATGCTAAGCTATTTTTGTTTTCAGCAGAACTGCAATGCTAAGCTGTGGCTCCATGTTTGAGTAGAGCTAGATTTTAGATATTCAGATATCTTTGATCTTGTGTAGGTGCCCTTCGTTGTCTCTGCTGCCTGGATATCCTTATTTTAAGCCGTGGCTGCTTCGTCGCAGCAGAGCGCTTGAATATGGCTTTGCAGGGGAAATTGGCTCAATACCACAAGCAACAGCCGTCGAAGCTGCAGACTTCACATTCCAAGACAGCTAGTCCTGCTACTCAGCAAGTGAAGCCTTCCAGTCCCGCTCCCAAGAACCTGCCGCAGGCGCCTCCGGCAACTCAGCCCCTTGAGCTTGTGTCCACCGTCAATCGAGAATCCTTCACCAACAGTCAAGAGAAGCTGCAGCAGATTGCCAGCATCCGCAACTCGCCTGTGGGAGCACAGCTCAAGCGAGTGGTAGACGTTCTTCTTGAGGTAAGCCTTTGATTGCTCGAGTGAAGGAGAAAAGAGTCCAAGGTTGATGACGAGGTGGAGGGTGTTCAATATTATTTGTCCCTGTTCAGACTCGGCAGAATCTGCGACCGGAGGACATCAATGATTTGTGCAACGTGAATGTCAAGGGCAACAAGAAGGTGTTCGCAAGCCTGCAGAAAAATCCCAAGGTTTCCTTCGACGGGCGACGCTTTTGTTACAAGGTAGGGTGCGGGACATGTGCCACAATCGATCGGTTTGCTTTCCTCGGGCAGCGGTGAGCTCACGGAGATGACCTCGGGCTTTGCTGCGCAGCCTAAATATGACATGAAGAACAAGTCGGAGCTGCTTAGATGGATTCGGAAGGACCCGCATGGCATTCCTCTATCAGACTTAAAGGACTCTTACGTGGGAGTGGAGCAGGATGTGCAGGTTGCATCGATGGTCATGAGATTTGCGGTCCAGGAGGAAGGGGTTTCTGACGGATGGCCATTCGCTCGTGCAGGAATTGAAGGCTCAAGGGGAGGTGTGGGTACTCACAAACAACGCTTCTCATCAACAAGTGGTGTATCCCGATGACCCTTCTATCAAGATGAACGTGGACGAAGATGTCAAGGAGCTTGTCAGGGGCATTGAGTTGCCTAAGGACTTTATCCACTTGGAGCAGGAGTTGAGGAAGGCTGGAATGATGTCTGTCACCAACTCTGCAGGACGGAACACCATGCATGCCGCCATCCCCAAATCAGAACAGAAGCCCAAGAAGAATCCCAAGAGGCACCAGTCTAAACGCTCCAAATACATAAACACCCACCTCCCTCAGCTCTTTGAATAGAAGAAGAAGATGAAGAAATTTTAGAGCTTTAGACAGTTAGTTATGGATGTGTAAGATCATAGAATGGATCCGGACTTACGTGTTGAGCAATCCAGGATTCATGAAGGAATTATCCAGTGAATTTTGGACAAAACTTACGCTCTGCCCAGCTTTGATATACAACGGCCACCATCAAGGCATACGCCTTCAAGGTATAGACTGTCTGATAGAATGCACTCAACAGCGTCTATGTAGAAAGGGGTTTCTCCTGAAACCCCTTTTGGCACACGGACGTGGCCGGACCCCTTTTTGCACACGTCGGAAATCCGCACTGAAATCAGCCTTTTTGGTATTTCTCTAGAGACATGTCACCCGCAAACATTTCAATTATTGTTGTGATACACGATATTCAACATTGTACATTGGAAGTTCGAGGCAAAGCCATAGAGTCTCATTCACGATTAGCTTTTTCCTTCAAACTGGACACAAAATTTGTGCGCAAACTTGTGCACGCACTTCCATATAAACAGTCTCCAACACCTGACAATGGTATATCTTTTTAGCTAGTTTGGTGAATTTTGTCTTTCCGTCCTCGGGACGATGATGTCATAGTTCTCGTGCAGCCGTTGAGGATCGTAAATAGCAAGAGGAAGATCTGGTGTGTCTCCACCTTGGGATTCGCCAAAGCCAAACGTCTCCAGATGTTGGTTGTCCCAAGTAGGGTCGCTTTCTTCTGGTCTTCGCACTTCTTTCCTGTCCTGGTTCTTAGGCTTTTCCGGACCCTTTTTGCCGTCTTTCTCCTTTTTTTTCTGGGGCCCCTGTGTTTGACTCAACTCTTGAAGGTCGATGGGCCGTGCGCATGTTCCTTGGACCAAGTGAAGTGCAGGTCCAATAACCCAATCTATCTTCTCTTGTAATTAAACCCAATTTGTCTTAATTTAACAGTGCAGGTCCAATAACCGTGTCTGGAACTGTCGTTAAGAACTCCAAGCCATCTTCGGTTTCCCACTGCGGAGAAGTAGAATACTGTTTACTCCGTATGACTGTAACTTTTCCGTGCCCCAATCTGTCTTCTCTTGTAATTTTGAACTGGTGCTGGAACGAGAGGTTGTTCAACTGCTTAACCAACCGCAGCTTTAAATTGGTGCCCCCTGGCTCCTTTCGCAACTGGCCACACATATGTTCAGAAGTCTGGCACTTCGGTGATAACCTTCACCTCTGGGTTTGGTGTGTATGCCGTTCTCAATATATCCTCCATAGCCGGGAGAGTACGAGCCTCTTTGTGCTTCAGATGCTTTGAAAAACATGAAAACATCTGATCCACCTGGTCATGCATGTGTCCGACGAGAAGAAACCCCACCTTAACCTTCTTGAAAATCTGCAGCTCTACTAGCATATTCAGGTACGCAAATAGCAATTGATTCTTACTCTCCCTGCATGTGTTGTCAAGCTACAAATACAATACTGATGGAAAAAGCCCCTCGTAAGTGTGTATGTATTAGGGAACGGACGCGCGGAGGGGCGTCACGGCCGAGAACGGTCGAGGCCGTGAGGCCGAGACCGTTCTAGGCCGTGGCGCCCGACGTCTGCCTCGGCGTAAGGGAGCGGCCGAGTCTGGGGCCGAGACGCGCCCAACTCGACTGCAGACCGAGGCGGGAGCCGAGGTCTGTGATCTTGTTTAGACTGGGTGCCTATACCACCCGGCTTATATGTCATTTCTCTCTCTCTTACAGTAACTTCCCTTCACTACTGTTTCATTTTCGTTTTTTCAATCCTTTTACACAATAAAAGGATTATCATCGTCACTGTCGTAATTAGGCTCTAATCAAAATATTTTTTGTTAAATCACACATATTCTATTGGAGTAGATGGAGTGTAATATGGTTCCGTCGTGCCTCTTCGTAATAGTACTTTTGAGCTGCTGATTGTATGGTCCAGATAAATGTATTATCATTTCAATATTTCATCCAAGCGAGAATATTTCGCAATTTAAACCATTGTCGAATTCATATATAAAACTTATCTATTTTTAACTTTAGTACTCACCTCAAAGAGTGAAAACAACTCGCTTTGATTCTCCGATAACTACAAACAAAAAGTAAAAGTAATTAGTCATTTACCTCCATTTCAATTCGGAGAAGATCTTTCTTTGCATATACCTTTTCGACAAGCGTTAAACACGTCGTGAAGATTCACTGCGGAAATGTGATCGTATGTTCAAGAAACATAAACATTAGAATTTTTTGGAATGCAAGCGGATATTACCTTTCAAACGATGTACCTTTTGAATGTTTTAGTTGTCTCGGTTCTTCCATGAGAGACAACAAGTCGTTTTCAACTCCTTATTTTCAATTGCTGCCTATCTCGCATTCAATGCATACAATTACATTACATAGAATTATATGTAATGAAAATAATAGAGAAAGAGAAGTTATCGCTTACTTGCTTGGATTTGTCTCTGCTTTCGAATGTTGGGTTGGACCCATCTTCATTCAAGATGGGTCTTGCTCTTTTAGACTATGCTCCCAAATTCGAATACTTATCTTTAAAGTCTTGAAAAGTGGTGGATATTGAAAATTGCTCATCCACTTTCCAAACTCGGTGAACTCAAGTGACGGCCCGTAAGTTGGTCCATCCTCCTGAAGTCATCAATTTTTCTCTTTTTGCCCGATCAAAACCAAAATCATTACTTTCTTAAACCAAAATCATATTAATGCACATTATATACCTAATACTTTTGTATACGATTGGAGATGGCTGCGTTGTCAATGTTGTTGTCAATCTTTCGACTTTGTCCTTTATATGGCAATTTGTTTTCCAAAGATTCTCAGAATGCCAACAAGTTATAAGAAGGTCAATGTGAAGAAGCAAAGAAGGTATGAATGTAATTTTAGATTACCTCGATCTTTACTGGATTGAACTTTGATATCCCTCCAACATTGTTTGCATTGAAATCGTGTCCATTAAACCTTTCCACAAGTGTACGCTTCAGCCCAATTGAGTTGTTCAAGGTTCTTTTGATATCCCGCAGAGATAAATTTAGGGTTAAGATTTTGGATTTGAGCATAATTAGATCAAGTTTATGAATTAAAGAAAAGTGCTTACCTTCTTTATCTTATTCAATCAAGTGCATCTCGCAAAGATGCTTAAGGTCTTGTTTGTCCATCACAGAGAACATTGTGTGCTCATGAGGCGCAACCCACGGGTTTTGTTAGACTCGACCAACGAGAACATACGGACTGACAATCATTTTTCCCGAATACCTTTTTCTACGATCTTTCTTATCTCCGGTGTGGTGGTTCAAACTCGCGTTAGCCATATCCTCGGATCCCCATGGGTGGGAAGTAATTTGTCGAGCGCTCACGGTGGCGTCAGTAGTTCTTGTCTGCGGGGGTTGACACAAAAGTTAGTAAAAGTAAAAGCAAAGTAAAAACGATAAGACGAACAACTAAGTACCTTCTTGGATTTGAAAATCGTTATTGCTTGGTTCTCGATTCCATCCCGATTCAAAAGCCAACACTATTTATAGTGAGCCAAATGCAACAAAACGATCGCACCGAGATCAACAAGTTGAGCAAGGGCAAATTACTTACGTCACGATCGTCGGTGCTTCACGCGAAACCAATTGTTGTTCGCATCGAATAATGTCAAAAATGTTTGTCGATCAATCCGTGAACTTGCGGCGGCTAAGTGCGAACATGTTTCAAACGGCACACAAAATGCATGTTTCACAAGATGGCAAAGATCGGCTAAAGACTCAAAGAACGAGTCTTCTACCGCAGAACCCCTTACCTTTGCTTTCGTCAACCCAACTATGCAATAGTTTTCCCAGTGACAACCCTCCGGACACGTTGTTGAAATGACCATGAATTATTGACGTGCTTACGGATCGCCTCTTCTTGTGACCTTTGGGCTGTCGAAATCTGGAGGGGAAGGAGCGAAGGTTAGAAAAGTGCATGACAAATTTTATAAGCATTTACATGCATCCGCTGGTTCGAATGCGCGACTTAAAGGCGCGTGTTGCGGCCGCCACTCAAAAATGGCGTTGCGGCATGCGCGCCACTCAACGCCGCGACTTGCGGCATGCGCGACTTAACGCCGCGTGTTGCGGCATGAAGCTTATCAACGCCACGTGTTGCGGCATGCGCGACTTAACGCCGCGACTTGCGGCATGCCACCACCAGACGCCGTATGTGCGCATGCCGCACCACTGACCAGACGACCGACATATGGTTAACAAATCAAGTGTACAACAAAAGCTGATCATACCGATGAGCCAGTGGCGCTAAACACTGCTGACTCAGAGCCAGGAGATGGATCAAACACGAGACATCGTGAAGGGCGTGATTCAACAAGCAAGGCGTTGCTCCTAGAGTTTCCCAAGAAAAGAACATGTGCGTGAGAACCGCGAACCAAGGTGATGCGACTAACACAGGTCTGAAGCGATGGAGACTGCAGTGATGATCGAAACAAAAGACGAGTGAGAATCGAGACGGGTGTTAACAGGCTTCACCCAACCTTCTCAAAACAAGGTTTAGACCTTCTCACCGTCAGGCTAGGACTCTCCGCTAAAGGACCTTCACTAGACTTGGGCGTGGTGCGGAGGAGGATCTCGTGAGAGGCAGGCGCCACTCGAGAGAACCCTCCTAGAGCAGAAGGCGTGCGTGGTGCTGGCGGGCGGGATTGATGAGCGGATCTGACCCCGGACTCGAGGCGTTGCGATCAGCGGCGACTGCGGAATGGTGGCGGCAGCTCTAGTGCATGTATACCGGGTTAGGGTTCTAGATGGTTCATTTTGCTTTAGGTTTAGGTATGGTGAAGGTGGCTAGGTTTTGGTTACGCCCGCCGCTTTGGGGTTTGTAGATTAGGTTTTGGTATGGTGAAGGTGGCTAGGTTTGGGACGAAACCTAGGTTTGGTGGTAGCTAATCAATCGCGAACCTAGATATGTTGGACTCTCGGATTTTAGGTTCGGAAAATTCAAATGTGGTTCGAGAGAGAGAATGTGTGGCGGCGAGAGCAGCTAGGTTTGCGGGCCTATATAAGCGCTTGTTTTGAAGTTAGTCATTCTTGCTGTGTTTCAGAGTCGAGTTGCTCCCTTCCAATGGGGAGCGTGTGTGCATGTTTGCTTTTCAAGTTTTAGGTCCGAAAGGCCAAGTTTTGATGTCTTGTGGTCAAGTGCTGCGCCCGCTTTATAGGTTTGTTCAAGCCTGTGGCTTTTATGCCGTTTGGATGGAAGGCCCGGTGTTCTTTTTCGAGGCCAAGGTTCATTTTGCTTTAGGTTTAGACCTTCCCTGTCAAGGCCGAGGTCTTTTCTCTGTTCGGCGTCCAGCCGCTTTGGAGCGTGTGTGTGCATGTTTGCTTTTCAAGTTTTAGGTCCTGCCCACTCAGGAAGAGTTTTGATCATCGTTGTCTTTGCGCTCGCTTTATAGGTTTGTTCGTCACGTGTGGCTTTTATGCCGTTTGGATGGAAGGCCCTTGTTGTCTTTTCGAGGCCAAGGTTCTTTTGCTTTAGGTTTAGACCTTCCACCGTCAAGGCCGAGGTCTTTTCTGTTCGATGTCCTTGTTTGGAGCGTGTGTGTGCATGTTTGCTTTTCAAGTTTTAGGTCCTGCCCACTCAGGAAGAGTTTTGATCATCGTTGTCTTTGCGCTCGCTTTATAGGTTTGTTCGTCACGTGTGGCTTTTATGCCGTTTGGATGGAAGGCCCTTGTGTTGTCTTTTCGTAGGCCAAGGTTCATTTTGCTTTAGGTTTAGACCTTCTCCAGTGTTTTTGAAGGCCGAGGTCTTTTCTTGTTTTGTTGTGTTTTTGCTTTGTGTATTGTTTGTTTGTCTTTTTCGTAGGCCAAGGGTTTGTGATTAAAGCCATGGTGTTCTGTTTCAAGCTGTGGTGGCGTGCGTGGTTCTCTACCAAGGCCAAGGCGTTAGATCAAGGTTGTTTTCTTTTCGAGCTGCTTTTTGCATTCTTCTATAGATTCGCCTAGTTTCTTGTACTACTCGTTTCTTGTTTGTCTTTTGGTAGTGATCATTCGCTTAGCGGCTTGACTTTGTTGTTGTGATTCTAGCTCTTGTTTGACATTTGTGTTTTGGTCCTTTGTTTTGCTTTCTTTGTTTCTGTTGTTTTGCTTTCTTGTTAAGTGTTTTGCTTCTCGCGTCTTTACTCTTTTGGTGTGTCCGTGGTTCACTTTGTTTTGGTCACTGCTTTGTTTATTTGTCGATCTCGTGGATGTCTTATCCTGTTGTTTTGCTTTCTTGAAAGATAATTCTTGTTGTTTTGCCTGTAGCGTGTTTAAAAGTCTTTAACATTTCAATAGCATTTCCTCCTTCATCGAGTGCTTCTTAGCGATGCTTTGTGTATTGTGGTTGTCTACGTGGTTCTTGCTTTCTTTGTTTGTTGTGTTGTACTTTTTTGTTTTGCTTTCTGATTCTAGAATCGATGTTTTGTTTTCTTTTGCTCCTAGTTTGGTGTCGATTGTCTATGTGTTTGTTGTGCTTTAATCTTATGTCTTTTTGTTTTCATCTACGGATCCATTTTACTTAAGACTTAGTTTGTTTCTATGTGTTTTGGTCCTTTGTTTATCTATGTAGTCGTGGGGATATTAGGCTGCTGGTCAAATTATCTGTGGCAAGCTTATGTACATGGATTGTTGTCATCGGCATTTTATATCATGGTTTTGATTGTTGTGTTGTTGTACTTTGTTGTTGTTTGTTTCTCTTGTGGTCAAGTCGATGCCTAATTTTAAAGGTCTTTCTTGTTTTGTTGTGATTCTAGTTGTTTGTTTAAGAGTGGAGTTTTCCTCGTGTTTCCATCTATTTGCGTCTACGGCGTTAATTTGTTTTCTCGCAGTGTATGTGGTATCGTATTCTTCCGAGAGCACATTGTGGTGAACGTGACAAATTTTTCCAACTTGTCTTGTCCGTTCAAGTGTTGTGTTGTACTTTGTTTGACATTTGTGTTTTATGTGTTGTTGTTTTGTTGTCTAAATATGTTAGGCATTGTTTCAGCCTTCGACCTTTGTTTTCTGTTCGATTTGTTTTGACCGCTTTCAAGATCCCATTTGTTTCTTAAGGTGTGTTTTCTGTGACTTATGGAAGTGTATGTTTCATTGCAATTTAAGCGTTGTATTGTTTGTTTATCGCAAAGAAGTGTGTTGGTTATCATTTGCTAACATATTTCTTTCGTTGTGTTTTAAAGCGCCAACCCTAAGGTACTTTTATGTCGATTTTTTTACATTGACCAGCTAATGTGTTTTTAGTGCAATATCCGCTTTTTTGTTTTGATTAGTTGTTTTCGATATGACACTATTCTTGTTCTCATCTGTAAGGTCAAGTTTTAAAGGCCTAGATCAATTCATTTGTCATGCAGGAAGAGGTTATTTGTCCGTTTTTTGCTTTTCTTTAGCTTGTTTGTTTGTTTTTTGTTTTTTTTCTCACTTGCCGAGTCTTTATTACGGAAGTATGGTGTTGTTAAGAAGGAGTTATCTGCTCTTTCTAAAAGTGGAGATTTCAATATTTAACAATGCATTCAATGAATGTGTCCCATTTCCCATCCCTTTGCTTTGTGTATTGTTTGTTTATAATCAATTGTTAGACCCTTCAGTTCCATTTGGAAGTTGAACACCATGTAAGTGTTATTTGTCTTTTGTCTCCACGTTTCCTTTTTGTTTCTTTTGACCACTCTAATCTTTATGTTTTTGCAGATGGCTCCTAAAAGAAAACCCACGGGCCTGGGCGGAAGAAAACAAGGATCTCTGGTGAAGTTATGGCCAAGCCATATACAAGCAGTGTCAAATCCATGATTCCGCATCGCAACTCATCCGCGGGATGATGGTAAAGTTGATGGTGTCTTGGTGCACGTGAAGGAACTTACTTAGTTCCCAAAAGACTTGCCCAAACCGCCAAGGCGATTTTCATCCAAGAAGGATGCTCACGTGAGTTTGTTCGAGAAGAGGAGAAGGGTGGACACTCGACCTGGCTTTGGTTGAAGGTCCTCTTGCAGATTACTAACTATGTCGATGTCGAGAGGGGTCCGGTTGTGGGGAGAATGATTTCTTGATAACCGACGATCCCATGGTTGTGAGTCGCCAAACTGCGGAGTCTAGAGATTTGTCTGCCGTTGAGCAGAATGCTTCTGGTGGGCTTTTCCATGCTGTTGTGGTTCCCGACCGAGTCATCCCGATCAAGAAGTGCTTGATATGTTTGAGAGGCTAAAGTGTGATGATCCCAAGATGACTTTGCCATGGGTATGGAGGAAATTGATGATGAAGCAATTTTCGGAGGCGGATTTGACCCAATAGTCCCGAGGGAGCTGTGAATGATGCTCTTAGTGGTGGGGAGGATAGGTCCAAACGGCAGAATAACTGGTGTCGAAGTCGTCTTAGGGCCTTTATGAAAGTTAGTGGGGTCAGGGGATGGAATACTGCTGTTGAGGATATCCCTCACAAGGATTTGAATCTTATTCTGATATCATTTTTTCATCAAGTTCGGAATCTAAAGGACAATAGGAGATTTTCTCCAGAAACGTAAGTAGTGATGTTATTTTACTTGTTGATTTTGATAGTTGTGACTTTTCTTCACTTGAGTGATTTTTGTTCTCTCTTGTGCAGGTTGATGTCTTTCTTTCGTGGTTTTAACCGAATTTTAACAAGGAAGTGCATCTTGAACCAAAGCCGGTTACGATGTTCGTGATCAACATGTTTCATGGAATTTTCCATGGGTCCGTTGGTTGCGTCCATGAAAATCGAAGGACCTTGGGATTGTGTCATGTCGAAAAGAGGTGAAGTTGATTTCGATGATGATGAGCGACGATTCTTTCACACGAGATCATCAATGCTCATTTGGGGGGGCTCAAAAAGGTAATATTGTTGGTTTAGGGGTGCACTTTGATTGTTCATTTATGGTTTTAAACACGGAATGCCTCTATTGTTTGCGGTGTGCATATTTTGCATGACCAGTTTGGAGTTCGAGGTGGTGAAGAGTTACATAACCGCTCATCGTGGACTTCTCGTTCTCGGATTCAGGACCTTTTGTTCAAGATGTTTTGGTTGTTTTGTTCATTGTATCTTTGACATTGTTCATTGTATCTTTGTTTTGATGTCGTATTAAGCTCGCTTTTATTTGCGGTATCGGCGGCTTTCAAAAATTACAAAGTGGACATGAAGAATTACGGGGCATTTAGTCAAAAGGTCAAGATTCTGACGAGGATGTTATCGAAACTTTTAGAGCTGTTATTGAACACTCTCCCAAGTGGTCTGCAAACGACAAAAATCTGTCAATTCAGGGGTTTCTGTTCAATTCAACGATTGATAACCCAAGATCAAATGTAAGTTTGTTGTTATTTGGGCTTAAGTTTTGTGGTTTGTATTTACTAACTGTTTGTTTTTTGGCTAGGCTTGGTATGCAAAACTCCGTGTTTCAAAAGGAATGTTGTCAAGGTTCATGAAGACCATGGCTGAAGCAGCTGGGCTCGTTGGCTATTACACCAATAAGAGCTGCCGTGTAACAATGATTACACGTTGTGATGGCTCGTGCCTTCGATCTTTGGGAGAAGTGTGGCCATAAAGCGGATCTGGATTCTCAAGGTAATATGTTTTGAAAGCTTGTGACATTTGAGTCCTTTGTATGTTCCTTCCGTTCGATATGGTTTGCGAGATATGACGGTCGGTCAAGCAAAGCAGAAGAGTCCTTGTTCCTGGTGAACGGCGATCCTATCAGGAGCTTTTGAACCAAGAACTGAATCGGATGCAGGATGATATTAAGGGTGTTCTTCCATCAACTGTCCTCAATGTGACCCCTGAAATTGTATTTTCTAGTCAGCCTGAAGATCAGCACCCCTTGCGAGTGCAACAGGTTAACAATGTAAGTGTTTGAGATTTGCTGCAAGTTTGTAGGACTTGTTTTGATTAATCGTGTCGACTTGTTTTTGTGTGTTAGGTCTCGCCACTCGTTGTTCATCATGAAAGCGGACCTTTGAACAATGTCGACCGAATCGAGTTTTCCGCACCATGTGGTCCACTTTGTCACAAGTTCGTTGGTATTGTCGTTCCTTGGTTGCGATCGCCATGTTGGATCTGTTTTAATCATCTTGGTCTTATTGGCGGTGGGAGGCTGGTGTTTTGGTTGCAAACATACCTCCGAAAGCGTGGCCAAGGCATCGGATGGATAACAGACCAACAACTGGGTGTTCTAGTGAAATTCCATATGTTGACAAGGTTGATTCTTTGTCATTTGTTTGTTTTCACTTCTTTTGGAGTTTCGATTATGTTTATCTTGGCGGTTGTGAATCCTGCGACTAGTGGAAGCATCATCCCTCATTTCAACATTGATCTGACTCACGAAGTGGATGCGTGGTCCCTCTGTTGGAGGGCATTGTGCATAGTGAGTGTGATCCATCCGGTTAACCAGATGTAAATGTGGTGGTAGCACCTCTGGATATTGCAGCTTTATGTGCAAATGGAAATGGAAGTGGCTTTGAGCCTTGCGAGATTGCGCGAGTACGGAATTGGAGTATGATGATGAAGCAGGAATTGGAGTTTCAAAAGGATTTGGAGGCTCTTATAGAGACAGGGGCATGAGTTGAATTACGAGTCTCTAAGCAAAGAGAGAAAGCCCTTGAGATTGAGGCGGAGAAATGTGGAGAGGAGACAAGAGCACATTAAGCATCAAGAGAAATCAAGCAGCAGATGGAGCAGCAAGAGGTTCAAGACTGTGGAAAAGAGAACAGAGCGTAAGAATGTGTCTCGAGATATTTGCACTGCTATCTGCGAAAATCCGTCAGGATTGGTAAGTTTTCTTATGCTCTTTATTAATGTCGGATTGAAAATCAATGGTTGTATTTTATTAGGTTGTCACCTTGCGAGGTGGACAATTTCGCCCAAGTCCTCGCTTCATCAATTGGTTGCCAAGAATGATGCCGTACAACCGCCAATCAAGCCAAGTGGTCGTGAAAATTACCAATGTCAATATAAGTTTAATTTCCTAAATAAGGTGAGTATCATTTCCTAAGTATTTGCTATGATTATTTCAGTGTTTTCTAGTATCGCCTAATCACGGTTTGTGTCTTTGTTTGTTTGTAGGTTCCATTGTTGTTGAAGTAGAGTTCAATCTAGCGAGTTCAATCTATCTTTATTTACTCTTCATTAGTTGAATTTGTATTTCATGCCATTCGGATATACAGAAACTCGCAAAGAAAAGGTTTCTTTGTTGGTTTTTGTATATCCCGGATCCGCATGAATATTATTTAATGAAAATGTTTTTGTCGATTAGCGATTTTGGTGGGATTTCTAGAATGAGCTTCTAGACCACCGGTATTCACTTGGTCGCCATGTTTTCTACTCTAGTGCTCTATTTTCTACCTTGATGGTAGATGATTTTTACCCCACTTGTATGGTTCAGTTGTTTTGTACCTTGATGGTAGATGATTTTCTACTATACTGTAATGAATTTTACTCTCTGGGTAAAATAATGACCAAAAGGTTAATTTTCTCTCTCTAAAAATTTACCTGCACTACCCCGAAAAAAAACCAGCTGGGCGCGTCGAGGCCCCAGACGAGGCCGCGACTTTACGACATCCTGTATGATCGAAATCGTCAAATTTGCGTCATTGTGAAGATTCGCATAGTGGAGATAAGCTCTGGCCTTGTGAGTATAATTATGGATCATACAACCCACAACATGAACTGTGATCTTGTTGTCCTCCTTCAAGTCTTTAGGCCACCGTAATATGTGCGGGAGCGATGTTTTCTTCGTCCATGCCATCAATTGATAATAATATGTATTTATGCGGCTCATCACCCTTTCGACCGATGCTTGACATTTTCTTCCTTTCGTTCATAAGATGGACTCTATCGGCTGACATTTGCCGCTATGTTGATGCGAGCGGTCTGCGCTGCCGCACCCGTATGCATTGCTCTATAACATGTACATGGCTTCCATCCTTGCCACCAAAGCAGATCACACAAGCACATGCTACGTTGACTGTGAAAGACACTTCGGCAAACATAAAGATAAGAGTTAGTTTTCTTCAGCTGACAGTTGCCTCGTATTACTGAATGAGTGGACTCTGTCAATTTGATTGGGGAGACATGAACATGGACCGGCGTACCTTGCTCGACTATTGCGTCTGTGTGTCGAATGTTATACTTCAGTCCAGCGTATAAGGAACATGTCGAGAACCTGTTTGACTTGGGAATTTTCACGCGCGGAAAATTCTGTTCCCATAATCTGAGGAAGTACGCATATGATATGTACCGCAAGCTTGTTTTGTCCATCCCCTGCTTGTATTGTGACCAAACTTCATGCTTGGTAAAAGTATCAGGCAAGTTATAGACTTCAACATTCGGCAACCTCTCAGCGAGATGCAAGAAAGTCGCGTCCATCCACGCAATCACACCAAGGGCGTGTGTGGATTTTTGACATGGGTTTGGCTTGTTCCCGTCCCAAGGAGCATTGCTCAAGACTCTGGTCTTCAATTCATCATACCTGGCAGACCCAATGCAATACATGCGTCTGAAGGCTTTCAAACAGCATCTTAGTGGGGCCCGGTGCATGAGAAACCTTCCCCTTTGCACTAAGCGCCTTGTGCGGCGACAGTGCCCCAAGTACCTCTCGTTCTCCTCTTCCCGGATCCAAGAATCGCACGCTCTTCTTGAAACGATTCTTTTAGGAGGCACAGCAGCGCATGGTTTCCGGAATCTTCCAATACAGACACACTTTCACTCTTCTTCAACGACACACCAGCTGCTCTCCGCTTTTGCAACATACTTGCAGCCAGAGGGGCATAATCGCATTGTTCCGATAGTGGCTTTGGTGATATCGATAGCAATCTGGACGACGGAGGGTGTCATGGCCGAACACGAGGCCGTTAGGCCGAGACCGTTCTAGGCCGGCTGGCGCGCCCGCTTCGCATGGCGGGAGGCCGGTCGGGGCCGAGATGCGGCCAATTTTGCGCATCGAGGCGGGCAGGTCTCAGTAGTCAATAAAGAGTTGTTGCTCAGGGTACCCAGCTTATACTTCTTTTTTCTCTTGCTAGGATGAAAAATATGTCCGATCTCTTTACTTCCTGGACTTTCACCTTCTTGGTCAAGAGTTCTATCTCGAGATTGTATCGAGACACAAAGATCAAAGCCAAAAACTTCTTACACTATTCTGGATGGCACGCGACCCAATTGCGTGACGAATATGGTAATTTAAGAGGTTTTCCAGATTTTGTTTGCACTCGATAGATGCAGGATACAAACCTTAATTGTATGGCCTTCACTGCGTCGTGTCGTCAGCGGGCTCTCACCTCCCACCTCCAAAGAACTATGGACGAAGTCGCAAACTCACAAACACCGCCACATCTCACAAGACATAGGGTCAACCCACATGGGAGGAACAACATTGTACCAAATTCATGGTCCAATGACTTACAACCTTCGCTCGCTTTCTCCACAACTACATCGGGTCTTGGTTTAGATGCCCCAAGCTCGATCGAAAAAGGACATCGATACGCTCGACAAGTGGTGTGACAAAGTGATGCTTGTTGAGCTTGTCTAATCACTTTCCGTGCGCACTTTTGAAAGTGTCGCTTCCAAGTTTGCCCAATTACCCGCAATAATGTGTCAAAACATAGTTATTGAGTTTAGGTACATGACGATTTGCATTTGACATACGCATCAACACTAATTGGGGTGATCAGCCTTGACCGGTCATACCAACAAGCAATCGCAACACCGCCGCGAAAAGACAACCAACAACTAGAAAAACTCACACAGACCTGTGTCGCACGGCTCAACTAGCGGGTCTCCACTCCGAATCGTGGTTCCCATCTACTCCCAGGTAGGCTTCCATAGAGTACAGAATGTAGCTTACGCCGTTGTTTTAAATTTCGGAAAATAGCGTCTTGACCCACTTCGCCTTTTGTCTCCGGCGGTGACTAAACGGATGACTTATCTTTGTCTTGCCCCATTACGGAAAATTCCATCCAAGTGGATCAGAAGAGACTTCTCCTCTTCTTCTTCCCATGTTCCTCTTGCTCGAGTCGTGGTGAAGCTCAACGAGTTTGATCCACTCCAAGTCCACGAATCGCAGCCACTCACAAGACGCCAAGATTCTTCAACATTGGAACTATTCACGTATCTTGTGGGTAAGGACTTGAGAGCCCATCGCAAATCGGAGATTTGCCATGGCGGTGTGGGTGTGGATCATTGCTCTCCTATTCCCATTTGATCAAGTATAACCCATGTGGAGCCGGGTGAAGTCAATTTACCACCGGGGCCTATCGGCCGGTGCTGGGGAATCGCCCATCTTCACCGCCTCCAAGCCGCCTCACAGAAGCTCCGATCCGCCGAGCAAGACGGCCCGATCATGTTCCTGCTGACCGGGATTGACACCTTGCGTGGTGGTGTCGCCTTCGAGGTGTGCGAGAGATTTTGAAACCAGGGACCACATTGCATCTCGCATTGTTCCGATAGTGGCTTTGGTGATATCGATAGCAATCTGGACGACGGAGGGTGTCATGGCCGAACACGAGGCCGTTAGGCCGAGACCGTTCTAGGCCGGCTGGCGCGCCCGCTTCGCGGCGGGAGGCCGGTCGGGGCCGAGATGCGGCCAATTTTGCGCATCGAGGCGGGCAGGTCTCAGTAGTCAATAAAGAGTTGTTGCTCAGGGTACCCAGCTTATACTTCTTTTTTCTCTTGCTAGGATGAAAAATATGTCCGATCTCTTTACTTCCGGACTTTCACCTTCTTGGTCAAGAGTTCTATCTCGGAGATTGTATCGAGACACAGCATCCAAAGCCAAAAACTTCTTTCTTACACTATTCCTGGGATGGCACGCGACACTGCGTGACGGGAATATGGTAATTTAAGAGGTTTTCCAGATTTTGTTTGCACTCGATAGATGCAGGATACAAACCTTAATTGTATGGCCTTCAGCTCGTGCTCGTGTCGTGCTGCGGGCTCTCACCTCCCAGCTCCCAGCTTTCAGCAACTATGGACGTAAAGCTGCAAACTCACAAACACCGGCCACATCTGCGCATAGGGTCAACCCACATGGCAGAGGAACAACATTGTACCAAATTCATGGTCCAATGACTTACAACCTCATCGCTTTCTCCACAACCACTGCGGGTCTTGGTTTAGATGCCCGCCCAAGCTCGATCGAAAAAGGACATCGATACGTTTTGACAAGTGGTGTGACAAAGTGATGCTTGTTGAGCTTGTCTAATCACTTTCCGGTGCGCACACTTTTGAAAGTGTCGCTTCCAAGTTTGCCCAATTACCCTGCAATAATGACAGGTGTCAAAAACATAGTTATTGAGTTGCGTTAGGTACATGACGTATTTGCATTTGACATACGCATCAACACTAATTGGGGTGATCAGCCTTGTCAGACTGGTCATACTGCCAACAACTGCAACTGCAACACTGCCGGCGAAAAGACAACCAACAACTAGAAAAAACTCACAGCACCCAGGTCGCAGCTCCGGCTCTCAACTAGCGGGTCTCCACTCCCGAATCGTGGTTCCCATCTACCGGCTCCCAGCCCCCGGGTAGGCTTCCATAGAGTACAGCAAGAACAGAAGCTTACGCCGTTGTTTTAAATTTTACGGAAAATAGCGTCTTCGACCCACTTCAGTCTTTGTCTCCGATGTCGGTGACGAAACGGATGACTTATCTTTTGTCTTGCCCCATTACGGAAAATTCCATCCAAGTGGATCAGAAGAGACTTCTCCTCTTCTTCTTCCCATGTTCCTCTTGCTCGAGTCGGTGGTGAAGCTCAACCGAGTTTGATCCACTCCAAGTCCACGAATCGCAGCCACTCACAAGACGCTGATTCTTCAACATTGGAACTATTCACGTATCTTGTGGGTAAGGACTTGAGAGCCCATCGCAAATCGGAGATTTGCCATGGCGGTGTGGGTGTGGATCATTGCTCTCCTATTCCCATTTGTCTTTCAAGTATAACCCCGTGGTGGAAGCTGGGTGAATTTACCACCGGGGCCTATCGTGCCGGCTGGAATCGCCCATCTTCACCGCCTCCAAGCTGCCTCATCAGTGCCTCCGATCCGCCCGGCGACGGGCCCGATCATGTTCCTCGCTGGGATTGACACCTTGCGCCGTGGTGTCGTCTTCGAGGTGTGCGAGAGATTTTCAAACCAGACCACATTGCATCTCGTCCTCGTACGCCTCGCACTTGTCTGATGGTAGGAATATCGCCTTCTCTCCATACGGGAGCTGGCGATTCGCAAGGTGAGTGGATCATGATCAAGTGCTCCGTCTTCTTCACCTCGCCGAATACACCTCCGAGCCCACCATCGGCCAAGGCACCTTGCTCCCCCAGCTCCCGCTCACCCAAAGCCTGCCTTCCCTGGCCCCCGCGCCCGCCGCGCAGCGTCCCGCCATCTTCTTCTACCGGATTATGTCCACCACTAGCCTCGCCGCCTCCCTCGCCTGCTCCTGCCCCACAAACCCCGACGCCATCCCCAGCGCCGTCCCATCCTCCTTCAGCCCTAGCCCCTTGATGTGCATGTGCGACGCCACCCGCAGTGGACAGCGAGAACCCAACACCTATCAGGAACCCAACACCTGTTAGTGGGCAAACATGTGCATGCAATGGATAGCTCCGCTGGCACAACGTGCAAGGAAATGAAACTGACTGATCTTACAAGATTTACCAGTTAGCCCTCTTCTTGAGGAAGCAGATTTCGTGGAGCAGTGCTTGCACCAGGGTCCTAGAAACGAAGTTCACGAAGACCCTCCTTGACAAAGAGACAACTCTACGTCTCGCTGCCGGCCACCAACAGCTTTGTCGTGTTCATCAGCGCGCTAGTGGCCAACTTCATCCTGGGCTACGCCGTCGTCATCGCAGGAGGGCATGGGGAATAGCTGCATCAAGGTTTCGCGCAGGGAAGTGTCGCTCGTTTAAGTATAAGTGGCTATAGGGTTTAGGTGCTTTTAGAAGAAACATTCGTGTCAAGCTGTGATTCGCCGTGAGGCTGGACTTACGCTCCATGTCCGGGTTCGGATTTTAGGTTGGGTGAATTCAAACTAGGTTTGGCGAACAAGGCGGCGGCGGCGGCCGGTGAAAACCAATGACGTTGCTAGATAGGTTCGAAAATTAGCTTCGGATTCTAGGTTTGGAAAATTCAAATCAGGTCTGGTAGAGAGAGGTTTTTGGCGCCGACAGAGGGAGAAAGGGAGAAATTAGGTTTACGAGGCTATAAAACCCTCTCTTCTTCGACAAAATGAGTCTTTGTGATGTGTGGGGTTTCCAGCTCGGGTGCCCGCCCCCGGTTGTTTTCTAGTTCGCTCGCTCTGTGTGTGAGGCATGTGTGTTTCTTTTGTGGCTTCCTTGGTGTATGCTTATGGCTGTCCATGGTTGCTGGTATTGCTTCTTTGTTTGCCTCTTTTTTCTTGCTATTTTCCGATACCGTCATCATTTGTCGCCTTCCATATTTCGATACACTTTCGCATCGCGGGCGGTTGTTCGGGTTGTCATTTATGTCATGTTCGAACGTTGGGGTTTAACATCTGCTGTGTGGTAGTCGGTGTGGTGCTCTTCAAGTTGTTCAGAATAGCATAATGGTGTATGGTTGTTTAATGATTGGATGTCTTTCTCTGTTCTTTGGATGTAGTATTTTTGTATGTTTCCTTGCCCTCCTACTCTAACTATCTCTGTGCTGATGTTTGTCATCCTTTAATTTAGCTCCTTTGTCGTTTTTGTGGTGGAGTGGTGCAATCAGATGTTTCTTTATTTGTTGTTTAGCCTGTTTTGTATTTCTTTCTCTTTGTTTCTGTATATCCTGTGTACAGATTCATGTTTCGTATTCTTGCATTTGTTTTTAAGCACAAGTACATATATTCGATCTGCCGTTAACGCTTTGAGCAATAAGGAAGTGCATGGAACGCATTTGTGTTCGTGTAGATACGTTTAGTTACGTTTGTCGTTTCAATTAAACTTAGTCGTTTGGAAAAACATCGTTCTTGACCACCTATTGTGTCCGTCGTATGGCCTGGTTTAGATGTTTTTGGTGTTTGTGGCCTCTGAACACTAGTACTGAGTAGGTTTCGTATTGCTGTTGTTTCAGACACCTTAACTTCATCCTTGGTTCTACTACGGGTAGATTATGTAAGTTATCTCCTACGTTTGACTGGCAAACTCCTCTTAACTTCTATTGTGTGGTCCTCATTGTGGTGCACTATAAGTTGTTTTTCAAGAGCTGTAAAGATGTTTATGTTCTTATTGATTGGAGGTTGTCCTGAGTTCCTTAGAAGCAGATATCTTGTTTTTAGAGCCCTCGGTTCTCTCTTGATTGTGATGTTCATGTATTTGTCTGCTGCATACATGTTGTGCCTGACCAGCTCGAGAATTTGTTGCAGATTGTGATCATTGCGGACTCAACCTTCCCGCAAATGTTTTGATTGATCTGAGTTACTTGCCAGGTTGTTTACTTCTCTAATCCACTTTGCACATTGTTGGACTACGTAATTCTTATGCTTGACATTTTTTATTTTGTCCATCTATCTCATTTCTGACAGTTGATTTTTGCATACTTTAAAGCCGCTTGCTTATATGCTGTTGTGGTTTACAGGCATGAGTCGTAGGCCGATTACAGTCTGTGCAGGTTAGTCTATCTTTGAAGTCGTCTTTGGATAACGTTTCTGTGATATATAAGTTGAAGTTTGGCATATCTGTTTTACTGCCAGATTTAGCGATTGTGGTGGGATTTCTACCTAGATGTCCCTGGTATTCACTTGGTGGCTATTTTTTCTACCTTACTGCTATGGTTTCAACATAGATGGTGGATTGTCTTCACCCTCCATGGCATTGTTTTCTACTCTGTTGTAATAAATTTACTATATGCAGTAAAAAAATGACCAATAGGTCAATTCTCTCTCTACAATTTTACCCCGTTCGCCCCGAAAAAAAATCAAACGGGCGCGTCGAGGCCCCAGACGAGGCCGCGACTTTACGTTGGTCTTGTACATGTTCCAAATCCTGCTGCTTCATTGTCATCCATTGTACCCGCTATTTCCCGTGTTGAGCTAGTCCAAATTCCTCGTCATCCACCACCGAACGCACATCTTCCGAAGATTCCCCGCGCACGGTGGGCCGAATCGCCCGCAGCAGGGCACCCCTTCATCCTGACCATGAACGGTGAACAAGCCCCATGCCGCGCGAGTTCTGCTTTCCAGCTGCCTCACGCGGCCTCCTGGTCGACCCCGCGGACTTTTCTCCAATGCCCGATAGAGGTTCACGTTTCTCGGAGTTGGTGGCACATACCGGGGCATCCCGTTGTGTTGATGCGCTCTTCTCCACCCCGGACCTGCGAGACAGGAAAACGGATGATCGACCGGCAAGCCTTATGATTAAGAAAGTAATGTCCTACCTGATCCCACCTTCGTGAAGATTACGACACCCAAGCACAAGACTACAAGACACATGCTCAGTCCAATAACACTCACTCAAAGGCAAAGACAGAGGCAGTGGCATGTTGACATTGCCTTCATTGGGTTCATCGGCGCCAGTCTTGCATGTCTGGCTTCTTTGCTTCTCATATCCATCAACCTTAGGAATTCAAAGGCTTCAGAAACCTCACCGTTCTCGGCATCTGCGCGGATCCCCTGCGTCACAAATGGAATTGGAGAGCAAGACTTAAGGAAGTAAGGATCGTCCAGGATGCATGTCCACAAAACAGAGTGCAAACACCTTTGCTTCATCGGTGCTGTGGGTCGCAGTGAGCATCTTTGTCCCCGGTCCCTTCGAAAAGCACAAGGAGAGCACACACAAACTAGTTCTATAGAATGGCTGAAGATAGCAAACCACTATACGGTCATGTCTAGCTTTGTCCACGCCACTCGTTTGGCGCGCATAGGAAATCATGCACTGAGAAGGGCGGCGGTGCCTTAACTACATATTCATTGGCGTACACCATCCTTTGTGATACGCAAACGGAGTCATAATCTCATTACACCTAGGGTTTGCAGTAGCCGCTATTGCTATTTTAAAATATCGAAGGTTACCAATAACGCGGATTTGGTGCATTTCAACTAGATATGGCATGATGCCAGGACCTAATTAGGTGCCACGTGGAAGCTGTTCGGCCTCCTCCTATGCCGAGCGTAATACATACCTTTCGCGGCGCCTGCTGCCCGTTTCGAAGGATTGGTTGGGCGACACCTTGTGGAGCTCGAGCAAGTGTGATCACCATCGGAGGAGACGGCAGTGCACGCGATCGGAACGCGACGGACGATTGTGCAAAGGTTGTTGTCATCTCTTGCTTTGTGATTGCGCCTTCTATTTGTGATTGACTGTCTATTTCCATGTCTTTGGTTTCGTTAAAGACATCATTAGGGCCATGGCTAGTGGACGCAAGAAGAAGGACTTGCGATGGCCCTCTGCTGGCCCTGCAGGTGGAAAAGCCGCGTAAGCATCGCAAGACAAAACGAAAAAGAGCGACACTTTGCCGAGAAGGTGGAGCGGGTGTCCACGCCAATTAGAGGATTTGTTGGAGGCAAATCCAGTGCAATCGACCACAGTTGGAGGAGCCCACGTTCAGAAAGTCTCACTGGGTCTCAAGGCAAGCGAAAAGGCAAGGCTTCGGAGGGGAAGAAACCGGGCTGGCCAAACCACCTAGGGCAAAGCTCCAGTTTTCCTTACACATAGAATCATAATCCGCCATAGCAAACATGTAGAAGAAACTAATGCGCTGGATAGAGAGTGGTTTTAACGGAACTCCAAGCCCGATGTAGAGAACGAACTGGACTCCAATGCCGGAGAAGGCGGCGGTGCCTTAACTACATATTCATTGGCGTACACCATCCTTTGTGATACGCAAACGGAGTCATAATCTCATTACACCTAGGGTTTGCAGTAGCCGCTATTGCTATTTTAAAATATCGAAGGTTACCAATAACGCGGATTTGGTGCATTTCAACTAGATATGGCATGATGCCAGGACCTAATTAGGGTGCCACGCGTCAGGGGAAGCTGTTCGGCCTCCTCCTCTATGCCAGAGTGAGCGTAATACATACCTTTCAGTGCGCGCCCTGTTGCCTGTTCCGTTTTCGAAGGATTGGTTGGGCGACACCTTGTGGAGCTCGAGCAAGCTGCCTTCAGGTGCAGGATCACCATCGGAGGAGACGGGTTGTGCACGCGAGGCATCGGAACGGGCGCGGACGTCGATTGTGCAAAGGTTGTTGTCATCTCTTGCTTTGTGATTGCGCCTTCTATTTGTGATTGCGCTGTCTGATTTCTCCATGTCTTTTGGTTTTCTGTTAAAGACATCATTAGGGCCATGGCTAGTGGGAGACGCAGCAAGAAGGACTTGCCAGATGGCCCTCTGTTGGCCCCAGACCCAGTGGAAAAGCCGCGTAAGCATCGCAAGACAAAACAGAAAAAGAGCGACACTTTGCCGAGAGAAGGTGGAGCGCGGGTGTCCACGCCAATTGGAGGATTTGTTGGAGGCAAATCCAGAAGTGCAATCGACCCTGGTTCTGGAGGAGCCCAGTTTCGTGAAAGTCTGACTGGGTCTCAAGGCAAGCAGCAAGGCTTCGGAGGGGAAGAAATGGCTGGCCAAACCACCTAGGGCAAAGCTTTTTACACATACGAGGAATCATAATCCGGCGCCATAGCAAACATGTAGAAGAAACTAATGCTACTGGATAGAGAGTGGTTTTAAAAGACATCATTAGGGCCATGGCTAGTGGGAGACGCAGCAAGAAGGACTTGCCAGATGGCCCTCTGTTGGCCCCAGACCCAGTGGAAAAGCCGCGTAAGCATCGCAAGACAAAACAGAAAAAGAGCGACACTTTGCCGAGAGAAGGTGGAGCGCGGGTGTCCACGCCAATTGGAGGATTTGTTGGAGGCAAATCCGAATGTCGACCACAGTTCCGGAGGAGCCCACGCTTCAGAAATCTCACGTTGGGGTCTGAAGGCAGCAGACAAAGGGCTATTCTGGAGGGGAAGAAATGGCTGGCCAAACCACCTAGGGCAAAAGCTCCAGTTTTCCTTACACATACGAGGAATCTGTCATAATCCGGCGCCATAGCAAACATGTAGAAGAAACTAATGCGCTGGATAGAGAGTGGTTTTTAACGGAATCTGTCAAGCCTGATGTAGAGAACGTAATCTGGACTCCAATGCTGGAGTTGTGGATGTATGGACACGTGGGAGCCTTGCCGAATCAGAGGGCACGGGCAGGGTGGGTGGTGTGGGCAACAATTGATATGGAGCAATGGGAGCCACAGTTCGAGATCGTATGCACTAGAAGGCCCTATGAATTCAACACTCTTCCGATGGCAGAGATTAGTGTGTTTACGTGAGTCTCAGCCAACTTCAATGCCATGAGTGTGGGCGAGCCTTGTCCCTGAAATTTTGAGAAGCGTTGCGTGCTGAGAGTGTGAGTGCGACCCAACACAACCTTTTTTTAGCATTGCTTGTTGTCTCAAAATGGAGAAACGCTTCACCTTGCCTGCTCTTTCTCTTGCTGATCCTGGTTTGGTATTTGAAGGAAGGTGTCTGAAACTCGAAAGCCATAACCTCCTCCATCAAAACTCATAGGCGGGAAGTTTCATACCGGATAACGTGCCAAGGACTTGGTGTTTTTGCACAAGGGGAAATGGCATCTGTCGATGACGAAGAGGAGAATGAGTTTGGGACATCGGATGAAGAAGATGGGCCAGTCCCGGATGTTTTGGGACATTCAGATGATGAGGCTTCGGGGCATGGGGGAGAAGGTCGAGATGGGGAGGTTAGGTTGGACCTCCCAGGGGCGTCAATGGATATCCTTATTATCCCATGTATCCCGGTAGAGGAAGTGGGGCGCCGGCATGCCGGTGCCCCACCACCCTCGCGGGAAAGAGAGTCACTGGGAACCCCACAGGTCGGGTGGTTTGTGACAGTACTGGCCTTGTTGTGGGAGATGGAGGACGCCGGCATGCCGGCGCCCTTACTTTGGGATCCCAAGGCCAGAGACACCCTAGCACATTGGGTGGTGTGGAGGCTCATAGTGAGGCTGGAGTGGACAGCGAAGACAAACAGGGTGGGCACCGGCATGCGGTGCCGCAGAACATCGGGAAGAAGGGGGCGTCAGCATCACGGGCGCCCACATGCCGCCTCTCATCGCATGGTGAAGAAGAGGCGCCCACATGCCGCGCCTCTCATCGCATGGTGAAGAGGGCGCGGCAGCAACCTCGGCTGTTCCTGCATTGAGGAAGAGGCGCCCACATGCCGCGCCTATCGGCTGATAATGGGGAAGAAGAGGCGCCCACATGCCGCCTCTTGACATACATGGGGAAAGGAGGGGCGCCGGCATGCAGGCGCCCCTCTTGACAAACATGGGGAAAAGGAGGGGCGCCGGCATGCCCGCGCCCACCCTTCCAAGCCCTACTAGAAATGGCAGCCCATGTTACACTTTATGTTAGGATTTGGACCCCTGGATGTAACACTTATGTTGCAATTTTGGGGTCATGTAACACTTTTTGGGCCTCTTGTTACACTTTGGCTTGGAAACCAAACCGGAGCGTTTGTTGCAACCATGTTGCAATGGTGTTGCAATTATGTTGAGATGAAGTGAGAGGTGCTTTTGTCCTCTCTCAAGATTGCAACAAGATTGCAACATATAAAGTGTTACAAGAAAAGTCTTGTAACACTTTTGGAGGCTTGGTACCGAACCTCCTCCCCATCTACCTTCCTCCTTTTACTACTATTACCCTATGGAATACCTAGTTTTACTTAGTAGTTCCCACTGATACTCGTATGAATACACAGATACATAAATACATGTATTCATCGATACTAAATATGAATACATACATAAATTCGTATACATTCTTCAGTAAAATACACGTATTGTTCATGGTGACATATACTATACGGTAATTTCTGTGATATACGGTCATATTCTATTTTGTATAAAATAAGCATATATCGTCCACGGATAACGTACATACTTTGTACATGTCCACGATCGTTTACGCTTTTGTCCTTGAGCACCTGCCTTTTGTGCCTCGAGTTTGTGCTACTCGGACCCATGTTTGCTATGCGGCATGGGGTTGTTTGGCTCAAGTCCTCCCTCCTTCTCTCTCCCCTAGACAACGCCTCATGTCCGTTCACGCCTTTTTGCCCTTGACCATGGCTGCTGGTTGCTCCTCCTATCCTCCTCGCCACCCGCCTCTTCCACTCCCTTGCGTTGTTTTCACTGTCCACACTCAACACATGTCTGTTACTTGCTGGTGACAGTACACTCGCCCCTCTTTGTGCTACAGCACCCGGATCTGGCCCTCCAAACACGTCCCTCCTACCGTGCATCGGCCTTGTCACTCCCTATTCGCCCAAGACCCTGCCCTACATCGCCTTCTCTAATGTCACATCACAGTCTAGTTACGCATCAAATAAAATTTTGAGGTAGGAAATATAGCATGGAATGGGTCTTGGCCTCACCTTGCAGCTATACATGTACATGAGACCCCACCATTCTTCCATCGCCTTCCCTAACTTCACATCATAGTGCAGTTACGCATGAAAATTTGAGATAGGAAATGAGAGGAAATCACGATTGGAACAAGTCTTGGCGACCTTGCAATGCTGCGCTAAGATGATTTGGTGACACGTGATCCCGCCCGCCACCATCCCTTCACCAACGTGTCACACTAGTTACGCGCCAGCTGAAAATTTGAGACGGAAATCACGCATGGAACGGGCCTCCTCCTCTTCCTTTCCTCTCCCCTCCTCCTCCTTCCCATCTCCCCTCCTCTTCCTCCCCTCTCCCCTCCTCTTGCTCCTCTTCTTTTCCATCTTCCTCCTCCTTATAATCTCCCCTCCTGTCCTTTCGCTTTCCCCTCCTCCTCCTTCCTCTCTCCCTCCTCCCTCCTCCTCCTCCTCCTCCTCTACCTCATCCCTCTCCCCCTTTTCCTCCTTGCCTATCGCCTTGTCTAACATCAAATCACACTAGCTAGTTACGCAACAGCTGAAAATTTGAGAGGAAATCACAGTATTGGAACAAGTCTTGGCCTGACCTTGCAATGCTCTGCAAGTACAAGATCTGCTTGCGGCTGTACACGTGATCCCGCCCCGCCACCATCCCTTCACCAACGTCGTGTCACACTAGTTACGCATCAGCTGAAAATTTGAGACTGGAAATCACAGCATGGAACGGGCCTCCTCCTCTTCCTTTCCCTCTCCCCCTCCTCCTCCTTCCCATCTCCCCCTCCTCTTCCTCCTCCCCTCTCCCCTCCTCTTGCTCCTCTTCTTTTCCATCTTCCTCCTCCTATAATCTCCCCTCTCCTCCTTCCCCTCCTCCTCCTTCCTCTCCTCCTCTCCTCCTCCTCCTCTCCTCCTCCTCCCTCCTCCTCCTCCTCCTCCTCCTCCTCCTCCTCCCTCCTCCCTCCTCCTCCTCCTCCTCCTCCTCCTCCTCCTCCTCCTCCTCCCTCCTCCTCCCTCCTCCTCCCTCCTCCTCCTCCTCCTCCTCCTCCTCCTCCTCCTCCTCCTCCTCTCCTCTCCTCTCCCTCCTCTTCCTCTCCTCCTCTCCTCCTCTCTCCTCCTCCCTCCCCGCCTCCTCCTTGCCTCCGGGTGAGCCTCGCACCAGACTTAGACATAGGTAAATAATATTATGTTTAGGTTACAAGTATATACAAGTATAAATACATATATATACATACATAAATACGTATTTCAATCATATATATAGGAATATACACAACAAGTGGGCCTGCAAACCATATATATAGATAGACATATAAATAATCTAGAATCCTACTATACATAATCAGGTAAAAACAAGAGTTTTCAATTGCGTATGTGGAGCTTAAAAACAAAACCAGATGTGGACACAAGGGTGCATTGAAGAGGGAAGGTAGATTATAAATGCATAGCTATGCAAAGGAGGCAAAATGGAAAGAGAATGACAACCACCAGGAGAGAGATAGAGTTCAGTTCTTGTCATGTAGGAAAAGCAAGAGGGAAGAATAAAATAGTAGCGTGAGAGGGGAACACATGTTGCAACACAAAGAGGGAAAAATTATAAAATGGGTGTCATCGAGCATTAACTAGGAGTGTGAGGTGAAAGGAGAGACCAAAGCGAGTTGTTAAGATGGTGAGAGAAGGTGGAGAAGAAAATCACAAACTTAACACCAAGCCAACAAACTTAATGCTAAGCTCTTAATGGTGAGGTGTAAGGTCAACAGACCACTTGCATGTTGTTAAGATGGTGAGAGAAGGTGGAGAAGAGTATCACAAACTTAACACCAAGCCAACTAACTTAATGAGTGTTCCAAATGGAAAGTGTTACATGAAATTGTAACAAAGGACTAACATAAGCAGTTTTGCATAGTATATGTTTGAAATCATAAACAATGCTTGTGAGAGAGAGGTGTACTTAGGAGGGTGAGGTGATGAGGAGAGAGTCGTTCGTGTTAAGATGGTGACAAAATGAGAAGGAATAGTGTCAAACTTAATACCAAGCCTACATAGCTTGTTGCAATTTGAAAGTGTAACATAAAATTGCAACAATGGACTGTAATAATGCCATTTCTAGTAGGGAAGGAAGGTGTCCATACTTACAGCGACTCCTCACCACTTCACAAAAGGCGTAAAATGTGCAAAGGGATTACGGTATGAGCGAGAACTGGAGTAGTCAAAGGCACGCAAAGTCAAAAGACAGGCAAACGTGGCACCTGCACTCATCCGGCAGAATGAGATCTCAGATTTGTCCATGTGGAAACCGATGCGAGCGCTGGCGGCGTCGATATGGAGGAAGACTACCCAGCTAATGTCTGATAGTCTACTCCAAAAAGGTTATCCTCATGTTGGTGAAATCGAAAATCAGCCGCCCGCACCCTTCCGACCCCGATGCCCATCCTGAAGTTGATGAGGCATGGGCCAATTATCTTGCTCAAGGCCATTGCTAAGGGCGGATTGAAGGAGTGCTTCCTCTTCTATGTATGATTGATCCCGCACGCGGACATTGAATGTTTTGTTTTGTCTCGCTGCTGCCTCCGCTTACCTTTGCTCTTTTGCTTGTTCCCGCGACGATTTCGCCTCACTGGTAGCTCACCTGCTTCCCACTTCGAAAAAATTTTGTCCACATTCTCCCAGACCTTACCCTCTAGTTTTGCAATGCACAATATATGGTTTCTGTTGTCCACCTTGTTCTGCTTGTACTGCTCATCTTCACGGCCTTCATCGTCTTCAATCAAACCAAGCACCTTGTAGAGATTGAATTTCCAATTCATGGTCATGCTCACATGATCCCGCTTAGCTATCTGCAACTCATCCCGGAGATACCGAACTCCGCTCAATAAAATTCATCTTCGCTTGTCCGCCATCCTGGTTGTGATCGAGCTTAATCCTCATCTCGTAGATGCTAGGCTACACACACATGGGCTTCGATCCACCGAAAATGCGCCTTCCCGTGAGATATCCAAGGTGCCTCATGGTCGATAGGTATGGTTCCCACCTACGCCCATGACATACTTCTTCGCTTAAACCTTTTCCAACAACAAGTTGATGGAGTTTTGTGAAGCCCAAAGAGATGCAGGGAAGCCGTGCAAGCTTTCGTGGAATCCCATCCGGAGAGTCGACAATGATGTTGATAAGTGTTACACGTAGCAATCGACCGCCTCTTGACCGAACTAATGTCGAAGGAAGTTACACTGGAAGAAATTTCACGCCATGTGTGGCAATGGCTAAACATCCGCTTGTGACTCATTCGAAATAGTGAGACAAGAATACCCTCAACACCTCGACAAAGTTATTGCAAGATTTCAAACCGCATTTGAGGGCAAGGATTGAAGGAGTGCTTCCTCTTCTATGTATGATCGATCCTGCGAATGCGAGGACATTGAATGCGACTTGTTTTGTCTCGCTGCTGCCTCCGCTTACCTTTGCTCTTTTGCTTGTTCCCGCGACGATTTCGCCTCACTGGTAGCTCACCCGCTCCCATCACTTCAAAAAATTTTGTCCACATTCTCCCGCACCTTACCTCTAGTTTTGCAATGCACAATATATGGTTTGGTTGTCCACCTTGCTCGCTTGTCTCATCTTCACGGCCTTCATCGCCTTCAATCAAACCAAGCACCTTGTAGAGATTGAATTTCCAATTCATGGTCATGCTCACATGATCCCGCTTAGCTATCGCAACTCATCCCGAGATACCGAACCTCGCCAATAAAATTCATCTTCTTCGCTTGTCCGCCATCCTGGTTGTGATGGGTAATCCTCATCTCGACGATGCTTAGGCTACAATACATGGGCTTCGATCCCATGCGCCTTCCCGTGAGATATCCGCAGGTGCCTCATGGTCGTAGGTATGGTTCCCACCTAATACGCCCATGACATACTTCTTCGCTCTAAACCTTTTCCAACAACAAGTTGATGGAGTTTTTGTGAAGCCCAAAGAGATGCAGGAAGCCGTGGCGAAGCTTTCGTGGAATCCCATCCGGAGAGTCGACAATGATGTTGATAAGTGTTACGCAATGTGGCCTCTTGGACCTGAACAGATGTCGAAGGAGTTACACTCCGGAAGAAATTTCACGTCATACAGGTGGCAATGGCTAAACATCTGGCTTGTGACTCATTCGAAATAGTGAGACAAGAATACCCTCAACACTCCTCAGACAAAGTTATTGCAAGATTTCAAACCGCATTTGAGGGCAAGGTAACCATATTTCCTTCCATTCTATGAAAGGCGATTATGAGGGCGCCGGCTTGCCGGCGCCCTCTACTGCCATCGCCTTCCAGTCTCTCACGCTAACCCATGTCGTTTGCCATTCCATGCAGCAAGTGAAAGATGTTGAGGACATGAAGAAGTTACCTGATGATTTTCAAGCCTTTATTCTCAAGGTTCATACATGGAAGGGACTCGAAAATGAGCAAAGAGCACTAGCAGATATGGACATGGAGGAAGGGCTTCAATCGTTCATAGTGCCAAAAACAGAGGACATTGTCAAGTACCAAGTCATTTCTAGAGATGCAACAGATATGAGGGGGTTTCTAAGGGTCCGCAAGTACACCCTGATGGTCATGGACGTTCCCCGAGGATTCAACAAAGGTAAACATGATGTGAAGTTAGACCACTTTCAATTGGGAAAAATATTTCACTCGTTCCACGACATGACCAGCTGCAAGGAGATGAGAATGATAGTGATGCATGGTGGTGAAGAGCAGCATGTTATGAGGGAGGCAATACGAAAGTGGAGCAGGGGAGGAGGGTTGGTGTCTTTTATATGGGACAAAACGAATATGCACAACGACTTGGGTGGGTATGACACTATGGAGTACGTCACTATAGGATGGGGGTTAACATTAGACAGTCAAAGGTCAAAAATCTCCATGATCCCTACTAACATCCATGGGTCTTTCAATAATGGGCTACCATTAGCCACCCTTACAGTGAAGAAGTTGTCAGACACATCATTGGACAAGCCGGTGGTCAACAACAACATTGGCAGCTTTGTTTCATGGGCGCAACTACATTGCAATCGAGGTGGACAAGAGGTGCGCAGTTCATTCCCAGAATCCATGGGCAAGTTCTCCTGCACGCAGTAAGAGGAGTTGAATCATGAGCCACATCGCCGAGGATCGACCCGCCCGCAAAAGAGGTTAGTTTGTCCGAGAAGGATGGGTCACCGCAGTTGTGCGCTTGGCCGCAGAATGAAGGAGAAGTCCGGCAACCTCCTGAGCAGCGCATAATCGACAGATGGCTCTAACACGCGACTCGGCGCTGAGATGACCATGCCAAGACAATGCCATGGAGGACATTGACAACTTTGAAGACACGGAGCACGCTCTCGAAAGGACTTGAAGTAGTCATGGATAGCCAATCCTCGAAACTCAAACCGCATTGTACTTAGGTTCCAAAGAATCCTCTCTTATGACATAGACATGTTTGGAACATTATAATCGCCGCATGCCGCCTCCCCTACTTTCCTTCTCGCATAATACATTAAAAGTTTTGGGGTTCTCCATATCACGTCCATAGTTAAAGTACCGCTTGTGCTAATCGCGGGGCCGCCATGGCGAATGGACCTTATCCACCATTATAAGTTTGGTTATCGAGATTTTAAGCTATGGGAAGCGGCTTTATATATTGAGCCGCTTCAAATATTATGCTGTTATATCACCAGTTATTACCTGGTAACGGACCTTTTGCTTGCTTTTCGGAACATGAAAAATGTCAAGTTTTGCGTCGTTGTCTTCCTCAGCCAGTTCTCTCTGCAAATCTTCCACCCTCTTCCAATTTCTTGCCGCATTGATGTGCTCTTTGAAGCTATTGGGCATCATCTTCTCTTTGTACTCTTCAACCTGCTTTAGTGTCTGCACAGGATAGAGACGTTCACAGCTGGAAGATGAAGACGAGTGCATAAACTAGTTTGCACACTTGCTAACTCGGAAGCAGACAATACACTGTGTACTTACAATGTGATCAAATACCGGTTGAAATTTTGCTATATCTTTTGGTGTTGAGTGCCTATTCGCTCAACTCAGAAATGAATTGCACCGCCCGAGCAAAATATTGTTTGGATGACATTTAACTTCTGGCCTCGTTATCCACGCCATGCCGCTCACGGTCAACTCGCCTTGAATCACTTTCTCCAGTGCAGACAACATTATCCTTTCACCTGCTTCCCCTAGAGGCATGCCTTGGAAAACTCTCCAATTGGTCGCATGCATCGGCTTTATAATCAAATTTGGATCACGCACTGCTGGCTCTGTATCCGGGCCCCCACGTTTTGATTTACCTCTCTTGCTACCTTTCTTCTGGTTACCTTGCTCAGGCAGCTCATCCCTCTCCCAAAGATCGAAAACCTCGTTTACACGTGTCCACACATGAGGCGGGACACTAGCAATGCACAGCACGGCAGTTTTCTGATCGACAAGTCGCTACATTTCTTCCCGATCTGATGCGTCACCGATGACGCCTAGCATCCGGTATAGGTTGTACTTCCAATCCATTGTAATGCTAACACCCTCCTCCGCCAAAATTTTCGTTTCATCGTGAATATACCGGACTTGCTCAATGAAAGACATTCTCTTCCGAAAATCTACCTTGACATTGTGATCTATGGCCAGACACTGCATCTCTGCCTGGGTTAAGCCAGCATATATATGAGCTTCCATATACTGGAAGTGTGAGTTCTCCGAGTCTTCTACGTACAATCGTTGGAATGCATAGAAGCTGTGGTTCCCGCCTTAGACTCCCATAGTGTACTGCTGCCTTTTCAACTTGTCTTTGTCAAAGACCTCCACTCTTGCGCACTCCCTTGGATCGATCATACGTAGCAGAGGAAGTACTCCCTCTTGTACAGGTCCCTTTTTAATTTCGCGGAGAAGATGTTTTCCCCACGATTCATCCACTCTTCGGATCCGAAAGGCCACAGTGTAGTAAAGCGCTTCTCGCCTTGGTGATGGCAACCATATCCGCAGCGGAATACACCTCTTGGCTGTACCGAATTTGATGTAACGGGTTCTTGTGCTCTTGCGCTTCGCCTCCACTGTCCTGTTGTTACTTTTGGTGATGACGCACCCCATCGCTGGTGTCTCGTCAATGTCGTTCCTCTTTCCTCTTTTCCCTGTTTTCGATTTTCCTTTCGTTCTTGTAGGTGAAACTCGAACATCCGCATCTATCTCCTTTTCGGTTGGTTGTGCACGGACTTGCTCCTTCACAGATTCTTTGACCCCATCATCCAAACTTAGATGCTGGCAGGGCATCGTCCCAATGCATGGCGATTCTTTCTGGGACATTAGAGGACCGTTTGATCCTCCTCGCCATGTATTTCCTCTCTCGTTGTTGTCGGCTTCAACTCGTCATATTGATGCGTAAGTCGCTGCCTCCCTGGGGCCTCGATCAGCTTGGTTTTTTTTCTGGTAGTGCAGAATTTTAAGAAAGAGAATCGAACTTTGGTCATTATTTTACATGTAATAGTGAAATTCATTACAATATAGTAGAAAACATGCCAAGTGGGTGAATATGATCTACCATCAAGGTGGAAAGAGCACTAGAGTAGAAAACATGACGACCAAGTGAATAAAAAGGCGTCTAGTAAAAGCTCATTCTAGAATCCCACCAAAATCGCTAATCTGACAAAACATTTTCTGTTAAATAATATTCATGCGGATCCGTGATATACAAAACCAACAAAGAACCCTTTTCTTTGCGAGTGATATCCGTAATTGCATAAATACTAATTCTAATGAAGAGTAAATAGATAGAGTGAACTCGCTTCAACAAGAAACCTACAAACAAAACCAAAATTAGCACCCAAACCGTAATTACGCTGCTACTAGTAAACACTAAAAATAAAAACATTGATACTCACCTTATTTTGGGAAATTTATCATAATTATATGATTGAAAATGTAATTTTCACGACCACTTGGCTTGATTGGTACTTAAAGATTATCATAATTGGCAACCAATTGATGAAGAGGACTTGAAATTGACCATCTTCCGCAAGGTCACAACCTAAAACAACACAACCATTAATTTTCAATCTAGTAAACTGATTAATAAAAGCATAAAGCTTACCGATCCCGACGGATTTTCGCAGATAGCTTGAAATATCTCGAGGCACATCCTTCCGCCTCGTTGTCTTTCCCAGTAATCTCCGAACCTCTTGCTGCTCTTCTCTGCCGCTTTCTCTTGATGCTTAATATGCTCTTGTCTCCTCTCCGCATTTCTCCGCCTCAATCTCAAGGGCTTTCTCTTTGCTTAGAGACTCGTAATTCAACCGCCTGCCTCTATAAGTGCCTCCAAATCCTTTTGTCACTGAAACTCCATTTCGCTTCAATTTGTCATTCTCCACCCCTGCCTCGGGAGATCCGGCAAGCCGCTCAAAGCCACTTACATTTCCATTTGCAACACAGTGCAATATATCCAGGTGCTACCACCCCACACTGGTTAACTTGGATGACCGATCACACTCACTGCACAATGCCCTCCAACAGAGGGGCCATCGCATCCACTTCGTATGTATCAATGTTGAAATGAGGGATGAAGCACACTAGTCGAAGGATTTACAATCCGCCAAGAAGAACACAATCGAAACTCCAAAATGAATGAAAACAACAAAAAGCCCAAAGAATCAACCTTGTCAACATATGGAATTTTAGTAGAACACCGTGATCCGCTAGTATCCATCTGGATGCCTTGGCAGCTTTAAGGTGCCCGCCAAAAACAAAACCAAGATGATTAAAAAACTAACATGGCACTACAACAAAGCAACTTCACAATAACGAACTTCAAGACCACATGGTGGAAAAACTTAGTTCACCCCAACATTGTTCGTGGTCCGCTTTCATGATGAATAATGAGTGCCAGGAGGAAGACGACAAATCAAGTCGACACGTGATTTTGACACAAGTCCCTACATACTTGATACAAATCTCAAACACTTACATTACTAACGTGTTGCACTTGCAAGGGACGCTGATCTTCAGGCTGACTCGAAAATACTATTTCAGGAGTTACATTCAACACTGTTGACGGAAGAACACCCCTTAAATCATCCTGCATCCGATTGAGTTCTTCATTTAAAAGCTCGATAAGATCGCTGCTCACTGTGAACAAGAACTCTTGCAGTACTGTTTTGCTTGACCGTAATCATATCGCAAAACATATCAGAACGTCAGGAACGAGCATACAAAGACTCAAATGTCACAAGCTTTCACAACATATTACCTTGAAAATCCAGCATCCGTTTTATGGCTACCACACTTCTCCCAAAGATCGAGGGCACCTGAGCCATCGTCAAACGTGTAATCATCATTACACGGCAGCTCTTATTGGTGTAGTAGCCAACAAGCCCAACTGCTTCAGCCATGGTCTTCATAAATCTTGACAGCATTCCTTTTGAAACACGAAGTTTTGCATACCAAGCTAACAAAAACAAGCTTAGTAAATAAAACCACAAAACTCAAGCCCAATAAACCAAAAACTTACATTGGATCTTGGGTTATCAATGGTTGAATTGAAGAGAAACCCCGAATTGACAAATTCTTGTCATGCGCACCACTTGGGAGAGTGATCAATAATGACTTTAAAGGTTTCGATGACGTCCTTTCGTAGATCTTGACCTTTGACTGAAATGCTCACCGGTAGTTCTTCATATCCACTTTGTAATTTTTGAATGCCGCTCTTCATACCGCAAATGAAGACGAGCTCAATCTGACATCAAAACATCAAACAAACAAGAACAAAAAAGACTACACCCATCGAACAAAAGGTCCGAATCGATGCAAATGAGAAGTCCCTAATGAGGTTATGTAACTCTTCACCACCTCGAACCCCAAACTGGTCATGCAAAAATATGCACACCGCAAACAATATAGCATAAGGGCTCAGTTTAAGAGACCATAAATGAACAATCAAAGTGCACCCCAAAACCAACAATATTACCTTTTTGAGCCCCAAATGAGCATTGATGATCTCGTGAAAGAATCATCATCGCCGAATCAATCAACTTCACCTCTTTTCGACATGACACAATCCCAAGGTCCTTGCCGATTTTCATGGACGCAACCATGCACCCATGGAAAATTCCATGAAACATGTTGATCAGGAACATCGTAACCAAGCTTTTGGGGATGCACTTCCTTGTCAAAATCCGGTTAAACCCACGAAAGAAAGACATCAGCCTGCACAAGTGAAGATCAGCAATCAGTCATGTGAAAGGAAAGTCAGAACTATCAAAATCAACAAGTAAGAAAACATCACAACTTACGTTTCTGGAGAAAATCTCCGTTGTCCTTCAGATTCCGAACTTGATGGAAAAAGGGTATCAGAATAAGATTTAGATCCTTGTAAGGAATATCCTCAACAGCAGTATCCCATCCCCTGACCCCACTCACTTTCATAAAGGCCCTGAGACGACTTCGACACCAGTTATTCTGCCGTTTTGACCTATCCTCCCCACCACTCAAAGCATCATTCACAGCTCCCTCGACCGACGGTCAAATCCGCCTCAAAATTTCTTCATCATCAATTTCCTCCATACCCATGGCAAAGTCATCTTCGGGACCGACACTTTAGCCTCTCAAACATATCGAGCACTTCTTGATCGTGGATGACTGTGGTCGGAACCACAGGCATGGAAATCGCCACCAGAAGCATCTGCTCAACCACAGACACAAATTTCTAGACTCTAGAGCTTTGGCGGGTCACAACCATGGGATCCTCCGTTATCAAGAAATCATTCTCCCCACAACCTGGACCCCTCTCTCATTAATGGGACATAGTTAGTAATCTCCGCAAGAGGACCTTCAACCAATGTCAGTGTCACCCTTCTTCTCTTCTCACAAAACTCACCGCACGTCGAGCATCCTTCTTGGATGAGAAGTGCCTTGGCGGTTTAGGAATGCCTTTTTTTGGAACTAAATATGTTCCTTCACTGTGCACCAACACACCATCAACTTTACCATCATCCTGCAGTGGATGAGTTGCAGTGTGGAGGACGGCTGACTTGACACGCTGTCTAGTGTACGGCTTAGCCATGACTTCGGCCAGGGACCCTTGCTTCTTTCCCGGTCCAGCAGGCCCAGTGGGTTTCCTTTTGGGTGCCATCTGCAAAGAAAAGCACCAGTGATCAAAACACAAAAAAACATTTGAAGTTAATGAACTTGCAAACCAATATGAAAAGACTTACATGGAGGTGAATGCTTTCAAATGAGAACCGAAGGGTCTAAAAGTTGATTATACCACAATCGAAAAGAAGGATGTGGAGATATTGCGAGACACATCCTTTGATCTATACATTAGATTTTGATCCCTCCATTTTAAGTTAGAGACAAAACTTCCATTTTAACAAACCCACATACTTCAAACACTCTTTTCGCTAACCAATATTGATAGATAGCCCCAAAGACACAACCAGCCTTGATCACCGACATCAAGAAACACGTGAATTTCACACTCGGGCAAATAGTTATCCCGAGACACGAAAAATTAGAATGTTGGAAGAGCCCCTTCACACGATGACAAATTTCCCCTACAATGAAACGAGTTTAGTGAGGTGATATTTAATGTCCAAGAATAAACAAAAACAAAGGAAAGGGTGTAAACATCTCTTACTAAAATCCTGAATTCAACCCTAAGAATTTTCTGGTGCGTGGGCTGGTCTGCAACAAAAGGCAAAAGAGTTAACAACAAAACCAAAGATCGATGAAACAAACATAGCAGAAAAAGAACCACGATTGGACCCAGCAACACCAACCATGACCAAGAAATACAAACCACGTAAACCCGACATAATGCACAAAACAAGAACAAAAAGTCACATAAAACGAAAACTAAACATATCAAATTAGACAAACAAAGTGACTAACAAACGCAATGAAGCACAAAACAGCAGACAATCGCGAAGCAAAGACGAGGCGTAAAAGTGATCACCTTCCAAAAGACACAAACAAAGACACACATCAAGACAAAAGCAAACGACAAACGAGCATGTGAACAACTTAACCGAAAGACAAATACCTTTAAAATGTTTTGCCCAAAGGCACATGATAAACAAGCTCTTCGCATGAAAAATAAGAAAGTACAACGAAGACAAAACGAGTTAAGGACGCAACACTTTGAGAGATGAAGCAAAAAGCGCAGAGATTACAAATCAAGTCAAACGCAGCCTGATGCCGTATCACATAACAGAACAATGTTTATAACAAAGAAGAACAAATAAGATAACAAATGACACGCGACAAGACACATGGTGATAAAATAAGAATGTATAACGTGAGCAAACGAGATAAACACCAAGCGAAAACAAAATGACTTATTAACAAGACATAGCATATTTAGAAAATGAAAACAGAGACAGATGAAAACACAAGACACAACAGCGACAAGACATTACATCATCAGCAAACGTAAAGTGAACGTGACGCACAACGAAGCGATAAACACATTAACACAAGGGCAATACCACAAAGAAAGAATGTCAAGATAAGAGCAAATATACACACAAACAAAGACTCACCACAAGACAACGTGGAAGTGATGATGAGGTACAAAGCACAACCAATGAGAGCAAAATGAGAACACGAGCAAAAGAAACAGACACCAAGAAACACAAAACGTCCACAAGAGATAAACAAGGAAGGCAAGTGAGAACAAAACAAAAGTCAAAACACTTATAGTCAAACGCATGAGAGGTTCCGACAAGACACCTTGGCCTTGACAGACAATCGACAACGCAAAACCCTTGGCCTCGAACAAAAACAACAATAAGAAACCTCGAATAACAAAGAAGACCTTGGCTACCGTAAAGCATAAAGCAACAAAACCCAGAAGCAATCATCGTCGGCAAGCTAACAGACATCAAAGACAAAGAATCAACACATGATGCAAACACACAACAAGACGAAAAAGAAACGCTAAGACATCTAAAACAACTAGAGCGGCTGACCTTAAAGCGCAAACGCGAGCACCTTGGCACCGCAACAAGTGAGAAACCAACCGCCTTGGACAAAAGAGAATGAAACTTGAAACCAGAAACAACCTAAATACAAATGCAGAGACAAAGAAAGAAACTGACAAAGAGAGGAATGAGCAATTGGAAGGTCACAGCAAAACCCTTGGCCTCGACAAAACAACAATGAAAGAAACCTCGAAACAAGAAGACCTTGGCCTTCGGACCGAAAGCATAAAGCGAAATAAAAGGAACCACAAGGAACAACGAAACCAGAGCTCCTCGGCCTAGCACATCAAAATACAATTGAAAGCGGACTACGACTACAGAGATCCGCAAGCTAACAAGACGAATAAAATCACCGATGCAAGCACCACAAGACGGGCGCAAAAGAAACGCAAGGCAACTAAAAGGGATCTAGCGGGATGGACCTTAGAAGCGCCTTGAGCAACGCGAGCACCTTGGCCCGGGACCGCAACAAGTGAGAAACCAACCCTTGGCCCTCGGACAAAAGCGATGAATGAAACTTGAAATCAGAAACAACCTTGGAAATCGGACGAAAGCAAAGGGACATAGAGAAAGAGGGAGTAGAAAGGGAGACGCAGATGACAGTGAGAGGGAATGACGCATTGGAAGGTCCCAAGCACCCTAGCACAAAAGACCAAAAGGTCCGTGAACCCGCTTATATAGGCCCCAAAACCCTAACCCTTCTCTCTCCGGTACCGCCACTCTCTCCAACCAAATTTGAAAATACCAAACCTACTCTACCGAGCGGACACCCAACCAACCTAGGGTCGCCATCTGCCGCCGCCTCCTCAACCAACCTAGTCACCTTGTTCCAAACCTAGCCATGCAACACCTAACCTAATTTCCGAACCTCTTCGTAGGCGAACCTCGCTGCCAATGAACACCCACGCATGGCTCTTCAAGCATCCGAACCCTAATTCAAGTCTATTTAAGGAGCACTCACGCCTCGACACTTTATCGCCCACCACGCCGCTTCTCCCTTCTACGCCGCCGCCTAGCACGCCGCTGTGGTGTGTCACTCGCCTCGCCCCCGCTAGTTCTACGCTAGTTCCATCCTCCGCCAGCCGCCGGGTTCGCCCTACCCACGCCCTACCGCCCACCACGCCGGCTGCCGCCTCTTTCTCCACGCCCCTTGCTCACCGGCAAGCTCTCTTCACCTATGAACGCCTCGCCCACCACGCCAACAGCCGCTGTTTCTCTTCTCAGAGTGAATAGCGAGCTGCCTTCGTCCAGAGCCCGAACGCCCGCCGATCAACACCGCTCCGATCGCTGCCTTGGTTCCGCGACGCAAGCAATACCTCATCATCGATGGTGGCCCTCGAGGTGAAGAGCACGTCAAGACGTTGCGATTGGCAACAAAGGTAAATTACCGCCATGAGTTTGTTTTGCCTTTGAAATTGTTTGTCTTTTGCTTTGTGCCTATGCTCATGCTTTTGTTTTACCGCAGGATACCACACAACGCAAGGTTCCGAACACCGTAAAAGTTGGACTCCGCAAGAACCGAGTGCCATTTTCCCGCCGGCCGGGCTTTCCACTCACCGCTGTTGCCTCCGCAAGCGCCAAGGAGACAAAAGAGGTCTCCCTTGCGTCCGAGGTACGACGACAACACTCTTACCGTGGTCGCCTTTTATTCTTTCTTGCCGCCTCGCTCACCCGGCCGCGCACTCTTGCCTCGCCTTTGCTTGAATATTATCGTATGTTTGCTTGCAAAAGTTTTCTTACCTTGAATGTTGCGCAGAAAACCTCGAGACTCTCTACACACGCCTTGAGTCCAACGCAAGAAGACATGAACGTAACAAGCCTACGGTGTAGCGAACTTATCTTTCGCTCGTTTCGCTTTCAAAGTCGCTACTCGACCGAAAAACGCTAGCAAGTCTTCGATAGTTCTCGATCCGCTTGACGCTTTTCGCTTAACTGCTCTCTTTATTCTCGCTTAATCTCGCTTAATCATCCGGACGTAACCCGTTCAAGAGTGACCAAGACGCCGCGTGTGCACAGCATGCAAGAGATCAGCCAACTGCCTCAACCTATAGAGGTCGCATCGCGCCTTTCCTTAGGCATACGCTTGTCTTAAACCTCGTGTTCAAAATGTAGCTAGAGTCGATTGGTCATTCAGCAATGTTTGAGTCAACATCGCGTCCGTGACAACAACTTGTCGAGTCAACTTTATGCAAGGTATTTATAGGCATGGAATACGCGCAAGCGGTGGCATGCATCGGTGCAACTTTCTTGATATTGGATCACTCGACGGTTCAAAAGTCCGTAATCATATTTTATTTCTAACCGTGTTTTCCTAACTATTCGTAAATTGCGTTCGAATATCTTAACGAGACGCATGCAAACCGCTTGAGCGTAAGTCATATCCGTGTTGCCGTAGTATATTTTATCAGCTGAAAGTACGCTGCATGCGCATAACTTGCACAGAATAAAGAAGCGCGCAAGACACGCATTTTCAAAAGTTCAAGTTATTCATTGGCCCCGATTGCTTTTAGAATGGCATCCGAGAATGAGAGCAACGATGAAATGGTCGACATCCAAGAAGGTAATGATCATTTCGCCACACCTAAATCCATTTTCTGGTTGACTCATGGCTAAATGATTTTCCGTGACGACAATAGTAAAGACCCAACAAACCTTAACGGCGATCAAACAACAATGTTCCCACCCATGGGGATCCGAGGATATGATGACAGTCAAGTTCAAATCCTCTCATTGAGATACGAAAGATAGTTGAGAAAGGTAATACATTTCAATTAACTAATTGAATCTCCGTGAACATTTCTAACTCGATATCTTTGATACAAGACTAACGGAGCACACTATGTTCACATCAATGGACAAAAGGACTTAGCCTCCTTTGTGTGCCTAACCGGAAAAAATTAAAAAGGTAAAGACTTGGTTCGCAACTTAGGATCAGACAAATATATCTCGCAACTCACTTTAGTTGTATATGGTTACTGGATATTAAGAAGAATCTCCGAACAACAATTAGAGTTGGAAACAATGACTGGTCCGGAGGTTTAATGGACGATCTCAATTCATCGATTTTGGAGGTAAACAACTAACACTCAATATATGTGTATTTTATTTTACAGTAATAAATACTAATTTGTTTACAGTGTCACGAACAAGTTGCTGCAAAGGAAATTAAGGAGAAAATTGAAGCAATGGATTTTAAAATCAACAACAACCCATCTTTCATCGTAATTGTTGTATGTTTGTAATTAATAATTAGTTTATAGTAGTATATAACGACAATACGCTTTTTTCAAAGGACAAAAGAGGAAAAAGACGAGTCAAGATAATGCACCAACGTATGGACCATCGAAAGAATTTGCCGATTTTGGAAAATGGATGGATAACTTTCAAGATCCACAAGTCTTCCAAGATTTTAAATAGATATGTTCCCATTTGGGAACATAGCCTCAAAGATCCACCGCACCGACCGCAATGAAGATGGGTCGACAGAACCCTAGAGCGACATGGAGATCCAAAAAGTAAGTGTTATCGGTTTATGTTATTCTTAGTATAGTTTAAATCTTTTATGTAGTACTAATGAAATTTGAGTTTTGGTAATGTAGAAATATCGCAGCCATTGAAAATAAGGAAAACCATGACTTGTTGACTGGAAGATCCAAACTACAAAAACATTCAAAAGGTTAGTTCCAGAATAATTTATTTATGTAAACAAGGAAAATTGATATTCGTATTTCCAAATATGTAAATTCTAACGTTGATACCTCTTTGCGTAACGCCCAATCACATTTCCGTAGTGTGAAATCTTCACAGCCATTGCCTCACATTAGTGAGAAAGGTATTTACCGAGCAAGATCTTCTTCGACTTGAAATGGAGGTAAAATATTAACGCATTTTTGTTTGTAGTTATCAAGAATCAAAAGGAGTTGTTTGCACTATTTGAGGTTAGTATATCATATTTACAGGTGAAATTGAATATGTACGATATCTAACATTTACCATTGCCCAAAATATTCCCGCTTGACGAAATTAAATGATTAACTTTCTTCTCGGACCGTAATAATGAACAAAGAAAGAAGTATTATTCAAGACGAGCATCCGAAATCGCTGTGTACACCCCTTCAACGCCAGAAGAAAGTTAGAAAGGATAAATCAAAAAACGTGAAAAGGCAAACAAAGCGTGAAAGTGAAAACTGGCGAAGTGAAAACCGTGGAAAGAGAGAGAAAAAGACTTTTAAAGTGGTTGCACAAGGCGCTCTAAGATAAGACAGCACTTTCTGCCCCCGGAAGTCGAGTGAGGCGCCCGGCCCCGCACTCGCCGCCTTACGCTGGAACGAACGCCGCCGGGCGCTCCTAGAACGGTCTCGGCCCACCCGCCGACTGCTTCCGTGACGCCCGCCAAGGTCCCGCTCTCTAATACATGTCGTCCTCTCCAACATCTTCATTTGCAGTTTTATGGTCTTCATATTCTCCACTATCAGCGTCATCCAGGACATCTATACCCGCTGGCAAGTACCTCTCTATTTCTTGTTCCATTGAATCCTCATCAGAATTGTCCCTATTCGGGGCTGCTGATGACGGTGCTTTGGTCGAGGTTGCGAACTGCCTTTTCCTTGCCTCTCCATCGCTTTCACAAGCTTGTTCGGCCATCTTCGTCATCATCAACCCCAGAACTATTTCTTTTTGGAGAAACGCCAGCATAGTCCCGAATGTCTGCAATTAAAACATAAGAATGACTCCATTAACCAGATACATCTACCAGAGACATCCACACTTGAGCTTTAGAACACCAAGCGGCGCGCCAAGTACGCGCCGCACCGCAGACGACCGTGCGGCATGCCAGCGTGTGAAGGCTCGGGCGAGCCGATGCGGCGCGCGCGCACTTGCCGGCACAAACTGGGATCACATGGTACCCCATGCTGCCCAAGTGCGCGCCAGGACCAATGACGGCGATGCGATGCCTGGTCCCATTGATTACGCGCAGCAGCACGCCGCAAACCCGTTAGATTTGGGCGCACTGGTGTGCACTCAGGGTCTGGGACATGCGCGCCCGTAGCGCACTCAGTGCATCTCCCATCCCGGCTCGACTTGACTCGAGAAAAAGGGGAAGCCTGATCATCTTGGTCACATACCTGCTTGTCTGGTCAACGGCCCATCACTGCAGTTTGAGTATTGCCATAGCTTGGAATCCTCACTCAAGACCAAGTGACATGGCGGAATTCTTCAAAAGACAAAGTCGCAGCCTGGGTGGCCTCGACGCTGGGCTTAGCTCGATTTTTTTTGGGGCCAGAGGGTAGATTTCAGAGAGAGAATTGACCATTTGGTCATTTTATTTACTCAATATAGTAAAATCTATTACAATGTAGTAGTAGAAAACATAGCATATGGGTGAAATGCATCCACCATAATCTGCAAGAAACCATGCTGGCGGTGGAAAAAATTGACTCAAGTGAATACTGTGTACATCTGGATGAAAGCTCATCCTAGAATCCCACCAAATCGCTAATCTGGCGATCAAAACATATTCAAGAATACCATTCATGATCCAGGATATATAAAACCAACAAAGAAACACTTTTCTTTGTTGGTTTCCGTGATATCCGTAATATATGAAAGACAAATTAAAACAATGTAGAGTAAATACCCGGATAGATTGATCCCCGCTACTGCCACAATATGACCTACATAAAAATGTAAATTAGGTATGTAATAGCAAAAAATATAAAGAAATAACCAAAGTTACTTCAGAAATCATACTAACCTTATTTCGGAAAATTCACAGTACAATTGTACAAGTTAAAAATGTAATTTTCACGTCCAGATGATTTTATAGGCACAACTTGCCCAACATTATCATAGCTGGCTAGAACTTGTCAAGTTCGTGACTTCAAAAATTCATCATTTTCCGTGAAACAACCACGCCCAATCACAAACATTAATTTCACTCCCTTATACGTTAGAAACGTAAGCGTTGTCAAGGCAAGATGGGCGCCTCGGCCTAACGGCTCACTGCTTCTCGGCCGTGGGCGCCCCTCATTGCTCCCTAATACTTCTCCTTCATTGTGCATATCAAGAGCTTCATTCTGAATTGCGACCAAACTTCATACTTCCAAGCCCATAGAATGTACCCAACCACAATCTTCTATGTCCTCAACGCATCCATATACCCATTCACCCAGAGCGCCGGAATGGGATCAAAATTCTCTTGGGTGGAGTCAGTTCCTTCTTCATGGATGCACCATTCCTTGTCCAGTAGTCCCTGTTCTAATAGATCTGTACAAATTCCAGTCAACACATTCTTCTCCGCGTAGTAAAAGGATTCTCCAAAGTTGTCCCTAGCACAATCCCGATATCATCGAACAATGTTGAGGTGCTGTCATCCAGCAGCCTTGATGCTCCCTTGCTTTGCTTAGACCTCCGCTGTGATGCCCCTTGGGAAGGCCCACTCTTCCCATCTGATGCTCCTTGTGGTAGCAGAGTCGACTTCTGCAGCTGGGTCCGATTGTGGGTCATGACCACCACCCGCACCTCCTCTGGTGCTAAGTGCTTCCTAAGCTCGTGCTTGACATTGACTTGCTCCTTTTGGCGCTTTTGGAGGTTTTGGCTGTGGTTGAGGTTCCACAATGTTGGCGTGTTTTGCACGCACTTGCCGCTGTGGGATGGACATGTATGTCAACCATAGATGCACAGGTGAAGCATTAGAGGAAATCGGAGGCAAATACAGACCAAGCACAAAACAAGACAAGATAGAAGGTGCCTTGTTTTCATGAAACAGGCCAAGTTAAGGTGCCACAAACCTGCTATTTTGGGATCTCTTGATATGCTATATAGAAGACAGGTCCAGTCTTCTACAAATTACTTGAATTTCCGCAGGCTTCCCCGATAAGCCTGCAAACCTTGCTCTCGAGGCAGACTCAAGCACTGCGGACGAAATTTTACTGAATTCCTGCCTCGCGCACCAAAAGCTGGACCTCAGCTCCTTGCCCTTAAGCACTTAATCCCACACGGTAAACACAAAAGCAAACACACCATGCCTACATCGGGCGCACACCTTTTGTGTGGCGCACACACACCTTTTGTGGCGCAACACACCTGGCCTCAAATGCTTTCCTCAAGCGGTGATTGACCTTGGAGAACTCTTGACCAAAGCGGGCTCCATGTAAACTGCGGCGTCTCCAATCTCAAAAGGCGGTGCCGACCGGTGACATCACGTAAGCTCTTGATTGTCTCGCCCCGAATCTCACAAGAGATTGTCGCTGTAAAGCTATCTCGCGTGTTTTCAAGGGCACAACCATAAGTTTCACTCTTCAAGCTCGCTTCAAACTCAAACTCACCTCACCGCAAATCCTCTCGCCCATGCCCCGTATCGACTCATAAACCGAGGGACCCAAAACCCTTGTTTTAAGTGGGTACAAATCTTGTGTCATGCGCCATAATATAACCCCTTGGTTACCTAACCACGGGTTAACTAACTACGGGTTGAAGGTTAAGTTTAGGTTTCCGTTATAGCCCCTTATTTGAAGCCGAATGTTCGGTTATTAACATTGGGGGCTACTATAACGGGTCAAACTTGCCACCATAATCATATTTGGATATTTTAACGTTCAAACCCAGATGGACAACTGCATAGTATGAAGCTCTTCTTACTCTCAGAAAAGCTTGACAGCTGGATACTTGCCAAGTGTGAAGCGACTAATCAAATGCGTAGCTTTCTCCAACCTACCTATACGCGGTATCACATTGATCGCAGCGCATTAGAAGCGACATAAGCGACAACATGGATGTGGTTTGGCTTCGACAATGTATCACGATGGATTTTTTTGCAAGTAGCCGCCACCCCGACCTGTGGTCACAAGGCTCGAAAGGTGACAATCATGGACACCACTCCCGGAGATACACCTGCAGTCGAAGGTCTCTCACATCGGACACAACTCCGAGCTTGAGAAGGTGAGAGGAGGTGCAAGCATTGATACTACGCCAATCCGTACCGCTGGGGAACTGAGGTGAAGATGCAATTGCGATGGAGAAATTGTTTCTTCATCACTCTATTGAGGAGGTCGGGAATGATGGATTTGAAATATGCACGAGTGAACGAGGATGCGTACGTATGCAAGGTAATTGGGTAAAAGCATTCTAGTGACTAAGCCATTATCACGCTGCACTTTGATTGAACTATTCCCGTTGGAAGCCCTATGGAAGGCATTATCCTAGCCGGAGAACAAAAGAGGACTATGAAGTTGTACCCATTGAGGAATCATGTAAGGCCACAGAACGCATGGTCTTCACATTGTTGTGGCAACAATTGTTTGCTGAAATTGGGAAAGAAGAATATAGAGAGCGTGAGGTATCGCTTCTTGGGAATGCCTCGAGAGAACTAGTCTGAACTATATTGGGTGCAAGGGTTGCCTGAGGTTGAACAAGGAACTCCCCATCGCCGCATAATGTACTCAATTTTCTCCCCGAGATGCAAGTGAGGATGCAATGTTGTGTACGGAAGTTTTGAAAAAGTGTTCACTGATGGCGAGAGGTATGAATATTCCGAATGGTAGAGTCTCGGGACGTTTTACACCTTGGTTATCGGAATTGAAGTTCCAAGGACGCCCAGCTGAAGATCATGTTCTGGAATTGCTTGGATGGAAAAGTTTTTCAAATAAAATGAAACAACGAATGCCCAATGTTTCTATTTTCAACCCATGCCATTCATATACTAAAAAGAGATATGCTGTGACTACAAACGGGAGGTTTCTAAGAGTCAAGGCTTGACTAACGCCCTCCCTCATTTCTCACTTCCGTCGTGCGCTTTGCCTCTTGTGTCAATGGGGTTGTCTTGTTGTGGAGTGTCCTGAATGTCCTCAATGTTCTCATGAAGAGGATCTTCAACAGCTTGAGTATATGTAGGTTGAATGATGGAATTAGGATCATTATTTAAGTTAGAATACAATTTCCTACTTGCTTTTGGGGTCCCCGATCGAGGGTGAGAGCCGGGCATCAAGTTGTGTGGGCGAGAGTCGCCCCGCGCGTCTATCCCGAATGCTTGGTTAAAAATACTCGTATCCGCCGGTTCATGATGGCCGTGAGGGCACGCTCCCGAGGATGTGCCGCCGTTGTGCGGATTTGGATGGCTGATTGCTTGCTGGGTGTGTGCTCCTCGCCATGTGTGTGTAGACGCATCGCTCGGGCCCGGGCGAATGCGCTGGGCTACTGCTGAAAGTGCCCCTCCGTGCTGGAAAATGCCGCCGGCTGCCTCATCCCGAGCGCCAGCCATGGCTATTCCCCCGCCGATCCGAGGGGCTGAAGATGCTGGAGCCCGAGGCACGCCTGGGCAGGGTGTGGGAGGAGTCGAGCTCATCGTCCATAAAATCGCCAAAGAGGATTGATGGAGTTGCTGCTGCAGCCGAGTGAGGCGGGGCCCGGCTTTAGATGCAAAGTGTGGGCTGGTGGCACGGGCTGGGCAGGTGGCTGTGGTTGAGCCTTGTGGACCACTTGAACTCTCCCCTAGGTAAGGAAATGAGTTAGGTTTTGTTTTTTCGAGGCCAAGTGCGTACAAAATAAGGCGGAAGGAAGAAATGAGTCGGAGTACTCGATTTGCACTCGAGTAGGCTGAAGGACTGGAGTAAGGGAAGGACTCAAGCACACTCGGGAGGAGCTCGGTTTCAGATGTGGGATAAGTCGGACCACACTAGGGGCGAGACGGGATAATCACGCCGGAAAGTAACTTAAGTTGGAGCGTGATTTAAGCAGACGGCCACGGCCAGTCTTGAGTGGTAGAGCAGCAGCACGGCGGAACCAGGCCGCGGGGTTGCGATGGCCATTAATGGCGGTATTCACGCCCGAGTACCAGTTCGGCGTGAAGGCTAGAGTGCAGTGCAGGCGAAGTGGCGGGCGTAAGCGGGAGTAGGCCATGCATTGCCTCACGGCGATTCTGAGGCGAAGGGACACCCTCGCTCAGCTACTCCGGCGTGTGCGACACGGAGGAGTAGACCATTTCTCTTTGTGACCTCGTGACGATTTTCCTTGATCTCGCCTTTCATACCCAGCTCTTTGGGCGCTATCTCTTGACATCGGGCCAGCACCTGCCACATGTGGCAGCTCCTGCCGATGGTTGGAGCAAATAATCGCGAGCTGGCGAGGCGGTAGCGCCAGCTCTGTCGCCAACAAATTGCCCGCGAACAGCGAGGCAAGAAGAAGATCGCCAGCAGCGATACCTGGGACCCAAGAAGGCTGCAAGTGAGGTTCTGGGAGCCTGGCTTTGGTGGAAGTATAACATTGTCACTGGGTGAGATACCGGCGGACCAATTTGGAGAGGAGGCGAGGAGGACTTGGTGGAGAAATGGCACTGGACATGCTTCAAAGAGCCTGTTTGGACGTTGAAACAGCGTACACTTGGTTGTGGGGAATACGCCCGGAAGATCAGCCGTCGCCAACAAGGAGGTCCGCTCAAAAAGCTTGAGGAGGACCCAAAATTGGGCCAGCGGAGGTCCCGAGAAGGCTGGTTACAACCTTGGGGTGGAGGAAATTGTGGGGGTGTAGTCCCGGGCCTTTCAAGGTGAGGAAGGTAGAAGCGGCGAAGGCGTATGGCGTGCGGCCCGGGGATAGCGGTGGTGTGCCCAACGTCGGCTGATGTCCGGACTGCTTTGGATGAGCGGGCAAGAGGCGATGCTTTAAGGTCATTGTCCATTGGAACATGCTCACCAAGGTGGATCACCTTGGTGATAATCTTTTTAGTGTTCCTCCCACGCTTCTGATGAGGCAAGCGGTAGTCAGGCGTATCATCCTCGCCGGATCGGTCAGAGGCTGTGAAGGCTTCTGTGGGCGAGCGCCTCCGTCGGCCCCTTCCTCCTCATCCATGTGTGGGGACACCTCAACCTCCTGAAGGAGAGAGAAGCGGAGGCGGGCCCTAGTGTTGGCTGGAAAGGGTTGTGCCCGAGGCGGGCGGAAGGGGCGATAAGGCGCCAGAGATGGAGGCCCGGCCTCCTAAGGCATGAGCCCAGGAGGAAGATGATTGGAAGTTCGGACCATCCATCAACGGCTGGAGCGGACGCCTCATGGCAAGGAGGTATGGGAGGATATCACGCACTCCACAATAGGCGCGACTTTGACGGCCGACGGGCTACCAAGCGCCACAATCCGATGTCGTTGTAGTAGTAAAGAATTGATTCGCGAGAAGGTAAAAGCTCCGCTTTGCAGCGTTGGCGATCTCTGCACTTTGTGTCCGCCAACTTAACACACGCAATCGCCGCTTTTGCCTAACTACTCATAACGCTTATCAACAGCCCTGTGGCCAAACGCTTAAGGGANAGGTTTACATTGTTGTTTCGTTTAACATTTGGCTTGATTGTCCTCGGAAGATGTTATGCATCTTCCCTGTGAGTTTATCTTTCTTTCGGTTTCTCACGTCCAGTATGTTTCGATCAGGGCTTGTGTCTCTCTATGACCAGTCGGTGGCTCCAGTGAATTTGTCAATGGCACTACGCTTACAATGTGAATTTGTCAATGGCCGGAAGCGTATACAAACGGCAAGATCGCTTTGCAATGGACCTTGTATATGAGACTACGTTGTGAATTTGGTGTAAAGCGTCTGAGGCTGATCCGCCTTGTCATACATTTTACAACATACAAGTGCGCTTTACAGCAGGCTGTGTTGTAAATTAGACTATGTTGTAAATTTGTGGAGGCCTATCTTGGCCTCTCTTAAACGCTTTTACAATGTCAGTGCTTGTTGCAATGGATCGTGTTGTAAATTAGATTAGGTTATGCGTATGTTGTAAAACATGAGAGAGGCCTCGATCTGGCCGTCTCAAACATTTTATAACGTACAATTGCTTTACAGCGGACGTGTTGTAAAACACGGTCCGTTGAATGCTTGTCTTAAGGAGGAGGTGGCCGTCGGAGAGAAGCCGGGAGGAGGTGACTGATCGGAGGTGTGTTTGGGTATTGTGGACTTTCGGCGGCCACCGCGCGCACAATCCGTGTCGTTGTAGGAAGGAGTCCGTTCCCAAGGAATGATAGGCTCCGTTTGCAGCGTTCGGTGATTCTTACTTCCCTTTGCGTCCGTTCGGTCTCAGCACATTCATCGATTCGCATCTAACTACTACTTAGCGTTCACCGCACAGGCCGGTGTGGCCAAGCGTTTAGGGACCCGTTCGCGTCGTATCGTTCACGTTCGTCACTGCACCTCTAGTCCGTTCTTCTCTCCACTCACTACACTTATCGGTCTTAGGAAAAGCGGGGCTACGGTCGGACCTCCTCCCATCGTTGGCCTTCCGTCCGGCTCTACATGCCCTCCGAGTCCCTCCGGCTCACACGTTCAGTCCGTTTTGGCCTGGGCGAGCACGGGTCCCCGATCACCCCTGCACACCACCACCACGTTAGGGTCCGTCACGGAACCTTGATCGGTCTCTCGGTATCGTGCACCTTTCGATGACTCGGGACTCACGTTAGCAAGAAGGCGCACAAGTGCAAGCAGCGGCATCAACACCAAGAAAGATACTTTACAGCCTCGGCCCTCTTATACTACGGAGGTCGCCTTTATTACACCCCTATTACGAGCGGTGGCGGCTCGATCGCCCTAATCGGCCGCCTACCATCCTATTCCTCCCCTCCTATCTCCTTCGTCGGCGGTGGGCCTGGGAAGGTCCGGGTTCCGCCTCGGGATTGGTGGTCCAATCTCCCGGCCTGACAGTTGCGGCGCACCCAATCGGATGATCCGCGAGGCGGGACCCCTTCCTCTTCCCGGAATCCTGTCAGGTTGGGCTACCGGCGGCGGTCTGACGACCGCCGTTACCACAACGTCGTTCCCCCCGGTTCCCCAGTGGGTCCCCGTCCGGTAGGGCCACCGACTGTCTGCTCCCCCAGCGTAAGTCGAAGGGGACTCCTCCTTACTTCCTGAGTCCGGACCTCGGGGTCCGGTCTCGACTCCGGAGTCGGAACCTCGAGTCTCCCTTTCCCCAGTCCGTCTGCTGGGTCGGTCTCATCTCGGGTTCGGACCTCAAGGTCGAACTTGAGTCCGGTCTCCACGCTCCGGACCCCTTACCTGCGGACCTCTTACTGCTAGGTCCTCATCCCTTCCCACCGACCCTTGTCTTGGGTCGGCTGGGCTTCCTCCTTCCACTCCTCCTTCAAGGCCCCCGCCTCTATCTTCCCGAGCAGGTTGCAGCGGACTTACCGTGGGATTCGTTGTATCGGCCGCGTCCTGCTCCTCTTGATGCTCCTCTCCCCCGCTCCCGTCGTCTCCAAACAGGGCCACTAGAGTCCCCGTGCTGTCCCCGTGCCCTTCATCCCCTTCTGAGCCTTCCAGGGGTCCGTCTATTTGCAGAGGGCGCTGGGAGGCTGCCAATGTCTTAAGGAGCTCAGCGTGGTAATAGGCGAAGTCTGAATCAACTTGCTGAATTGCCTCTTCCACGTGTGCCGAGACTCCCACCCTTCGCATGGGTGTTCGGAGTCTTTGCCCGACTTGGGCCACCTCCTGCCGGGGTTTGGAGGTGGGCCATCCGAGGCTACAAGGCGGCCTCGGTTACGGTGCTCTCACTTTCTCCGGCTCGTCGTTTAGCTCCGCTAGCTTCCATAGCGCGCGCCCTTCCGCCCGGACAGCGGCTTCTGCGTCCGGTGCTCTCGCTCCTCAGTTCATTGGCGTTAACTCGCCATCTCCTCTCCAGGCGGTGAACTCTGCCCGATCGCGGCCTCGAGTCCATTTGACGTCCTCCTGTTCGCCAGCGTCGCCTCCGTCATCTGTTTGATCGCGATCCTGGCTCCTCTCGTGATCTGCGCCTGCGGTCTTCCATCTCCACGTGTTTGGTGAGGCCAGGAGATCCTCCATCTCCTTGCCGCGTGCTTCCTCCTCCTCGGCATGGTGGCCACTTTGCTGCGCCTCCTGCTCCTTCTTGAGTTAGCGGCTATCCTGCCGTCTCCCTCCACCGGTTCCGATCCGCCGATAGTGATCCGGTCGATCTTAGCGGCCGCCTCCCTTCGCCTTCACAAAGCCCATTTGGCGCTGGTCGGTCGGGCCGCCTCCGCGAGCCACGAGCCTTCTCGCTTGCGCCGGGCCTCCTCGCCTCTGCCGCTCCCTCCGCTGCGAGGTCTTCCGCCCGTGCTTGGGCCTCACATGCACTTGTGCTCACCCGGTGAAGGAATTTAGATCTGTCGGATGGACGGACTTCCTCTCGGCCTCCTGCGTTTCCCTTCCTCGATGCGGCCGAGGCTTCCTCCTTGCCTCCTGGGCCCCTCAGCTGCTCACGGAGGAGCACCATCGCCTCGGGTGGCTTCTACCTCCACAGGTCTTCTCGGCCGTCCAGAGACCCCAAAGCATCCATGTCCATGAGCTTGACCGTGTTTCTTCCACGGCCGCAGTGAGGCCCCCACAAAGTAGTGGGAGGCGGGCATTTCGTGATCCGCCAAGGACCTCCATACCCATGATCGGAGTAAGTCGGGGGTTCTCGGACCTAATCGGGACCCTTAGGTCACGAGTCTTGACTCGGAGCTTCACCCTCCTTAGCCCTCTTGGCACGCGGTTCCTTATTTGCCCTCTTACGTCACAGGGCTCGGAGGGAGGGAGTCAGGGAGCTAGCCTTTTGCCCCTTCACGGGGCAGGACCGGCTCAGTGCAGGCTGCCGGTGACCTCCTGCTCCTTGGCGTCCCGCCTGCCCTCCTTCGCCTCTTGACTTCTTGCCACTCAGTGGGCGGGGTGAGAGCACCGTCGAGGTCTTTGCGTTGGTGGCATCTTGCGCCTCTTGGTTCCGCCGAGTCGGCGAGGCTCGGCGTTCTTCTTTGAGCTCTGGGGCCCGCCAACTCCGCTCCGTCGTTCCCTCCGCTGCGTTGGTTGCTCGGGAGGAGGCACCGGAGAAGGGGGGATTTCCTCCCATACTTCCACAGGTGGTGAGGGGTCCGTTCGAGACGTATGGAGTCAGGAATCCTCGATCGTCCTCCTCCGGGTCCGTTTGGCCTTGTCGGCCCCCACCTCGGCGCCCTTGCACGCTCCACTTGGCGGGGCCTCCGGCGCCCCCTCGATCTCCCTCCTTGAGCTCGAAATGTCCCCATACATGAATCGGTATGGGGCCCGATGGAGGCTTCTCGCTCCTCGGCTGCGGGCCTCTGGCCAGGCGAAGATAATCCTTCCCGATCCGCCCTCTTTCCCGTAGCGCATGCGGGAATACCAACAAGTTATCACCAAGGTGATCCACCTTGGTGGCGAGTTCAATGGACAATAATCCGGGCTACCTGACCTCGGTATCCGGCGGATCAATCAACCAGCCGTTGGTTGTCGCTGCGTTCGAGCCTCGGCGCCGCGGCCCTATCTTTCCCTTCGCCTTGAGGGGCTCTGGAACTACACCCCCTTCTTCCTCCTTTGGGCGGTTGTAGGCCGCCCTCGGGACCTCAGGTCCATCGCCTCGGGTCCTCCGGAGGTTCTTGGACGAACCTCCTTGTTGGCGCCAGCATCTTCGGCGAACTCCGGACGGTGTTGTCAAGCGTCGAACGACTGGAACACATCCAGGTGCCACTCCTCGACTAATTCCCCCGCTTCCTCCAGCCAGGGCCCAAAGTCCGGATAGCGCCGGGTCACAATGTTGCGCTCTACGAGGTTCCATGGCTCCCAAACCTCCGCAGGCTTTTTGGGTGCCATCGCCTTCTTCTCCCTTGTTCTTTGTGGCTGGCAGGAGTCCGCACGATCGCCCTCCTCGCGTTCGGCTCCCAACCCGGTGAGCCACGCTCGAAGATGCTTGGGCGCTCAAAGAGAGCGCCCGGAGCGGGTTGCGGGCGCAAGAGACTTGGTGTCTCGGTGCAGTGAAATGACCTCCTCTTGACGCGCCTTGGGAGTAACGGCGGGAAGGCGCCTCTTCCAGTAGCGCAGGTGCATGGCTTACTCGACCTTCGCCTCAGCCTGCGGCCTTGGCCTTGGCGGGTCAGCGGGCGTGAATACTGCCTCGGCCCCGCAGGCTCGGTCTGGCATGCCCGACCTCCACTCGGGGCCGTCCCGTGGGCGCCGCTCTGTCCTCCACTCAACTTCTAAGTTACCTTCCTGGCGTACTTATCTGTTTTGACCGGGGTGGGGTCGGACTTATCCGTTACGGCGTGGTCCGGTGCTCGCCATGGTGGTTCCGGGGTACGTTGCCCACTCCGGAGTCCGGAGTATACTCCGGAGTCCAGTCCGGGGTGCTATCCGCACTTATTCCTCCTTTTCCGCCTTATTTTATTTTTCAAACCTACGAAAAAAACAAAACCCCACTTATTTCCTAACCCCCAAGGGAAGTCCGTAGCCCACATGTATACCTCTTCACCCCCACTTGTTGATCATTTTGGAAAGTGATGCTCCAACAACCGGATCATCTCCAGTCCTTGTAGGATGGAGTCGGGTGAAAACTGCGATGCATTGCGTTGTTGCATTCGCTGACTCCTCGGTTCGGTATATATTGGCGTGCGAGAAACCAGTCCTCACCAGGTGCGTTATACTCCCCTTCTTCATCTTCACGCTCTGTGCAATTGGAGAAGAGGTTGTGGAGCGTAACCTGATCGGACTTAATAATTAATTTAGTCCTTAGGGCTCTAGGTAGTTTTTTTTAGTAGTTATTTAATTGGTTAGTTGTTACAACCACTTATTGGTTACAACTACCTTGCCTACATAAAGGCATGTACTTTCTATTATGCAACACATATTGCTTGAGCTTGTGTATGATTCTCATCAATGGAGTCCGATGAGAAGGCAGCCAAGTTGGAGAAGGCTGTGGAGAAACTCCAACGTGACCTTGTGGATCAGCGGCGCGCGGAGAAGGTCTTGGAGGGAAGGTTGGCTCAAACCGAAGAGAGAGCTGTCCGGGCAACCACCTAAAGAGACTCATGGAGGCAAAAGGAAGAGCACTTTGCCCACCTAGAGCAGGAAAGGAAGAGCAAGGCCGAGGCTCTAGGAAGAGAGAAGCAGGCGACTCAGCAAGTGGAGGCGCAGGAGCAAGTGATGGCTACTCAAGCCATCAAAATCCGGGACATGGAAGAAGAATTGCGAAGGACCCGGTACAATTTGGAGGAGAAGCGCTCGGAGCTGGAGACACAAGACCAGCAACTGCAGGAGTTGGAGCGCGAGAAGGGTGTTTGGCAAGCGGAAAGGGAAGGGCTTGCACAACAATTGGTGGACCTGGAGCGGAGGAGGTCCCAAGAGGAGGAGCACCACAAGAAGGTGGTGCATAGGATGCTGGTGGTGAGGAAGAGGCGATTTTGGGCAGACTATGCCCTTCAGGCGAAATTAGCCAACCAGCTGAGAGAAGCAAGGGAGGAGAATGTGACCCTCCATGTGAAGGTGGGAGAATTGACCACCTCAAGGGATGCCTACAAGGGTAGGTGTGAAGATGGAGAATGGCCCACGGAGTTGGATGATCTCCAAATGCAATATCATAGTTTGGGCGCCCATCTTCACAACAGGATATTGAAGGCCAACAACGAGGTATTGCGATTGGCCAAGAGGAGGACATTGGGTCCTCATGATGATGACCGGAAGGAGCTGCAACAGGTGCAGCCGGAGGCCTCAGATTTTGATGAGGCCACAAGTGACATGGACTCCGAAGAATCTGGGGAGTCGGAAGATGGAGGAGAGGCAGCTGCGCCAAGAGAGGGAGTGGGCGCGGAGAGTAAGGAGGGGGGACAACCCGCCCTCACAGGGGGTCACACTACCACGGTAGGTGACCACCCTACCACGGTAGTCCGCTGCACTGGTGGATAACCACCACGCCGGTACTCCGCTACTACCGGGTAGGGTCAACGGGCGCGGAGCCTGTTGGGGAGTCGGACGGAGGCTGGTCATGGATGAAGGAGCGGGGTCCGGCAAGATACCCCGGAGGAGCAGTGAGGTGGTGGGGAAACAGCCCCACTGGGAGAGCAAGAGCGGAGTTAGATCCGAGGAAGGGGAGGGTAAGGAGTTCCTCACCCCACGAGTAAGGGAAGAGCCCGCCAGAGAGGAGACCAACGCAAAGAAGGCCGAGGCATTAGCGGTGACAACATCGCACCCATGGGGAGGAACCTTGAAGACATGCTCCAAGATAGGTATGGACAAACCAAACAAGGGGAAAGGAGCCAAGAAGATCTCAACCCCAGAAGCCATCACCGATGAAGAAGAAGAAGGAGATAGGGACCAGACTACCATGGTAGTCGACTACCCCGTAGTCTCATGACTACTGTAGGGTGATATGGATGAGCGCAACCAAAGCGGTGAGGTCAAGAGCGAGACACCTGAGTGCGTGGAGGGGGGCGCGATTGCTGGAGGATGAACGGAACCAAGGCGCCACCCCGCAGGGCAGGAGGAAGGGGCAACATGGTACTTGCCTCACAAGCTAGGAAGAAGACAGAATTTGGGGAGGGGACAGGAGCAAAAAGAGGGCGAGAGAGCCAATCCACAGGAGACGCGTCACCACTCCAGCAGGTTGAGGACTAGGTATGGTCAAAGGCCATAAATGAACTTGGAGAGAATAGGAACTGCAGGTCACCTTTTCCAATATTCTATTATTTCCTACACTTGACATTTGTAGGAGACCTCACATAAGAGGAGGATTTCACAAAGTAAGTATCATGTCTTGCGCCCATACTCCGAGTCCTTTGCTCTTAAAGGAATGCAGTTGGTCATGAGCCAACGCGTCTGCAGAGGAAGTCGCGGTGGCTCTGAGTGGAGGGCTTGCTTCTGCAAGCATTATGAGTTGCTCCCTTGTGAATGGTTGCTGAAATTGCTTTTTGCTTTGGGTGTGTGGCAATGCCCTGTGAACTCGGCTAGAGGTTGATCCACGGAAGACTCTGGAGGTACCGCGTCGGTGTCAAACTTGATGAGAATCATACACAAGCTCTAGCAATATGTGTTGCATTACATTCATAATAGAAAGTACATGCCTTTATGTAGGCAAGGTAGTTGTAACCAATAAGTGGTTGTAACAACTAACCAATTAAATAACTACTAAAAGAAACTACCTAGAGCCCTAAGGACTAAATTAATTATTAAGTCCTAGGTGCCCTAGTGAAGAGTGCCCTAATAGTAAGCTATTTTATCACTCCCACTCACTATGAACTAGGGGTGATTTTCGACCAAAAGAGGTCTAGGAAAAACTAGTCTAGTAAAAACTAGTCCCTAACTAAACTTTACTTAAAGGCATAAAGTAAAACTTAAGGTAAAACTGAAAGTAATAATCACTATTAAATAACTCCCACTTAAGGAGAACGAGATGAGAAACTAATAACCCAACTTCAAATAGGTGGAATTAAAACTAATTAAAAGTATTTAAGCGGATTTATATATAGAGGAAAATCCAGAAAATACCTAATTTCCGAAAAGGAAAATCAAAGGATAATGGATAATACCCTTCTTCCTCAAACTTCACGAACGCGATCCCGACAACTTGGTGGTTGGTACATGCGTGATGGCGATGGCGGAGGGGTGGCTACCAGAAGGCGCCAATCGCCCACGGAGGAGGCGCCCACGGGGCGCCATCGCGCCTGTCCCGAGCCCCGCTGGCCCTCTCCGGCCGCGCCGCAGAGGCCGGGCGCGCCTTCCCGCCTTGTCCGGCCCTTGCAAGGACGCCACGGGCGCCGCTGGCGCCCAAACAAAAGGACAGGAGGCGCCTACCGCTGATGCATCCAATCGTGTCCTCGCTGGTGATGAAGAGTCTCGCCTCCATGCACTCTTCCTGCACCTTTCGTAAAGAAATCTCCGCATTTGTCATTGATCCGACCTCATCCTCGGAGGATGAACCGAACCAGATGCCTAAGGATCCGGGGACGCGCTCCAGCCAAGAGGAAAGCTGTCCAAGTGTAAGATTCTTCATTTTCTCGCCATGTCTTCATTTCCGCCATGTCTTCATTTGTGAAGCAATTCTGGATGTGCTCACCAAAGGGGAGGAAGCGCAGCCTAGGTGATGAGGACGTGCCCCTCTCAATGAATGATGCTCCGCCAAAAAAAGCCCACCTCCAAAAGTGTTTGTAGGAAAGATTGTTGCCCATCTTATGCTTCTAAGAAGAAGCTATGACACAAGTGGATTACAAGGATGCTAATGCTTGATGGATAAGAGACACTTGTGTGTTTGATGCGTGATGGGTGGAGACGGCATGGGGAGGATATGACAAGGAAGGGCTGGAAAAGAAAGGTGCAATATATTAAATAAGGGTTATCCGATTTAAGCATCCTAATTTCTATATGAGTTTTAGGATCGAATAACCTAGCATAAAGTTTCTGCAGTTGATGCGGCTGTAAACACATTTTGTTTCCCTAAGTGCATTGAAGACAAAAACATGGGCTATTATAAGTCAGGACTTCTACCAAAAGGTGACCAGGAAAATAAAGTATACATACTCACCTTAGGTTTAAGTGAAAAGGGAGATGTCCCGGACTCCTATATTTGTGAGGAAACTACCATCCACATGATAAAAATAGCAAGTCTCCCATGTGAGGAATTTCAAGGACATATCAAACATATTTTCCGTAGGTGCCTTTGGTGCTAAGGGAATTTAATGTTTTAATTACATAAATACTGCTTAAATATTATTTTTATTTTTTAATATAAATATTCCAGGTTCTATGTTGGCCGTCTATGAAGAGGAAGGGGATGACCTAAGCTATTTTGAGATAGAAGAAGAAAATGTTCAGAAAAATAGTAAGACAATAATTTTTGGGCTAAGATTTTAAGGTTATCTTAAATCGGCCCTAAGGCGCTAGGGTGAGTATTAGGTTAAAGGTTTGGACAGTGTGTCCATTATACCCAAACATTTCATGTGTTTCCTATGTAACTCAATTCCCAATGACTTTGTTAATAAATCAGATTGTCTAAAGTTTGAACATAACTAATATTTATGGTTTGATCTTCTAACTTTTCCCTTATGTAGTGATAACAGCTATATGTTTAGTTCTAGAATGAAAAGATTTCGCAAGTGCAATGGCACCTGCTATCACTAAACAAGATGTAGGCTTAAGTTGAGGATGGTGAAGTTCACTCAAAACTAACTGGACCACACTATGTCTTTAGAACCGAGGTTAGTACGTACTCGATTCGATTTGACAAAGCTATAGTAGGTTGTTTCTTACTTGACCAGGATATTGGTGCTCCTCCCAAGAGTAATACATACCGACATGATTTTCGTGTGTCGGGGTCAAAGATAGTCGGCATCGATATGCCGTTAGAGTTAATGTGTTGATAGCTGGTGTATGCTTGAACATCGATCCTGTACATAGTGCCTTTAAGGTATCGAATATACGCTATGACATCCAAAGGCTCACGCCCGTGGTTCTCCAAGAATTGTGAACCGACTTCAAAAGATATATCCGGTCTCGTAAAATTGCATAAATATATTAGAGTGCCAACAAGATGTCGGTATGGAACTCCGACATTTCTAGCTTTTCTTCAGTTTTGGGACTCATATCCGAGGTAAGCAACACCACTTGCAAAAGGTGTGGGTGCTTTGCATCCTCAAGTCCAAATTTAGCTAAACTCTCCTTAATATACTTGGTTTGAACTATACTTAGAGTCTTATTACCTCTATTTCGTATAATATTAACACCAAGTGCATATGTCATTTCTCCTAGATCGGACATCTCAAATAGAGTCCTAAGCCATGCTTTAGTTTCGCTAGGAGAGTGAGGGAGTTTGTTGCCATAAAAACATCATCAACATAAAGTAGAAGATAAAATATATCATTGCGGATATTAGGATGTACATACAAGCATCACCGGCTTTGCTTAAATCCTCTCCCAATAAGTTGTACATGTATGGTTAAGTTCCAATTCTTGCCCGATCGCTTAAGGCCATACAAACCTTTGATGAGTCGGCATACCCAATCTTCTTTGCCTTTGACTTCAGAACCCTCGGGTTGTCTCATGTATATTTCCTCTTGCGCCCATACAAATATGTCTTAACATCCATCATGTGGAGTTCAAGATCATGTTGGGCACATAAGGCAAATATCATTCAAGTGTGGCAACTCATAAGTGGCCCAAGGTATGTAATCTAGACCAGAATTTGTGTAAACCTCCGCTACTAGACGTGCCTTTTATACCTTTCTATAGAACCATCTCCTTTTCTTTTAATTTTGAATACCCATTTGCTGGTTACTATCTTCCTACCCTAGGTGGTTTGACCAATTCCATGTAGAGTTATTAACTAGGGAATTATATTCGAATCTGACTACCTTCCATAAGTCTTTTCGTGGAGAAGAGAAAGCTTGTTTTAAGGTAAGAGGTTCTTCCGGGTCTATAGTTGCCTTGTAGAGCTTGAGAATAAAGTGATATAGGGGTATAGGATCATCAAAACAGCTAGGTATCCTAAAGGAGGTTCCTTCCAACTGCAGGACTCGAGATAGTAGGTCGGGATCTAAGGTTGTACCTTTGTGCAGTGCATCATCCGAGCGGATCAACGAGGATCTGCTGGCTCCACAATGTCATCCTCCGAGGGTCATCAAACTCATCATCATGAGTGTCAATCGGCGCCCGCTGGGATGTCAACATCGTGTCGTCGTTGAGTTGTGGAATAGATGCTAACTCCTCCTCCTCCGCATAATAGGTTCAACTAAAGGAACACGAGAAGGAATGGGAAATGGAGTGAAATAATGTATCATCAAAATAAGAAGGTCAATGGTCTCATCAAGAGGAGGACCAAGCCTATCGCTCCCAGTGGGGAAAAGAGGTAAGACTCATGAAAAGTAACACTCGGCGTATAAAAGTTGCCTTGTAGAAGGGTTGAACAATTTGTACCCTTTGATACCTTGTGTAGCCAATGAAAAGTGTACTTAGCTTTGGGATCCAACTTACGCAATGCTTTGGGAATAAAAACATATGCGGGGGATCCAAAAATTCAAGGTGGTCAATAGAAGGCTTCTTGCCAATGAATGCTTCATATGGAGTCATACCTTGAACTGATGTAGGCAATCGATTCATGAGATAGGTTCTTAGGAGGGCCTCCAATAAGCCTTAGATAACTTAGCTTGTACCAATAAGCAACCTGTGATCTCTTGGAGGCGTAGATTCTTGTTCTCCACGCCATTTTGTTGAGGAGTGTAGACCTGTAAGTTGTTGAGCTATACCACCGAAAAATCCTCAAATTCGAGATGTAAACTCTCCACCATTGTCAACGTAAGGTCTTGAGTTTGTGATCCGTAAGTCTCTCACCATTTCATGTAGTCCTTGAAGAAGTGAAAGGCATCACTCTTGTTTTTCGGGATGTAGGAAAAGACAAACGAGAGAAATCATCTGTGAAGGTCAAAAATATCTACTACCACTAAGGAGGGTGTAGACAAGGGTCCACAAATGTCTGTGTGCACTATCTCTAAAGGTGACTTGGCCCTTTGTGGAGATTTATTTTGAAAGGCTCTTGATGTCGCGTTTAGTGAGGACACAAGATTCGCACCAAGGTAGGTGTTCAACCTTTGCAAGGCAAGGGGTTCTATATAAAGCTCCTTAGACATTTGGATTAATTTTTGACTATTAGGATGACCAAGGCGACAATGCCAAAGCATGGTTTGGGTAGGTGTCATGGTTTGGAATGGCAACATTAGCGTAATGGGTGGCTCCCACTTGTACCGACAATCTATAGAGACCATCATCTAAAGTGCAGTGCATTGTATAGTTTCTATCACTTATGAAAGAGAGAAGACAACTATTCGCATAAAGGATCACCGCAGAGTGTGTTCTTGACAAAGACTTGCGGTGATACTAGATTCTTGCACATTGAAGGAACATGGAGGACGTGATGAAGATGAAGAACGACCGAATCACACTTGAATACAATCAACCGACACCCGCAATGGGTAGGTTGTGATCATCTCCTGTGGAGACGATGTCCTGGGTGGTGAGTAAGACTCAAAAGAGTTTCGTTGTAACAAATATGTGAAGTAGCTCCAGTCTAAGTACCATGAGGTATTGGAGGGCTTGGAAGAAGCCAAGCACAGTGAGCACCTCTGGAGTTGAGGAAGATTGTTTCTTCACGCAATGTTAGCTCTGTGGGGCCTCCTTGCGAGGTTCCCCATTCTTCTTCTTACGACAATCCTTTTCCATGTGATTTGGGATTCGCACCAATTACATATAATCCCGTCTTGTTACCTCTTGCGGTGTTGAAGAAGATGCCTCTCCATCATGGAAAGTATGTGGATATGGGGTCATGGAAAGTAGAACCTCGGCCCGCCTCGCCCCTCTTCCTCTACCCTTTGTGAATACATCACCGCCGCTTGTTGGCTGGAGTGATGATGACGTCGCTTGCCTCCTCCTGTAGCAATGCTCCAATAAGTTCGAAACACGATCGGCTCTTCATTTGGATCTTCATCCGCAGCTTTTCCGACATAATCGCATTTTGAGTTGTAATGAAAGCCCTATAAGAAGGTGGCAATGAAGATAAGAGAATGACGTAAGCCTCCATCTCGAGATAGGTACGCGATTGAAGATTCCAAATGGGATCGTGCCAATCGAAATGCATTAACATGATGTTCGATGGTGTCGGACTCCTTCATTGAGAGGTTGGAAGTTACGTGAAGTGCAACAATACTCATTACATCTCGAGATGAATATAATTGAGCAAGGTGAGTCCACATATCCTTGGAGGTCTTTGCAGCGACATGTCTCACCATATGTTGAGAAAGTCCACCGACCAATAAATCTTGTGCCTTCTCGCCTCAAGGCCCCGTGAAGGTTGAAGTTCACGTTCAAATCGGGCGTGTGGCCTTGGAATTGATCCATCGACGATGCCCCAAAGGTCTCTTTGCCGCAAAGCTCCTCGCATTCTCAATGACCGATGTCATAATCCCTTCCATTGAATCTATCTTTCTCTTGAAATCGCCACCATAATGATAATGCAATGAAGTGTTAGCATTATCATTACCCAATGGGGAATTAGGAATTTGTTCTTCATTATTGATCACTCCAGCCATTGTAGGTGATTTAGAGGACTAGGCCTCGCGATGCCTCTCATCTTCTTTATTGCACGAAACTCTTCTCTTGCATCATAGTCCGATTCGGATGATGATAGCATGCTCTCAAATCTGCGCATTATCAACCTTAGAGAGAATAGACAATTTTGTCCTTAATTCAGATAATTCTCCTTAAGATCAAAGGATTGGATTCTAAGAGTTGCTAATTGACTATCAATTTCTTGAAATCTAAGAGTTTCTATGCTATTTTGTCTTGCACTAGAAGATAAAGGAGTACTAATACCAAGATTCAAATTTGGGATATGTTGGAGAGCTAATTCTAATGCCTTGACGTGAATTGGACTAAAAACTTCTAGCAAATCACGCCTAGCTAGCTTGATAAACTTCCCTTGATCCGGTTTAGAAATTAAAATAGATGCAATGAAGTTTGCTATACAAGAGGAGGTTTCTACTATCTCTATAGCTTGTTGTCTTCTATTGCTTCTATGTGTTGGGCTCCTAATTTGTTCTTGTTGTCTTGCACTACTTCTCTTCTTAACTGCCTTCTCCTTCTAAGGGAACACAAATCCATGGAGGAAGAACAAAGAATTAGTGCATAAAAGCATTGTTAGAAGAGAAATGTTAGCATAAAGAAAATGCATGCAAAGATAGCAATTCTAGGATAAACACAATCCATCTAGGCAAATGCTAGATTAGAAAGTGTCTCCTAGATAAGCTACTTAGATGCATGAGGATGCAAAAGCAAACAAAGAGCAAGTGTGCTCGATACCATGATGAGAATCATACACAAGCTCTAGCAATATGTGTTGCATTACATTCATAATAGAAAGTACATGCCTTTATGTAGGCAAGGTAGTTGTAACCAATAAGTGGTTGTAACAACTAACCAATTAAATAACTACTAAAGAAACTACCTAGAGCCCTAAGGACTAAATTAATTATTAAGTCCTAGGTGCCCTAGTGAAGAGTGCCCTAATAGTAAGCTATTTTATCAAACTCATAGCAACGCCCAAGGAAGAACTTCTTTGGTGGAGGCCGACCCAGTGCTGCATCGAGTCAAAGCCAGAAGCCGAGGTTAGAATAGGAGGAAGAGGATGAGGAGATGAGTAGAGGATTAGAAGTGTAGGTGTTAGTGGAAGGCCAGTGCGTGAGCCTAAGGGACGAATCCCAAATCTGCAAGTAAAGGCGCTCGAGTGGAGAGGATTGGTCTTAGAAGTAAATTGCGCGGATCGGGGTCCACAGGCGCCCGTAGGCCCTTGCTATAAGGCGGGACTAAACTGTCGTTGTAGGTTGAGAATTGGTAGTCTTCGGAGCGGTGTGGTGCACTGAAGAGGGTGAGTAGGGCGCCTTGCTTGTTTAGAAGGCTGAGAAGTTGTGTCACTACAGGTAGCGATCGGTCATCACAAGACCTCAAACTTTCACACGAGTCTCATGGGACGCAACGCATACTAAGGAGTACCGGAGCCATTAAACAAAGTTGGGTATTCTACCGATCTCGACTTCCATCCGACCCTCTTCTCTCGCTCTTTTGGTTGTTGCCATCCGGGATGCCCAAAGGTTGATGTTCTACTCATGAAATGCTGCATCCATGTGAAATGTGAAAGAGATGTAGTGGCAAAAATGCAAGTGGACAACAAAGTTGCAAGCGTCTTGCACGCTTTGCAAGACGAGAATGTCCACCGGAAAGGGTCATGACCTAGCCTTGCATGCCTGGGCCCGCTAGAGGCATCGTTAGGGCATTGGAGTCCAACATCGAGAGGAGGAGGAGCGCATTGCGTGCATGGAAGGTAATGGTTAGTGCCAAGTCGTTAGGTGTCTACATCTTGCCGAGGTTCCGTGGCATTGCTCATTATGCTTACCCCGACGCCCTACCGGTACTGCATACGTGGAATTGGTGCGAATCGCACTTGAAAACGAGAAGGCCGAATCGGAGAAATCAGCAGACTCCAACACGTGAACCACCTTCCACTTCAAACATGTCCACCAGTGCCCAGAATCCTCTTTCATGGGCGCTCATGTCAAAATCGGCATGCACCTTCCACACCACATTTTGCATACACCAAAGTGCCAACACTGCCAGCTCATCGAACATGGTCATGATCCATGGCCAAGCTGACTATGTTAGTTTTTGCTTTGAGGAAAAGAGTAACATGGTCGCTTCATCACATATAGATTACATGTGCAGTGCGGTGTCGCCACATGATGCATGCACTCAAAGATCCAAATGGTGATGCAATCGTGAAAACATTTGGAAGCATATGTGCCAGCGTAATGAAGCTCTCCTAAAAACATAGCATGAGTACAAGGAAACGGCAGAGGAAGAGGTGGCCACGATCAAGACTCTACAACACCCTTAGGCAAGAGACATGCACCACCATCTATGAGTGCAATCGCTCCTTCCACAATTTGTGAGTGCACCACGCGTCTTTTGCATCTTCCAGCTCACCATATTTCGCAGATCGCCCCTCTTTCATGGGTCGCTCAATCACAAAACTTGTGCATTTTCCAGTTCACCAAATTTTGCATACATGTCCACCGTGTAGGTGCCCACCACTACATTCTCCAGCAGCCGAGCCCTTGCACCCATAAGGGCATTCCATGTCACCACATCCCCGACAAAGCAAGCAAGACTACAAAATGAGGTCGTGGAATCACCACTAGTTGTCCATCATAGTGAAGACTAAACCGAGGTTCTTTGAAATCAAGAGTCATCCCCACTTGCCAGACGATCCATCTAACGTAGGGGTCGTCGTTCAATAGCCATCCATCATAGCACTATGATGGATGTAACCAAGAGACGAACGAGATTCTTGAACTCGAAGAAGCTTATCCCCACTCGCCAAGACCACATCCATGGTGCTCCCATTCCACCTCCATAAGATGATCTAGGGGGGGATGTTCCTCCCATCAAGACAAAGCATTCAATTGGGCTTTGCAACGGACCGTGTTTTACAACACGGTCCCACAAAAGAATTGTACGTTGTAAAATGTTTGAGACGGCCGTGATCGTGCCTCTCATGTTTTACAACACACGCATAACCTAATCTAATTTACAACACGATCAATTGCAAACCGCACTGTACATTGTAAACGCTTAAGAGAGGCCAAGATAGGCCTCCCACGAATTTTACAACATAGTCTAATTTACAACCGCTGTAAAGCGCTTGTATGTTGTAAATGTATGACAAGGCCGGATCAGCCTATGCACGTTTTACACCAAATTCACAACGTAGTCTCATACACAAGGTCCATTGCAAAGCGATCTTGCACGTTGTATACGCCTCACGGTTTCCAGCCATTGACAAATTCACATTGTAAGCGTAGTGCCATTGACAAATTCACAGGAGCCACCGGCAACAGAGAGACACAAGCCACTGCCCCTGTCGCACTAATTTGCTGTGCCTCACATAAATCATAGCAAGAGTTAGGAACGGGGGAAGGAGTCAAGCCGCAACCAAGACTCCACAACACCCTCGTGCAAGAGAGATGCACCACCTTCAAGCAAGAGACATGCACCACCTTCGTGCAAGAGACATGCATTCCTCTTCATGTGTCATTTAGTCAAACAACTTCCACCAAAAATTGGACATCAGAACTCGTAACGTGATTTCTTGATGCGAAGCCATATGAACTAGCATCCATGAATACACTAAGGAGTACCGAGCCATTAAATGTTGGGTATTCTACCGATCTCGCCCATCCGGCCACCCCTCTCCTCGCCTTTGGTTGTTGCTATCCGGGACGCCTGTTGATGTTCTACTGGCTCATGAAATGCTGCATCCATGTGAAATGTGAAAGAGATGTAGTGGCAAAATGCAAGTGGACAACAAGTTGAGAATCGCATCGCTTGCAAGACGAGAATGTCCACTGGAAAGGGCTGCTGACCTAGCCTTGCTCAGCCTGTGCCCGCTAGAGGCATCGTTAGGGCATTGGAGTCCAACATCGAGAGGAGGAGGAGCGCATTGCAAGCATGGAAGCGTAATGGTTAAAGTCGTTAGGTGTCTACATCTTGCCGAGGTTCCGCGGGCATTGCTCATTATGCTTACCGACGCCGCTGGTACTGCATTACGTGGAATTGGTGCGAATCGCACTTGAAAACGAAGGTCCGAACCGGAGAAATCGCCAGACTCCAACACGTGAACCACCTTCCACTTCACAAACATGTCCACCGTGTGCCCGCAGTCTCTTTCATGGGCCGCTCACCAAATCATGCACCTTCCACCACCACATTTTGCATACACCACGGTGCCAACATCATCGCCAGCATACCATCGAACATGGTCATGATCCATCAGGCCAAGTCGACTATGTTAGTTTTTGCTTTGAGGCAAAAGAGTAACATGGTCGCTTCATCACATATATAGATTACATGTGCACCAGTGTGTCGCCACATGATGCATGCACTCAAAGATCATGGGTGATGCGTGAAAACATTTGGAAGCATATGTGCCAAGAGAACGAAGAGGAGAGGAGAGGAGGAGGCAAGTGTAGCTCTCTCATTGAGATGAGGCTTGGAGGGTATTTATACCTCCAATAGGCTCCTAGGAAGCTCCACAAGAAGCTCCTAGGAAGGAGCACAAGAAGCTTCCTAGTGATTAGCTTAAGCTAAACTAATGATACTTAATCGACACCTAACTTAGACTAAGTGTATTAGTCTAAGTACATTGGGCTTTAATACCCTTACAACCTCCCACTTAAAGGCCAATTTACCTTCAGAGGAGAATGGACTATCTCATGCCCATCGTTGTCCGAGCTTGTGCAAATTGTCGAGAGAGTCCCTTGGTAAGAATATCTCAGGTTCGCCGGTGAACCTTGACAAGTTGTACCTCTTGTCATCCAACACCTCTCGAATGAAGTGATACTTCACATCCACATGTTTAGTCTTCGCATGAAACATCGGATTCTTTGCCAATTGGATAGCACTGCTATCACAATGCAACACCGGCACTCAACCTTGATCCCCAAGTCTCCCACTAAACGAGCAAGCCATATGGCTTCCTTGCAAGCCTCGCTGTCGCAACATACTCGGCCTGTGGTAGATAGCGAATGCACGATCGCAAACGAGATCGCCATGAGATCGCCTCCAAAGGCACGTGAAGACATAACTGATGTGGACCTCCTTTGTCCATATCCTCGATAATCGAGATCCGTGTACCCAACCACATGCATCTTCACTACCAAAACATATGCACAAAGCTTTTGTACCATTCAGATACCTCATAACTCCTTTTACTGCCTCCCAACGCTTCTTGCCAGGGTTTGACATAAACCTGCTAACCACTCCCACTGCAAAGGCAATGTCAGGACGTGTAGCAATCATTGCATACATCAAACTCCCTACAACTAATGAGTATGGGACCTTCTCCATTTCAGCTTTGTCCTCCTCAGAGCTTGGGCAATCCGCGCTTGAAAGTTTCACGTATGGAGGCAATGGAGTACCCAATGGCTTCCCTTCTCCATGTTGAAACGTTGAAGCACTCTAATGTATTCCGTCTCGAGACAAATAAAGCGACGCTTATGTCTCCGACGAATACGCATGCCAAGTATATGGCTCGCCTCCCAAGTCTGCTATTTCAAAGTGAGCATTCAACTTTGACTTCAACGAAATCTCATCAAGATCGCTCCCAAAGAATTAGCATATCATCCACATAGAGGATCAAAATGAGCAAGCTTTGATCCTTAGCTTGCTTCAGATAGAGGCAATGATCCTCATCGCCACGCTTGTAGCCTTGAGAAAGCATAAATGAGTGGAACTTGTGATACCACTGGTGCCTGTTTCAAACCATAAAGGCTCTTCCTCAACTCGCACACCGATGCTCTTTGCCCTTCTCAACAAAACCTTCCGTGTCGCATGTAGACGCTCTTGAAGGTCACCATGCAAGAATGCCGCCTTGACATCCATCCGCATAAGTTCCATATCATCCTCGCAACCAAAGCAAGAACACATCGCAAAGTTGTCATTTTGACCATCGTGAGAAAATCTCATCAAAGTCAATGCCCGTTGTTGCTTGAAACCCTTAGCAACCAAGGGCCTTGTACTTTGGTTTGCCATCAAGGTATGACCTTCATCTTGTACACCCATTTGCACCAGAGTGCCTTCTTATCCTTAGGCAACCGAACCAACTCCCAAGTTTGGTTCTTATGCAAATAATTCATTTCCTCGCATGGCCTTCTCCCACTTGTCTTTGTTACTCGCTGACAGCCTCTTTGTAAGAAGAGGGTTCCCACAACTGAAAGATAACATAATCCAGATGGATCATACCTGTGAGGGGTAATCCCCGCACGGCTACTGTGCACCTCTATAGGAGCTTGTTCGACTCTTGGTTCATCTATCGGTGGAGGAATGTGCCCCGCACATTACCACTTTTATCAACCGCCCATGATGATCATGTCCATCTTCTTGAAGATCACCCTTCGCACTCCCAGCTGGAGTAGGCTTCGTGCATCTTGTTCTCATTGAAGAACACGCCGTTAGTACGAACAACCTTTCTAGCCTCGATCCCACAAACGGTATCCCATCTCACCGAATCACCATAGCCAAGAAAAATACATTTCTTGGACTTAGGTGCCAACTTGTCCCAAAACTCTTTTGGAACATGGCAAGATGCCTCATGTACCAAACACTCGCAGATGCTTGTAGGATGGTTTCTTTCCGCACTATAGCTCCTCCGAACTCGCTCATCAACAAATTTATTAGGAGATCTCAATAAGATGAATGCAGAGACATCGCTCGCCCAAAACCCATTAGGCAATCCGAGTTTGACAACAAAACCACGATCCTCTCCTCGAATGGTTCTGCTCATCCGCCACCCACACCATTTTGTGGAGGAGATACACACTTTTGATTCCCTTGGAATCACGTAATGACCGAAAGCTGAAACATACTCGCCACCATTATCCGCCCTTAGACACTTCAATCGGTGGCGATCGATTCTCTAAGGGTGACAAATTTCAAACACCGTAACTTCATCCTTTTTCCTCAAAGGATAAACCCACACCTTGCGTGAGAAATCATCTATGAAAGTGACAAAATAGAGGCACCGCCTAATGATGCAGAGGCATAGGTCCACATACATCATGAACCAACTCAAGAGGTTTACTCTACTTTTACCTCGTGTTCGATGTGATGATTTTGTCTGCTTCCCATATAAACAAAGGCTCACACATCGAGAGATCGAGAAGTTAAGAATGTATAACCGTAATCTAGATAAAACCTTCATTCCCTTCTCGAGACATATGTCCTAACCGCAATGCCACAAGGAAACATTTATCGCTCTGCATCACATGATCTTGGTTTACCAAGTGAGTACAAAGTGCCACACTTCGATCCACGAGCTAACACAAGAGAACCTTTGGAGATCTTCCAAGAGTGATCCCCAAACCAAGAGGTAACCAAAGATCATCCAACCGTCTCGCGCTAATCATGCTCTTTGTCAACTTCGAACATGCCTAACGCCCTTCAAAGATGAATGAAGATCCGTTGTCAAACTTGAGTTGCACATCACCACGCGATCCGGGCATGCATAGTTATTTCCAAGCCTAACGATCCTTTCCTTGTAGCATCATACGCTAAACCACTCTATGAGGAGTAACATGGAAAGATGCACCAGTCAATTATCCAATTGCGTAATAAATGACTATCCACTTCAGCAAGATTCAAGTAAGAAGAGATAAGGACATCTCCGCCTCAACGTAGTTTAACTCTTCCAACTCGATGCATTTAAGTCGCCTTCTTGTCGCCCCCGCTTCTTTCCTTGGTCCTTTTGAACTTCTCGCACTCTTTGAAGTGACCCTTTGTGACAATAGTGACACTCCACATTCTTGTTACGACTACGAGATTTGCTACGAAAAGCTTCGTCCGGCTGCTTCCCTTCGCAGGGACCTCCCTCTCACTATGAGGGCACCGGAACCTTTGGAAGGTTCCATGTTTTTCCTGCTCACCTCGCCAATGTGCTACCTTCTACATTTACAATGGTAAGACCACTAGTAAGTGCACTAGTGCAAAAGGTGTCCCAACTCTCCGTAATGTGACCAATGTAAACATAGCTCTCACTAACTGGGAACGTGATACCTTGAGATGAGAGTGGCTGAAAATGGTATTGAAATCATTCGATGATCGGACATCCTCGTCCCTTCCTTCATCTTCAAGTCCACCACCGCTTTAACCAATACACCGAAGCCGCACTTTGCTTCTCACAGTGTCACATACCGCCACACTGTAACTCGTGGTCTTATCTTTCACATTGAAGTACACGCTTTTGACAATGTTAGCATGATAGTAGATCTAGCAAGCTCATCCAGTCCCGCCACTCATCCCGTGTCATACTATCCGGTTTGACGCCTAACAACTTTATGGGCTTGATCCGCTTTTTCCGCTAGAACATTATACACTTGTTCTTTCCAACGGAAGTTAGTACCATCTAACTTCTCGATATTGAACATGACGCTCGATGATGACCCAACGTATACTAAGGAGTACCGGAGCCATTAAAGGTTGGGTATTCTACCGATCTCGCCTTCCATCCAACCCTCTTCTCCTCGCTCTTTGGTTGCTATCCTGGGATGCCCTGTTGATGTTCTACGGCTTTCCCCTGAAAATGCTGATCCATGTGAAATGTGAAAGAGATGTAGTGTGGCAAAATGCAAGTGGACAACAAAGTTGCAACCATCGCACGCTTGCAAGACGAGAATGTCCACCGGAAAGGGCTGTTGACCTAGCCTTGCACCCAGCCCGCTAGAGGCATCGTTAGGGCATTGGAGTCCAACATCGAGAGGAGGAGGACATTGCGTGCATGGAAGGTAATGGTTAGTGCCAAGTCGTTAGGTGTCTACATCTTGCCGAGGTTCGTGGCATTGCTCATTATGCTTACCCCGACGCTGGCCGGTACTGCACTACGTGGAATTGGTGCGAACTGCACTTGAAAACGAGAAGGCTGAACTGGAGAAATCAGCAGACTCCAACACGTGAACCACCTTCCACTTCTGTCAAACATGTCCACCAGGTGCCCAGCAGTCCTCTTTCATGGGCCGTTCAGCTGTCAAAATCTGGCATGCACCTTCCAGTTCACCACATTTTGCATACACCACGAAGTGCCAACACTGCGTTCGCCAGGCAGTCATCGAACATGGTCATGATCCACTGTGGCCAAGCTGACTATGTTAGTTTTTTGCTTTGAGGCAAAAGAGTAACATGGTCAGCTTCATCACATATAGATTACATGTGCACCAGGCAGGTCGCCACATGATGCATGCACTCAGCATCCAGCGGTGATGCACTGTGAAAACATTTGGAAGCATATGTGCCAGCAGAATGAAGCTCTCCTAAAAAAACATAGCATGAGTACAAGGAAACGGCAGAGGAAGCAGAGGTGGCCACGATCAGCACTCTACAACACCCTTAGGCAAGAGACATGCACCACCATCTATGAGTGCAATCGCGTTCCTTCCACAATTTGTGAGTGCAGCTACGTGCCCTTTTGCATCTTCCAGCTCACCATATTTCGCAGACTGTCCTCTTTCATGGGTCGTTCAACTGTCAAAAACTTGGCAGGCATTTTCCAGTTCACCAAATTTTGCATACATGTCCACCAGGTAGGTGCCCACCACTACATTCTCCAGGCAGGCCGAGCCCTTGCTGTACCCATAAGGGCATTCCATGTCACCACATCCCTGACAAAGCAAGCAAGACTACAAAATGAGGTGGGAATCACCACTAGTTGTCCATCATAGTGAAGACTAAACCGAGGGTTCTTTGAAATCAAGACAGTCATCCCCACTTGCCAATTAAGACGATCCATCTAACGTCGTCGTTCAATAGCTATCCATCATAGCACTATGATGGATGTAACCAGAGACGAACAAGATTCTTGAACTCAGCTTATCCCCACTCGCCAAGACCACATCCATGGTGCTCCCATTCCACCTCCATAAGATGATCTAGCGACGAGGGGATGTTCCTCCCATCAAGACAAAGCATTAATTTAACGGACCGTGTTTTACAACACGGTCCGCTGTAAAGCCCAATTGTACGTTGTAAAATGTTTGAGACGGCCAGATCGTGCCTCTCTCATGTTTTACAACATACGCATAACCTAATCTAATTTACAACACGATCAATTGCAAACCGACCAGACATTGTAAGCGTTTAAGAGAGGCCAAGATAGGCCTCCCACGAATTTACAACATAGTCTAATTTACAACACAGCCGTAAAGCGACTTGTATGTTGTAAAATGTATGACAAGGCGGATCGCCTATGCACGCTTTACACCAAATTCACAACGTAGTCTCACACAAGGTCCATTGCAAAGCGATCTTGCACGTTGTATACGCCTCGGTTTCCGTGCCATTGACAAATTCACATTGTAAGCGTAGTGCCATTGACAAATTCTGTGGAGCCACCGGCATGAGAGAGACACAAGCCACGGTTCCCAAGTCGTACCACTTGCTTCGTGCTCTCACATAAATCATAGCAAGAGTTAGGAACGGCACAGAAGCGAGTCGGCCGCAACCAAGACTCCACAACACCCTCGTGCAAGAGAGATGCACCACCTTCAAGCAAGAGACATGCACCACCTTCGTGCAAGAGACATTCCTCTTCATGTGTCATTTAGTCACAAACAACTTCCACCAAAATTGGACATCAGAACTCGTAACGTGATTTCTTGATGCGAGAAGCCATATGAACTAGCATCCATGAATACACTTAGGAGTACCACGTGATCCACCTTTCACTTCTGTGAATCTGACAGATGAATGGCCCATGAAAGAGGACTACTGGGCACCTGGTGGACATGCACCTTCCTGTTCACCACATTTTGCATACACCACGAAGTGCCAACACTGCATTCGCCAAGCAGTCATCGAACATGGTCATGATCCACTGTGGCCAAGCTGACTATGTTAGTTTTTTGCTTTGAGGCAAAAGAGCTGTCCATCATAGCACTATGATGGACAGAACCAGTAGAGACAGAACTAGTAGATTCTTCGGAACCTGAAGAATAGTTATCCCCCACTCGCCAAGACCACATCCATGGTGCTCCCATTCCACCTCCATCAGATGATCCACCGACGAGGGCGCTGTCTGCCTCTCAGAGTCATGTACATGTCCACCAGACACTTGGCAATAAACAAGTTCGGTGGAATGTCACTGTGCAACATATCATGCTGTACTTTTCGCTAGATTCCGTGTCCACAAAATGCACAAGCTTGAAGGGCTACAAAGATGTGGGCATCCGCCTTCACACCGAGGGACACATCGCATAGTAAAGTTGTATCGCCTCATTAGGCTCCCCCATTGTAGCATGTGCGGAGATTATTGAAAACAACATGAAGGGATTTGGTTTGCCCACCCTCCTCAGAAGCTACACTCCGACATACATTTGCAAGATATGGTTCCCCATGTATGTGATTGACTCGTGCATCTAAGTTTGATGATGAGATCATGAACGCCACATCCCACGTCCATGTCCTTCTTATCTCGCACAAAGTTTTAGCACGACATATAAGATGGACTGAGGAATAGAATAATCTACCCACGCCGATTTTACAGAGCTCCAACTCGAAGCTTTCCCTACTCACATAACGCTTGATGGTTACTGTGTCGAACGTCTGGGGAGACTCAACTGCGTCGCACCCGAGAAATGCTACTTTGGAATGGCCGGAGGAATCTTGCTAGGCATCGGGTATCGACAAGGGGATAGAGGTAAACCAAGACAAGGTTCGGGTCATCCAGCCTCGCACCACCCACCTAATCAAGGAGTGCGAGGTTCTTGGGCATGGTGGGTTACTCGATTCGGCGGTTCATTAAGGACTTAGCAAGCGCTGGGTTAACGGAGTTACTACGGGAGGAGGAGGAATGGAATTGGACCCCGAAACCGGAGTTGGCGTTCAGGGATTTGCAGAACACCTTGGTAAGTGCTCCGATCTTGAGGCCGGGCCGAAGGCCAGTTTCGTGTATGTGGATGTGTCGGCGTTCGCCATCGGAGTTGTGCTCAGCCAAAAGGACGATCAACGGAGGGATCATCCGATCTACTACGCAGGGCGGCAACTCACCCACGCGGAATGAAGATACACAACCACAAAATGGGAGGCGCTGGGAATGGTGTACGCTGTCAAGAAGTTTCGGCACTATCTCCTACCCAATGAATTTGTGTTCTATGTGGATCATTTCGCGCTCAAGCATCTGGTGAACAAGACGGACCTGTTGGGGCGGATAGCGAGGTGGTTCTTGGACTTCTGGGGGTCCATTCCCACTCACCGGACCCCCCTCCTGGCTCGGGTCCCGCTGGTCCTCTCCCTCTCCACCCCTTTCGGGGCCCTCGTCCCTTCCCTCCCCGAAGGGTTGCGGCTGGCTTACCTCATGCCTCGTTGCGCCAGCGCGTCGCCCCTCTGGGCTCCTCCCCCTCTGCGTGCCCCCGAACAACGCCACCAAGGCCCCGGTGCTATCCCCGAGCCCTTCTTCTCCGCCCCACCTTCTCGATCCTCCCGAGGTCAGTAATGGGTAGGTTGGTGCAGGGCCTCCAAAGCCTTGAGGAGTTGGCTTAGTAGGCAAAGTCCGAGTCGACTTGTTGGATTGCCTCTTCCACATGCGCCCGAGCACCCGATACTCCTTCGCCTGCGGTGCTCCTGAGGCCGGATCAGTCTGCGGCTTGTCAGCCCACCGCCGATTCGCTTAATCATAACTGCGAGGCCAACACCAAGGAAGTCTCCGCCACTTGCACTCTTGCTCCGCTTGCTCCGGCTCCCTTTGTTTTGCACCTCGGCGCCATGGCGCGGCGCTCCCCCTCCTTCCTCTGCACTGGCAGCTTTTTTCGCGTCCAGGGCCCTCGCTCCTCCATTCATCCACGGCTGAAGCTCCGCCATCTCCCTTCCCAAGCGGTCCGCAACTCGCCCGACTCTGCTTCATCTGTGTCCTTCTCCATTTCAGCGACGCTCGCCTCCTGCCCATCGCCTCACCTCCTCCGCCCAACGTAGCCGGAGTCGCTCTATCTCCCCGCTGCGGATCGCCGATCACGCCTCAAGAGCCCTGCTCAATTGTGTCTGAGTCAGGCTCCAAGGTCTCGCGTCCTCCATCTCCGCCGCTGCCTCCGCTTCCACGCAATCGAGCCCAGATCCTCCATCTCCGCCGCCGCCTCTTCCTCTCGTGACGACCGTCTGGCTCGCCGCCGCCACCGCCACCTTCGTGTTAGGCGCTCTCGCTGCCTCTCCACCGCTTTGATCTCTCGCGTACGATCCCGGCTGGTCTTAGTCAAGGCTTCAGCCTCCGCCCCCCTTCACCCGAGCCTCCAAAGCTTGTGTTGCTCCCCGCCGAGCCGCCTCGCCTCGAGCCTCCGCCTGCCTCGCCTCCAACTCTCCCTCGCCTCGCCACGGCAGAGGTCCTTGGCCCGGCTTGGGCCTCTGCGCTTGCTTCAACTGCTCACATACCAAGGACCTGGTCCGGCCTCACTGCCTAGACCTCCTCTCCGCCTCCCGGCGCTTCTCCTCGATCCGGGCGAGGGACTGCCTTCTTTTGGCCGCTTGGGCTGCCTCCACCTTCTCGATCCCTCGGAGGTCCGCCAACAGTAGCGGTTGACGCAGGGCCTCCAAAGCCTTGAGGAGTTGGCGTGGTAGTAGGCAAAGTCCGAGTCGACTTGTTGGATTGCCTCTTCCACATGCGCCCGAGCACCCGATACTCCCTTCGCGGAGAGTGCTCGGTAGTCGGCGTCCGCTTGTTGGCCTGCTTCCACCGGATTCGCTAACCGTGCCGTGCAATCTCGAGGCCACCAAGGAAGTCTCCACACTTTCAGCCGCCTTGCTCCGCTTGCTCCAGGCTCCCTTTGTTTTGCACCTCGCCCACCACTCGCCATGGCGCGGCGCTCCCCCTCCGCCTTCCTCAATCGGACTAGCTTCTTTTCAAGGCCCCGGCCCTCGCCTCCATTCATCTCGGCCCGAAGCTCCGCCATCTCCCTTCCCAAAGCGGTCCGCAACTCGCCCGACTTGCTTCATCCAGGTCCTTCTCCATTTCGGCGACGTCCAGCTCCTTGTTCCATCGCCTCACCTCCTCCGCCCTCCAACAGAGCTGGAGTCGCTCTATCTCCCACTCGTGATCAGCGATCACGCCTCGAAGAGCCCCGTTCCGCTCAATTGTGTCTTGGAGCTGTAGCTCCAAGGTCTCCTTGCGGTCCTCCATCTCCTGCCGCCGTTCCTCCGCTCCACGCAACTGAGCCCGGAGATCCTCCATCTCCCGGTTGCTGGCCTCCTTCTCCTCTGACGAGTCCAGGCTCGCACCGCCACACCGCCACCTTAGCCGTCGTTTCGCCGCCTCCCCTCCACCGGTTTTGATCTCGTCGGTAATGATCCCGGTCTTTAGGCGCCACCTCCCGCGCCTTCACCTGAGCCTCCCAGGCTTGGTGTTGCTCCTGCCGAGCCGCCTCGGCCAGGTCTCGAGCCCGCTCCGCCTGTCTTCGGGCTTCCTCCAACTCTCCCTGCGCCGCCTCTCGCCGCCGGCAGAGGTCCTCGGCCCGGGCTTGGGCCTCCTGCGCTTGCTTCAACTGTTCACACAGCTGAAGGACCTTGGTCCGGTCTTGCTGAACAGACCGGACCTCCCTCTCCGCTTCCCGGCGCTTTCCCTCCTCGATCTGGGCGGACTGGCTGCCTCCACCTTCTCTTGGAGTAGCACCATCCGCCTCCGTGGCTTCCACTTGGGTCTTTTCTCCGCCATAAAGACCTCTAAAGCATACCGTCCATGACGGTAGCCAAAACTTCGCCGTGTTTCCTCCACGGCCACACGAGACACCTGGGAAGTCCGCTAGGGGTGTATCTCCCGGTCCGTTAAGGACCGCCAAGGCCCCGGGAGGGAGTCCAGATTGGTTCTCCTGGACTGATAGACCCTCGTGTCCCGAGTGCCTGTCTGGTCCTTCCACCTCCTTGGCCTGCTGGCCGCTTAACTCCTTCTCCGCCCGCCTGCTTTGCGCCGGAGGTGGTGAGGGGTCCTGAGCCGGCTGCTTGCCCCTACCTCGGGAGACAGGAGGCTCGGTGTGGTTGCCGCTAGTGACCTCACTTGGATCGCCCTTCTTACGGCTTCCTCCCCTACTAGAAAGGGCAGCCTATATTACACTTTTGTTAAGATTTGAACCCCTTGTTGCAATTATGTTGAAATCTTGGGGTCTTGTTGCACTTATTTGGCCCATTGTTACACCTGTGGTTGGTAACCAACCCTCCATCTTGTTGCTACTGTACGCCTTGTTGCAATTTTGTTGTTGTAGTGAGAGGTGGTATCTGCCCCTTTCAAAATTTCAACATGTTTGCAACTACCAAAGTGTTACATCCTCTTTTGTTACAGTTTTGCAGGCTTGGCACCGATCCTCCTCCCCATGTTGGTTTGCCATTATTGCTTATATTCATGTGCTTTTCCCCTGCCATTCTTGTTATGCGTGTACCAGACTATACGTATATAATATGCCTTGGCTTGCAGGTACGTATATTCCGATGTCATTATTGAAATCCATATACGCTGCCCTTTCAAAAAAAGTATACGTACATGTGGTTTCCGTATTTGTGCACTCTGTTTGCAACACGGCTAAGGTTCCCATATTAAACGCGCTTGTTTCAAAATTATTCGCCGCGCCTTTTACGCCACTCGTTCAGGCCCTTGTAGGCCCCCCTCAGATAACGACTTGTTTTGGAAACCCTTAAATTTACAAAAACAATAGAAGCCGCTGTATCGCACCCTAAAGATAAGATGCCTGGTACCGCATCCAAATCCAAGATTGACTGTCCTCCCTTCGACGCTGGATGAATGAACCGCATCCACATCCGCTGAGTACTGCCGCCGCTGGAGGAATGAACCGCATCCACATCCGCGACTCCACCGTGCTCCCTCCTCGCGGGAGGTGTGAATTTGGGGTTGTGGTGGGCATTTTCTCATTGCCCGCCTGCCTGCTTTCAAAGCACGCCTACTCCTCGTCAGAGAAATTGAAACCTGGCTCCACCTCCCACACGGCTAGCGATTTTGCCCTTCCCTTCCTCAACCGGCCGCTTTTTCCTTCCGGCCGCACTGTGATTCCACCTGCTTTTCCGGGATTGCAAGAATGATGACCACACGCCATTCCATGGCCTTGCTCGTAAGTATACAATGCCAGCAGTTGCACTTGCACTCTGTGCCACCTTCGCTGCCTTCTCTTTGTTTTGTTGCGGCCACTACGCCTCCATGAGTGCTAGTCACCGTCCCTTGGGCAGCCATCCCTCGATCGTGTTACTCTTCCTTCCCCATCCGCCTTGCTGCATTCCTCTTCCTTTCCTCTTAGTTAGAAATAGTGCACTGCTGGTTAAGGTCGACTAGACTGCACTAATGGATTAGTCAAACTAGACTCAGCTAGTTGGTAGTTAGTTAACTAGCGTGCTAGTGAAAGGACACACCCTCGTAACCATCCTTTATAAGCCCACCTATGAACTAAACATATTCATTGTTAATAAAGCATCTACTTGATGCAAGACGCCCATATGCATCTCTAACTTGGTATCGAGCCATGTGATATTTCAATGGCTTTGTTGCTTATTTTCTTCCCTAATCAACTTAGGAAGATAAGCTAGCAACCTCATACCCAATTTTAGTTGATGAAAATGCATTTTGATATGCATTTCCGATAGCGTACTATCATCTCGCATCATAGGCGCATCCGCTAGTTTTACGCCATGTAGAAACTCATGTTGCCCATCATACCATTGCTAAGTGAAAATAATTAGCTTAGAACTTTCTAAGTAAAGTAATTATCATAGCTACTTTATTGATTATTTTCATTAGTTCAATTTCCATCAAACCAAACCAATTTTTCTAAATTGATTGGTTATGGAATCTAGCCACCCTTCTAGTTCTTGTGATTCTATAAGGCCTAGTCATTGGGCCTTTTATAGGTTAATTTTGCTTAAGAATAGCATCATTTTGCTTACATTCTTCTAAGCCTACTTTGCTTTTGCTTTTAGCCTCTTAATCTTCAAGCACAAGAACTATGGGTCGCAAGCATGGACGCAAACTTGATGAGGCTGAGGCCAGGAGGAAGTCTTTTGAGGCTCGGAAGAGGCATGAGCAAGCATACCGTGGACGAGCATCAAATCGAATTCCAACACGTGGTTTTGGATTGGTTTCTGCTCCCAGATGCATGCTCAACCTCGGATCCTCTGGCGGATGTACTCACAATTTTGCTGCAAGAGCGAGGAACGAGGCCTCTATCAACAAGATATCCTGATCTATCAGGCAGATCTTTTCACACTCGAGATCGGCAAATTCTCGACATTCCAAAGAGGAGCCGACCCATCATGGTCGATTAGCGACCGACTTGCTGATGGTGTGGAGACTGCCAGCGATCATGAGAATGGGCGCGCCTCCTCCTCCCTCCAATTCCGAATTGAGCCAATCCCAAGGATTTGTGCACGAGGACACCAAAGATTTGGATTTCTCTGCATGCAGATCTAGGAGCGCGAGAGCAATCGGCGCCGGAGGGACGCCATCCTGTGGCGCCAGATCCCCACCAGCGCGCCCGAGATCCGTCGAGCCGCGCCCGCCGATATCCGGGCGCGCCCGCCGCCTTCCTCCCACGGCGCGGAAGCCGCCACGGCCGGTTCAAGCGGCTCGGCACGTGCCCCTGTGCCAACTTAAAATATTTTAAGTTGGCCCGGTATGAAACGCCGGCCTGTATGAAACGGTGCCCCTAAAATAATTAATTTAGGGCACCTGAACGGTGTGCCGTTAGACTCAACGGTGCACCTTTTCCTTCACTAGTTGCCTCCTCACTCACGGACGCACTGCTCGTCGACAAAGGATCCCCACGCCTCCCAAGCTCAATTTCTCGGCCATTGCGGTGTTCAAGCACTTTGCTTTATGAAGTAACACCTGCAAGCTAACCTCGTGTCGAGCCTCCATACCACAATTGCTGCTTCCGGTGGTGATCCGAGCTTTCCTCCACGACGGAGACTACTTGCTATGCGCTGTGTGCCACCACCACAAGTCTTTGTACAAGCTGATGCTCTTCCAGGTTTGACATCTGAGATCAAGCAGGAGGAACTCACTCTGCTTTTCGAACTGGAGACATACAAGGAGTACAAACTTGGTGAGGCACAAGCAAGAGTTACAAAGACAGAGCAACGTACTCAAAGATCAAGCTCTCTCGCATTCAATCACACAAATCAACACCAATTTGGTTTCTCAACGGTTCACGAATCGAATCCACTTTTGATTCGTGAATCACATTAACAGAACTTGATTTTGGGCCCTCCGAGCCCGTGTTGTGAGTGTGGTGCTTATTGTGAGCATCTCTATTTACATTTACAAGCTTGGTTATTGATGCGAATTCTTGGTTTTGCGTCATAACACAAAGTCAGCTATCTGTCAATAATCACAAGTTTTCTGAAGATGGCTACTCCTCCACCTACACCACCAACACCGGCACCTTCTCCTCCTGCTCCAATCATTAATGTTATGAATGTGAGTACGGATTTTAAGGAGAAAGACCGTTTTGACGGCACCAAGTTTGAAGTTTGGTCTAAGCGGATGAAGACTGCTCTAAATACTCGAGATCTTCTTGCCATCGTTGATGGCTCTCTCCCGAAACCACCTGGACCTTCACCCGCTCTCGACTCATGGACAAGGCAAGATGCAGCTATGCACATGCTTATTTCGGCCCAGACGAAGTCACTCCATCACACCGATGGTGCCCTCACCGCCAGGCTTGGAGGCGATCACGGATATTTACCAATCCACCAACGTAATGACATTGGTCACGGTTCGCAATGAATTTTATTCTTTAAGAATGCAGCCTTGTGTTGTTACTCATGTGAGCAAGTTTCGTATCTGCGTGCTCAACTTGTCGCTTTGGGGACTCCATTAGAGTTCAAGCTTCGGCATACTAGCTTGCCTCCCACCATTTTCAATCTTTGTCTCTTCACGTAATGGCACTGCACGTGAAGCTCTGTCGTGCTAATAAGACACCTTCAATTTCTATCTCCGAGATAGCTGGTGCTCTTTTACAAGAAGAGGCTTCTAGGTTCAATGCTGTCACCTCAAACATGGTGGTGATAGGGTGATGTTTGTCACCAAAGGTAGACAACAATTCAACAAGCGCAGGAACCCAAATGCCATTCGCCTCCACTCCACTGGTACCACCTCCGGGCCTTCTCCATCCAATTCTTCCTCAACTCCTAGACGTAAGGGGACATGTAATTGGTGCAAAGCCCAAGGACACCGGGAGCAGGAATGCAAGAAGAAGAAGGCTGGTGAGCCCAAGCGGGACACCAAAACCGCTAACACAGTGGTTGTTACTAAAGCAAGGCATAATTCCAAGACCGACATTGCTTTAACAGTTTGTTTGGTTGCATCTGAGTATAAATCTTCTTGGCTGCTCGACTCTGCAGCTTCTGCTCACATATGCAGCCACAAACACATGTTTACGACATATTCGGCGGCTGATGTTCTTCATCGCTTTGTTCTCCTTGGCGATGACTCTGGCCTCTCAATAGCGGGCACTGGCTCAGTGACTTTCGAATTGGAAGATGGTTCTTCCCTTCTACTCACTGATGTGCTGCATGTACCCTCAGATGGCCAAGAATTTAATTTACGTCACTTGGTTAAGGATGGCATCTACTTGGACTTTGGCCGTGGTGATTGTCTACTCCTATCTATTCATCCGGGCCGTGTTATTGCTCGAGGCCATCCTCGCCATGATTTATATGTCTTCAACGGCAAGCCCATGTTGGCGCTGGCTGGCTCCACCGGCCGCCGCCCCGCCATCGTGGGGAGCTCACGCCATGGTGATGCTTTTCTCGCACTCTAGGCTTGGCCACATTAATCATTCCAAGCTCTTAGAGATGTCTAAGCAGGATTTGTTTAGGATAGGCTGCCTACTTTTACAAAGACGCCACCGCTGTGTGAATCTTGTATTTATGCTAAGCAACGCAGCCTTCGTATCCCGATCTTCCCGCACGCTTGCCACTCACCTTGGAGCTTGTCCACATTGATCTTTGTGGGCCACTGCTCCTTCACTTGGCGGGCTAATCATTTTATGACGTGTGGATGACTTCACGTTATACTTTTGCTTACCCGCCTGCTTGAAGAGTGACTCTGTATTTTCTCCTTTGTTACTATGGCCGAGCTGCAACCGGTTGTATGCGGCATTAGATCCGACAATGCCGGGAACTTAACAATCACCGCTTAAGGACTTTTGTCAAGAGAGGGGATCCTTCACACGGTTCCCTATACCTCCCAAAGAAATGGAGTTGGAAAAGCCAATGGTGATCTTTTACATGGCGCGAGCTATGCTCGCTCAATCCCAATTGCCTAAGTCCTTCCGGGCCAAGTCCAACACCGCTATATCGTAAATGTGGTGCTTTCCAAGTCCGTTACCAGCCGGACTCCTTATGAGGCCGGCATGGGAGTAAACCCTTATCTCTCATCTTCGTATCTTTGGATGCCCCCATGCCCATATACCTTCTCGCCTCGAGACAAGCTCTGCTCGTAAGTTGGTATTTGTGGGCTATGGCGAGGATCGCAAGGCATACAAGCTGGTGGACTTGAATACCCACACTCGACGATGCACGCACCGTCACCTTTGATGAGTCCTGCTAGCACATCTTGACCCGCTCCCGGTCCCGCCTGATGTCGCCCCTCCGGCCTCGTAGCCCTCGATGGCTCGGTGACATTCACTTTGAGTTACATACTCAACCCTTCACTTTTCCCGACTCGTGTTCCTGCTTCTCGTTCTGCTCCTACTCCGCCTTTTTTCACCCTGCCGGTCCCCATAGTTCCCGCCGAGAGGGGAAGATGAACAAGCCATAGGGTTGCCCATGGATGAACCATTGGAAATTGAGGATGACTCCTTTGGTGTTCTTGAGACTCAAGCATCGAGACACCAGATCTCCACATTCCCCACCAAAAGCCCCGACTGCTCCCGAGCGTAGGTATCCCTTGCGTCGACAACCACGCCACCTATGGAATGAAATACCCTTTGACTTGAGTTCAATCCGGCTATACTACCACTCAAGGTCACTTTGATGCTTTTAGTGCTCTTCGAGGGAGATCCTCTCACTCAAGAGAGGCATACTCACGACCGATGCTAAGTGGAAGTTTGCCGCTGATGATGAATATAATTCACTTATTAAAAACAACACATGGACTCGTCAATCGCCCAAGGCGACAACTAAATGCAAGTGGGTTCTCAAAACTAAGTTCCGGAGGTTGAGCCTCGATCCGCCAAGGCGAGATTGGTGGCTAAGGGGTATAGTCGAAAGAGGGAGTGGATTACCAAGGCGACAAAGTTTACTCACCCGTCAAAGCCGCTGTAAGAATGCTTCTAGCTTTATGTGCCGAGCTTAACTTGGAAATTTATCGACGCGACGGCCTTTCTTTATGGTCACCTTAAAGAGGAGATCTACATGGATCAACCAGAGGATTATGAAGATAAGAAATTCCTCACAAGGTGTGTAAACTACTCGCTCAATATATGGACTTAAGCAAAGCCCACGCTTATGGTACGAGAATGGATTCTTATCTCAAGAAGTTGGGGTTCATTCCAAAGTGAAGCAGACATACTAACATCTATGTACTTCGTCAGGATAGCTCACTTGTACTTGTTGCCCTATATGTCGATGACTTAGTTATTCCAGGCAATAATGTTGAACTGGTCAACAAGATAAAAGCTGATTTGAGCAAAGAATTCGAGATGAAGGATCTCGGCAAAGTTAAATATATTCTTGGAATGCATGTACATAGAGATAGCACGGAGCTATTTATCTTCATCAAGGACGATATGTAGGTATGCTAAAACGCTTCAACTTGGAGAACGCACGCGCCCACACCAGTGCCGTTGGTGAAGTTTCATCCGCCTCGCCTCAGTAAGAGGACAAGAAGGAGATGGAGATCGGCTCACCGCATGGGAGTTGGCACTCATGTTCTTGAGTAATCGACAAGACCGACATCTCAAACACCGTGAATGTTGTTGCTCGCCTCGAGAATCCGTGGAGGGATCACCGGGTTGCTCTCAAACGCATCATGCTACCTCAAGGGTACTCAAAATTATGGCCTATGCTACAAACCTAGCGGAAAGAAGCGCCCCCGCTACATGTTATGTGGATGCAGGGCTTTGGAAAAGTATCTCAAAGATATTGCTTTCTTGGCTCCATCACAGTTAATTGGTCTTGTAGAAAACAAGCAGCCATATCACTTTCATCAATGTAATCGAGTACAAGGTTTCACCCAAGCCACCAAAGAGGTGAATGGGAAAGGAAGCTATGTGAGGATCCGGTATGACGCAGAAGGGCCAACAATACTTAATCGTGATAATATGTCAAGAATTGCTTTAGTTGCTAACCCCGTGTTCCATGCACGCATTTAAACACATAGAGATTCAACATCACTATATTCGTGATGTCTAAAGGGAATAGTAAAGGTACAGAGATGTACCAACGACAACACAAATAGACATGTGACCAAATCCTTGCCCAAGTTTAAACACTGCCCCAGAGAAGGGCTTGGATTAGTAGAGTAGCTTTATGACGCTAGACAAGTCACTCATATGGTGAGGCTTATCATCTTTTGTTCCATCACTTGAAGTTGATGTTGTTGCATGCCTTGCTTCCCGCCACAACCGTGTACTACTCCGTGAGTCCGGATGAGCCAGCGAGGGAGTACGACGAGTTGAGACAAAGTAGTGGAAGATCAGAGCACATTGCAAGACTCGACAACGAGTGGTCTCCTTTGTTTTACGGAGATCTCGATAACTCAACGTGTCGAGAGGGAGAGTTAGAAATAGTGCATCATGCTGGTTAAGGTCGACTAGACCACCCAATGTGGATTAGTCAAACTAGACTCATAGTTGGTAGTTAGTTAACTAGCGTGCTAGTGAAAGGACACACCCTCGTAACCATCCTTTATAAGCCCACCTATGAACTAAACATATTCATTGTTAATAAAGCATCTGCTTGATGCAAGACGCTTCCGCATATGCATCTGTGGCGTGACTTTCGTTGATGGCCAGCCAGGCGCGCACAATCCCGTGTTGTTGAAGTAAGGGGTCCGCTCCCAAGAGAATGATAGGCTCCGTTTTGCCGTGTTTCACTCATTTCTCACCTCACTTAGCAACCGTTCAGTCTCAACACACACATTCATCGCTTTATGCGACTACCCGCAACGTTTCACCGAACAGCCCGTGTGGCTAAACGCTTAAGGACCCGTTTCAAGGCCCACGCTGCTCAAGCCGCCACTCTCCACTCTAGTCCGCTCCTCTCGCCACCACTACCCTCATCGCCCTTGGAAGAAATCGCGAGTGGCTGCGCAGCTGACCTCCTACGCCCGCCAGCCTCCGACTCTCAGACGCCCGGAGTTCCTCCGGCTCACGCTGCTCGGCCGTCCCAACGCTGGGCCGCCTCGACGAGCAAGGGTCCCTAGGCGCTATTCCCCGCACACCACACACGTTAGGGTCCGTCACCAAGACCTTGACAGTCTCCGTGGCCGCCACCGCCTGACTCAGACTCGCGTTACAAGAAGGCACACAAGGGCCTGCAAGAAGACGCATCAACACCAAGAAAAGATGATTTACTCAGAGCAATTTCGGCCCTCTTATACCACGCCAAGGTCGGCGCCTTACACCTCCTCTATTCCGAAACGAGAGCTACCGCGCCCTAATCGCCGCCTACTCTTCTCCCTATTCCTCCTATCTCCGCTGGCCGTGGTGGGGCTGGATAGCCCCCCGATCTGCCTTGGCACCGTGGCCCAAAGCCGAGCCCCGACGATCGCCGCACCAATCGAATGATCCGCGAGGCGGACCTACCTCTCCCGAGGGTCTGCAGTGCGCTCACAAGGGCCCCGACAACGGCGGTCACCACTAAGTCCTCCTCCTCCTCTCTTAACTCTCTCAAGGGCCTCGCACAAAGCAGCCCTCCAAGGGCTGGATCTGCTGGGCGGTTCGGTGGCTCTCCCCACTCCCCGAGTCAGCCTCGGACCCCTGCCTGACTCGAGTCCGGACCTCTAGGTCCGGCCTTCCTCCGGGGTCCGGCCTGTGTCCGCCTTCTTTCGAGTTCGGACCTCGGGGTCCGGACTTGCCTGGGTCCTGGCTCGGGCCCAACCCTTCCTCGAGTCCTGACCTCGGGGTCCGGCTCACGTCACTAGAGTCTCTAAGTCCAGACTTCCTTGGGGCGGACTTGGATTCGGCCTCCTCGAGTCCGACAAAGTCCGGACCCACGGGCTCCGGTTTGCCTCCTCACTAGTCGATCACGGGCTCATCCACCGAGCCCTCCTTGGTTCCCGAGTGCTTCTGCGCCCCTTGCACGGCCTCCCAGGCCCTCCTCCTCCTCCTTCCGCGGAGGTGTAGAGTGCACCTCCCAGGATCTGACCCTTCTTCCGTCTGCCCGCCTCGCCTCGGGCCACTGGCCATCAAACAGGCCCTAGGGTCCCCTGCGGTCGCTACTGCCCCCGGGTCCTTCCTCCTCGCCTCCTTCCGACCCTTCCGAAGTCCGCCTTCCCGCTTGGTGGCGAAGACCTCCAGAGCCTTGAGGAGCTCTGCAGGTAGGTGAAGTCGGAATCGACTTGTTGAATCGCCTCCTCCACATGAGCCCAGCACCGGATTCTCCTCCAGGTGCTCCGGCATGAGCATGTTGTCTCGGCCGCCGCCTCCTGGGCTTGCCAACTGTAGCCGGGCGGACTTCCTTGATGCCGTGAAGGCGGCCTCCATCACCTCCGGGCCTTTTGTCCTCGACGCTCTCCTCCTCCTGCTCGCCCGCCATTGCTTGGCCATGGAGCTGAGCTCTGATACCATGAAGATTTTATGTGAATTGAATTAATAAAACACAATTACATTATTGATTGAATTGAAAGATCAAATAAAAGAGTAACTTGCTTATGCTTAAAACAACCTAATTAAGATACCAAGTGTTACGTCCACTCGTAAGAGTCACAACCCTACCGAAAGGGTACTAGGTGACTAGACCTAGTTTACACATCAGATAGGTTAACTAAACTAAGGTAACCTAACCCTAGCATGAGTCAACACATAAACAATAATTATTCCTTCACTCCCACTTGTTGATCATGACTTGTCTTGATCTTCTCTTTGGTGTGGGTTCCTTGTGGCATCCCTTGATACTGTTTGCATGGAGCGGCGGTCCATTCCTTACTCAACTCAAGCATGCCGGCAGGTGTAGTTCTCATTGTCCGTGGCTAAGGAGTGCGGCGGGAGCATCATGTCTTCGCCTCCGCATCGAGACTCCGCCCAAGCGTGAAATCGCCTAGGGACCGCATGGGCGGTTTACCACAACTAGAACAATTGCTCGGGTTCCTCACGATGTGAGCACTCCAGTGCGGTGCAGGAGGTAATCGCCTCGTGGAAGGCCGCGAGGCACGACCAAGGAGGTCCTAGCAAGGCGAGCCGCCACGCCAAGTGAGCCCATGGGCGGGCTGAGCCTCATCCGGACCCAAAATGACAAGAGTAAAGGCCCATCTTGTAATCCCGATTTCGGCTTTTCGAGAATGAGACTAACCCCTGAGGAGCCTAGCTTTCCTAAGCCTGCAGACCTGTTCAAGGAGACATCGTCTCTTATGGCTCCATCAAGCATCCGCGCAGCCCTCGTGGTGGGTTTGTGGGCCATCAAAGCCGTGATGAGACGTGTCAAGGTCAGCTGCGGGCTTACCCATTTCATGTGGTCGGCACTTATAGTAAGATCCCGCTTCAATACTCGTTGCAATCTTTTATTATTGTGCATGTGAGATGCTACACTAAGCTCCCGTGGCGGATCCAACATACGCTGGAAGAAGAATCGAGCCTCCAATCAAGGCGATTTGGGCAGGAGAGGAGTGGAGGAAAACCACCGCTCCTATAGCAGCCCCGATCCTTCAAGATGAGGAGGAGAGTCACAGCTGCTGAGAATCGAGTCCGATGGGGATTCCTATTCTTTGAAGTCTCGTGATGAGACAAACTTCAACGACTACACGAATGTTCTTCTTTCGGTGGCTAGCTAGAATGCTGCCGAATGACTTGACTTTATGCACTACTACCTAGGGACTCGAGGAGTCACCTAGGCCTAAAAACTTTACATGCTTCTCATGTAGATCCGCCTACGCCTTTGTGAAAATGTCCTGGGTTTTCTTGTGTTGCTATGTATTCCGGAGATATTGTGCTTGCGCTAGTAGCTCTCTAATCCAAAGGGTATTCCGCCACATGCTTTGTCCTGGAGTGGAAGAAGGGATTTTCAGCTAGCAAATTGACCCTTGGTTGTCGGTTCGATTTTGTGCAAGCAGCAACTCAATGCCAAGCTCAAACAGCTTTAGCCAAATAACCTCCTTCACGCAGTGTAAGTACTCTGTATTCGCCTCTGTGCTTGAGAGTGCAATGCATTGGTTGCTTTTGCTTGACCAACAAATAGGTCCTCCAAAGATAGCTCACCACATAACTGGCGACCTCCTCGTATCTATGTCACCTGCATAATCGATCGGTGTACGTCGAGGTCGCCACACCATCTTTGTGAGTATACACAATACCCTGTTTGGTGTGCCTTTCGGATCGGAAAACCCTCTTAACACAAGTCCAATGTGTCTTGGTTTTAGAGATCGAGAGCACTTGTCGAGTACGCTACCTCTGTGGTATTGGCAGCATATATGAGTTTGCCCACACCTTGCCCTATGGCACATTTCTCATATCGTCCTTCTCGATGTGTAATGCGACATATCTTTGCTCAACTTAAGACCACTTGGAAGAGGTGTTGCAGGTTTGGCATCTTTGAGTCCTGCACTCCAGATATCGGGGGTGAGTCATGGTAAGGATCCTTTTTCTCTTACAATGTGTATTCCTAAGCAACTTTGCAAAGGTCCAAGGTCCGACATCTTGAATTTTTGCCAGATTCGTGATCAAGAGATAAAGTCCAGTTTGCTTGCAAGGATGAGGTCATCGACATAAACTAAGTAACAGTTACATCATTCTTGATGTATACGTATAAAAGTCACCTTACTTTTGTAAAACCTAGAGCTCGCAACTCCTTGTCCAAAGGCAAGATTCCATTTCATTCGTTGCTTAAGTCCATAGAGGCACTTAATTAGTTTGCAAGCATAATCCTCCTTGCCGTTAACCTCATAACTGGTGGGTCGTTGCATGTAGATCTCGTATCAAGGATTCCATGCAAGAAAGCCGTCTTCACATCAAACATCCTCATCGTAGTCCTTGTCGGTAGCAATGGTACACATGGTGCAAGTAGCTTGAGCAAAGGTTTCGAGGTAATCTAAACATTTGTGTGAAACCTCTAGCAACCAATCCCTTGTATGTATCAAACGATCCATCCGCCTTGACCTTCAATTTAAAGACCCATTTACATGACACGGTTTCGCCTTGGGCAACTTTGCTAGTTCCCAAGTTCCATTCTCGATAAGAGAATCATATTCGGATTGCCTTTCTCCATTCCTTGTGATCGCCCGAGAGCTTCCTCATAAGACCGTGGCTCTATGGGATCTAAGTGGCGCATAAGCCTTCACATGAGAAGAGGTAATCAAGTCGGTGCATGATAGTAGTCGGAGGTCGACGCTCACGTGTAGGGTAATGTGTCGAGTAGGCTCGCTCATCGAGAAGTACATCATTAACTTCCTCTAATTCCTCGTCGGTCCCATCATCACCTGTTGCATCATCGCTATACCGGTTGAGGAATGTGATCCTGTAGATCCGCTGGCATTTGGGTTGAATGTCAAGTTCAGTTGTTCTTCTCCCTAATCGATTGCCCCTCCTGCGGAGCATGTTCCTCAACAGTGGAGTATGAGCAAGAGTGCCATGATCTCAGTCATAGTGAGAGAGTTCAAAGGTTTCCTCATCTTCGTGTTGGGAACATGAGTTAAACTTGTTTCATCAAATGTAACACTCGAGCATAGATGACTCTATTGGTAGGGACATCATATAGCTTGTAAGCTTTAATCCCTCTCAGATACCCCAGATAAGCAGCTTGCGTGCCTTATCCGACACTTATCCGCTTCGCTTAGGGATGAAGGCATATCGAGACAGAAGGTCCTCAAGTGTTGAATAGAGGGCTTCAGCTGTAAAAGCCTCATAAGGAGTTTTGCCTGGTGGGTAACTCAAGAGAAAAGTTGAAGTCATCAAAGCCTCGCCAGAGGGGTAGTGGCAAATGAGCATCATGTAACAATGAGGAGACCATCTCCATGTGAGGTTCAAGCGCCACTCCATTACTGGAGTGTATACAACGGTGAGTTGGCGTCAATGCCTTCATCTTTGAGCTGGAATTCATTAGATGTAAATTCCATTATCGATCTCGGGGTCTTGAGTCGCTTTTCCAACGCTGAATTTGATGTATTCCTTGAAGTAGGAGAAACATTCGCTTTTGTTCTTCGTGATATAGGTGGTGACAAATGCTCTTGTCATCTCAGAACGTTAGAAAATAACGCCCACCTATGGACGCTTGAGATAAGGGTCCACATAGGTCATGTACAAGCTCAAGGAGATCATCGACGATGAGGTGCTTTGTTCTTGAAGGCAGCTTGGTGTTTCTTCGACAACACACAAGCCTCACATAAAGGTATGGCGTCAAAGGGCCAATAGGTCCATCTTTACAGTCACTCACAATTTTGCAGCTTTGCCATGTGAGGGTGACCCAAGCGTGCATGCCACAACTTAGACTTTCTTTGTTGTTGCGATGCAAGTGAGACATCTTGTGTCGTGGGACTCGCTATTCCACTGCAAATGGAGAGACGGATCGTGGTCCGACCATGTGCAAGGACCTTTCTAGGGTCAATAGCATCTATGATTCTACAATCATCCTAGTGAAAACAACGTGATTGTTATCTCGCATTCAATCTTCCTGAAATAAGGTTTCTAGTCATTTCCATAGTAGACTTCTAACAACATGAGTGTGATCCAGGAACTAGCAACTCAACTGCCACGAGTGAGACTAGAGACTGTCGTCCCAAGGTAAACATCGATCTGAAAAGACCTATATGTTTTGAAAGCATTTCTATCAAAGGATGTGTGCGTGCGTATCTAAATACCATTCATCTATTGGTTTCATTAGCTTTGGCGAAGGCAAGTGGAAGCGATGGACTAGCAAACTCCCTAGTCCCAACCCAGAGGATGGGGTATTAGCCTTCTTTACCACAACATTGGTCGGTGGTGCCCTCCTTGAGGAATTCCAGCTTGCTTTTGCGACACTCTTTTCCCAATGTCCAGGTGCAGTTCGTGCACGGCTTTTTAGTCTTCTTCCCATGAGGATCCGCCTGAGCTACCTCCCTTGGAAGGATTTCCACCACCTCCTTTGGAGAAGGATTTCTTGCCTCCTCGCCCTTGATTTGAGGTGTCAGGGCTGTTGTTTCCCGCTTTCTTGTGATTAGTTCGCTTGCCTCTTCTTGCACTCACAAGTTGTGAGAATGACATCTCGCATCTCTATGCCTTGCTTCTTAGCTATGTAGCTTGTGTCGGCGGTGTGTGGGAGGTCACAGTGTGACCAAGACTCGAAGCGAAAGAAGGAGCCTCATCACCATCTCATCATCCTTGATGGCAACTTTAGAGGCACCACAGGCCGGGAGGCTAGGGTCCTAAAGGTACTCACGTGCTTCTCCACGAGTCCCCATCCTTCATTCTCAAGTTCGGAAATTTCTTAAAGTCATTGCCGACCATGTTCGCTGCGTGAGTTCCTTTAGACGATTCATGATTTCGGCTGAAGTTTCCATTACGCCTCAACATTTCTTGCCACTGCGAATGATACTTGGCTCCGCTATCCTTAGCTAACCATTCTTCTTCTCCAAGATCCCTCGTTTCACTACCTTTCCGGTTGCATGTTTCAGCATGCCCCTCATTTCGAGGACGCCCTCCATCCGGATCTGCCATATGTCGAAGTCATTGCCATTGAACCGATCCTTCTCCTTGAAGGATTCATTACCTCCATAGTTTGGAGTTGAGGTTGCGTCTGCCATATTTATGGCTTGTTGTTCGACCTCGTGTTCAAATTCGTATTGAATATATCCCCAAAACCGTCTGATCGGACACACCGCTCATAACGCTTGTTGATTGCGTTGCGGGTTTTGATCCCATCCTCCTCGTAGCTGCAATTTTGGAGCTCCTCATCTCGAACCTATTGTAGGCATACGTGGAGCAAGATGGACACGAGTTAAGTGAGCTAAAGCTTCGCTCACGATTTGTCTTACTTGCGTGTTTACAGGTGTTTTGAACACGGATTTTTGAGCATCTCGGGCTTGATAATAAGCTTGTAGTCCAAGTGTGCAACTTGCTCCTTCAGATCCGTAAGTCAACGCTTGCAGACAAGTGTCCATTAATTTGTGCGGTCGTCCACTATCCTGTTATTTGCTTCGATGCGATTAATTGTGTGACACTTGTTTGTGGCGCTTGAGTTGTGATGAAACCACGGGCTGCCGTTTCCATCAAAAGCTCTTTGTACACGCGCACTGCAAATTTAGTGGATTTCTTGGAGGAAGAGTAAACACCAGTTCGCTCTTGAGGATAGAGAAATTCCACAATAGTATTAAATGCGTCTCTCGGATCAAATTGCATAGGTCTATTTTGGTTTTGTTGGCTCCATTGTAGGATGCCGAATGTAAGAAGCAATTGTGTGCCCATCGGCAATTCTTGACCTATTTTGCCTAGGATGATTCGAGTAGCGGTGTTGCGGCCACGTGCGCATCTAAATTGGCCATGTGCCGATGGATTTGTGTTTTATAAGTGCAGTGCATCTTATATTTCTTTTGTATTTTTCTATATATAATTTTGCCCATTGGGCATTTCTAGTGTATGTTCATTGCAATTGCTCAAGGAGCAATTCAATGAATGCACGCTAGAATGGCTACCTAATGCAGCAAGAATTTGTATAGATTTTTAAAGAAAAACAACACAAAATTTCTTGATGTTTCTTTAAAAGTTCCTTTTCAAGAACATGTTATTATTCAAAACAATAATAAAACACATCTTTCGCACATCTTCTAATGCAGAAAATTTGTGTGCATACTAGATGCATCTCCATCTATCCGCTCGATACCATGAAGATTTTATGTGAATTGAATTAATAAAACACAATTACATTATTGATTGAATTGAAAGATCAAATAAAAGAGTAACTTGCTTATGCTTAAAACAACCTAATTAAGATACCAAGTGTTACGTACTGTAAGAGTCACAACCCTACCGAAGGGTACTAGGTGACTAGACCTAGTTTACACATCGATAGGTTAACTAAACTAAGGTAACTAACCCTAGCATGAGTCAACACATAAACAATAATTATTCCTTCATCCCTCGGCTTCCACATGGCAGGAATGACGGCCACTTCTCCTCCGAGGTGCTTTCTTCCTCTCTATCCTTTCCCGAGGTTCGCCCTTCCTCTCAGTGGGCATTGTCCGTGGGCCTCACTCCGGCGTGAACTCCTTGACCGGCGCCTTGTTCCTCCTAGTCTTCAAGCCCCGAAGGCGCGCTCCATCTCCGCTCGAAGTCTTGGATTCTCTGTTGAGAACCCCCTGCTGCTCCGATTCGTCTTGGAGTTGCAGCTCCAAGGTATCCTTGCTATCCTCCAGCTCCTGCAGCCCTTCTACCTCCCTGCACCCACGAGGTCCCCTATTTCGGGGTCTTGACCTCCAGCTCCTCCTCACGGCTCGGCCGTACTTGCTCACCACTTTGCTCGGCCTTGAGTTGGCAGCAGCTACCCAGCCTCTCCCTCCACCGGTTCGATCACGTCGATAGTGATCGGTCGACCTTCGCCCGGCGGCTTCCGCGTCTGTTGCGCCGGTGAGCCTCGTGCGATGTTGGGCGGTGGGCCGCCTCGGCCGGTCGCGAGCCCTCTCCGCCTCTGCTGCGCCTCCCTCCTTTGCGGAGATCTTCTCGGCCCGTGCTTGGGCCTCCTTGCCTTGTTGCTCACCCGGTGAAGAAACTTAGTCCGGTCTCTGGACCGGACTTCCCCGCTCGGCTTCCCCTCCTCGATGCGGCCGGGGCTTCCGCCTTCTTCCTCGCCTCTGGGCGCCTCCATGCTCCACGGAGGGCACCATGCCTCCTTGGCCTCCACCTCCACAGGTCTTCTCGGCCATCCGCGGACCCCAGCATCGTCCATGATGATGGCAGGACCGTGTCTCTTCCACAGGCGCCACAGTGAGGCCCCCAAGAGGTGTGGGCATCTCTCCGCCAGGACCTCCATACCTTGATCCGGAGGAGTCGGGCTGGGCTCTCGGACCTAATCGGGACCCTTAGGTCCACAGTCTGGTCCGGAGCCTCACCTTCTTTAGCCCTCTTGCGCCCAATTCCTTGTTCGCCCTCTTTCTCCACAGGGCTCGGAGGGTGAGGGGTTGAGGCTGACCCTCTTGCCTCTCCCGGTCGGGCAGGACGCTCGGGCTGCCGGTGGCCTCCGCTCCTTGGGCGGCGTCCTTTCGCCCTTCTCACGCCTCCTCGACTTCTTGCCACTCGTTGGCGGGGCAGGCGCCGTCGGGGTCTTTCGTTGGCGGTGGCGTGTCTTCTCTTGTCCCGCAGTCGTCGGGCTGCCGCTCGTGGTGGTGGTCTTGGGCCGACTCTCCGCCCCGGCCTCTCTCCTGGGGTTGCTCGGTGGGGCACCGGGAGGAGGAAGCGGGGATGTCCTCCCACACTTCCCTTGGTGGCGAGGGAGTCCGCTCAAGCGTATGGAGTGGATTCCCTCGATCGTCTTCCTCCGCTCTCTTGCTCGGGACGAGCTTCCACCTCTGCGCTCTTCCTTACGCCTCGGTAGGCGGCCCGGCCTTCCGAGTCGCGTTCCTCTTCTCCTTCCTTGGGGAGGTTGCGTGCCCCACATGAATTAGAGCAGCGATAGCGGCGGAGGCTTCTCACCTCGGCTTGAGCCTCACGATTGATCTGGCGAAGATGATCCTTCCCGATCGCCCTCCTTCCTCTGCGGCGCATGCGGAACGGTGTCACCAGGTGATCTACCTTGGTGAGCATGTTCGATGGACAATGATCACGGCCTTTGCCCTCCTCTCCGGCCAAATCCGGCATCAACCCGTTGGTTGTTCGTTGCGTTCACAGCTTCGGGCGGCCTTTGCGCCTCTATCTTCCGGCCTTGAGAGGTTCGGGACTCGCCCCAATTTCCTCCGGCGGTTGTACCGCCCTCGGACCTCCACGGTCCACCTCCTAGGGTCCTCGAAGGCTCTTAGGCGAACCTCCTTGTTGGCTGAGCATCTTGCGTACTCGGACTAGGCGGCAGCCGAAGGTCCTCTGACTGGAAAAGCGTCCAGTGCCACTCCTTGACCCCGCCTCCTCCAACGGCCCGAAGTCCGGGATGGCGCTGGTAGCGATGTTGCGCTCCACCAAGCTCCATGGCTCCCACCTCCGCCGCTTTCTTGGGTCCTGCTATCTGGGATGCCCTGTTGATGTTCTATGGCTTTCCCCCGCGAGTGCATCCATGTGAAATGTGAAAGAGATGGTGTGGCAAAATGCAAGTGGACAACAAAGTTGCAACTGACATCGCACGCTTGCAAGACGAGAATGTCCACTGCCGGGCTGTTGACCTAGCCTTGCATGCCTGAGCCCGCTTAGAGGCATCGTTAGGGCATTGGAGTCCAACATCGAGAGGAGGAGGAGCGTGCATGGAAGCGTAATGGTTAGTGCCAAGTCGTTAGGTGTCTACATCTTGCCGAGGTTCTCGTGCATTGCTCATTATGCTTACCCCGACGCTGGCCGGTACGTACTATGTGGAATTGGTGCGAATCGCACTTGAAAACGAGAAGAATCGAGAAATCAGACTCCAACACGTGAACCACCTTCCACTTCATCAAACATGTCCACTGTGTGCCCAGTAGCCCTCTTTCATGGGTTGCTCACCGTCAAAACTGCATGCACCTTCCAGCTTCACCACATTTTGCATACACCACGGCGCCAACATCGCTCGCCAGCAACATCATCGAACATGGTCATGATCCATCGTGGGCCAAGCTGACTATGTTAGTTTTTGCTTTGAGGCAAAAGAGTAACATGGTCACTTCATCACATATAGATTACATGTGCACCAGTGTCGCCACATGATGCATGCACTCAAAGATCCAAATGGTGATGCATCGTGAAAACATTTGGAAGCATATGTGCCAGTAATGAAGCTCTCCTAAAAACATAGCATGAGTACAAGGAAACGGCAGAGGAGGAGGTGGCCACGATCAAGACTCTACAACACCCTTAGGCAAGAGACATGCACCACCATCTATGAGTGCAATTGCTCCTTCCACAATTTTGTGAGTGCAGCACGTGCCCTTTTGCATCTTCCAGCTCACCATATTTCGCAGACCCTCTTTCATGGGTCGCTCAATCACAAAAACTTGGTGCATTTTCCGTTCACCAAATTTTGCATACATGTCCACCTGTGTAGGTGCCCACCACTACATTCTCTGTGCCGAGCCCTTGCACCCATAAGGGCATTCCATGTCACCACATCCCGACAAAGCAAGCAAGACTACAAAATGAGGTCGTGGAATCACCACTAGTTGTCCATCATAGTGAAGACTAAACCAAGAGGTTCTTTGAAATCAAGACAGTCATCCCCACTTGCCAATTAACGATCAGCATCCAATGATGGATGTAACCAAGAGACAGAACAGAGATTCTTGAACCGAAGAATGCTTATCCCCACTCGCCAAGACCACATCCATGGTGCTCCCATTCCACCTCCATAAGATGATCTAGCCGACGTAGGGGATGTTCCTCCATCAAGACAAAGCATTCAATTGGGCTTTGCACGGACCGTGTTTTACAACACGTCCGCAAAGCCCAATTGTACGTTGTAAAATGTTTGAGACGGGATCGCCTCTCTCATGTTTTACAACATACGACAACCTAATCTAATTTACAACACGATCAATTGCAAACCGCACCTGTACATTGTAAAATGTTTAAGAGAGGCCAAGATAGGCCTCCCACGAATTTTACAACATAGTCTAATTTACAACACAGCCCGTTGCAAAGCGCACTTGTATGTTGTAAAATGTATGACAAGGCCGGGATCATGCCTCTGCACGTTTTACACCAAATTCACAACGTAGTCTCATACACAAGGTCCATTGCAAAGCGATCTTGCACGTTGTATACGCCTCAGTCGGGTTTCCAGTGCCATTGACAAATTCACATTGTAAGCGTAGTGCCATTGACAAATGTGAGCCACCGCGGCAGAGAGACACAAGCCACGGTTCCTGTCACCCACTTGCTTTCGTGCTCTCACATAAATCATAGCAAGAGTTAGGAACGGCACAGAAGTGAGCCGCAACCAAGACTCCACAACACCCTCGTGCAAGAGAGATGCACCACCTTCAAGCAAGAGACATGCACCACCTTCGTGCAAGAGACATGCCCTCTTCATGTGTCATTTAGTCAAACAACTTCCACCAAAATTGTTGACATCAACGTAACGTGATTTCTTGATGAGAAGCCATATGAACTAGCATCCATGAATACACTAAGGAGTACCACGTGAACCACCTTCCACTTGAATCGATGAATGGCCCATGAAAGAGGACTGGGCACCCGTGGACATGCACCTTCCAGCTCACCACATTTGCACCACGAAGTGCCAACATCGCATTCGCCAGTCCATCGAACATGGTCATGATCCACCGTGGCCAAGTCGACTATGTTAGTTTTTGCTTTGAGGCAAGAGCCCATCATAGCACTATGATGGAGAACCCGAGAGAGAACTAGTAGATTCTTGAACTCAAGAATAGTTATCCCCCACTCGCCAAGACCACATCCATGGTGCTCCCATTCCACCTCCATCGATGATCCACCGAGGCTGCTCTACAGCTCTCCAGAGTCGTGTACATGTCCACTGACGCTTGGCAATACAAGTTCGGTGGAATGTCATGCAACATATCATGCTGTACTTTTCTGCTAGATTCCAGGTCCACAGCAAATGCACAAGCTTGAAGGGCTGCTACAAAGATGTGGGCATCCGCCTTCACACCAGAGGAACACATCGCATAGTAAAGTTGTATCGCCTCATTAGGCTCCATATGTAGCATGTGCGGAGATTATTGAAAACAACATGAAGGGATTTGGTTTTGCCCACCCTCCGTAGCCTACCTCGGATACATACATTTGCAAGATATGGTTCCCCATGTATGTGATTGATTGACTCCAAGTTTGACAGTGAGATCATGAACGCGTCATCCCACAACCATGTCCTTCTTATCTGCACAAAGTTTTAGCACGACATATAAGATGGACTGAGGAATAGAATAATCTACCTACGCCAGATTTTACAGAGCTCCAACAGCCTCAGTAAGCTTTCCCTACTCACATAACGTGCTGATGGTTACAGGTGTCTGGAACGCTGTAGGGAGACTCAACTGTGCCTGCACCCGGAGAAATGCTACTTTGGAATGACGGAGGGAATCTTGCTAGGGCATCGGGTATCAGCAAGGGGGATAGAGGTAAACCAAGACAAGGTTCGGGTCATCCAGTCCCTGCAGCCACCCACGAATCTGAAGGAGTTGCGAGGGTTCTTGGGCATGGTGGGTTACTATCGACGGTTCATTAAGGACTTCGCAAAGCAAGCGGCCAAGCTAACGGAGTTACTACGGGAGGAGGAGGAATGGAATTGGACCCCGAAACGGGAGTTGGCGTTCAGGGATTTGCAGAACACCTTGGTAAGTGCTCCGGTACTGAAGGGCCCGGACTGGGGAAGGCGGTTTCTCGTGTATGTGGATGTGTCGGCGTTCGCCATCGGAGTTGTGCTCAGCCAAAAGGACGATCAACGGAGGGATCATCCGATCTACTACGCAGGGCGGCAACTCACCCACGCGGAATGAAGATACACAACCACAAAATGGGAGGCGCTGGGAATGGTGTACGCTGTCAAGAAGTTTCGGCACTATCTCCTACCCAATGAATTTGTGTTCTATGTGGATCATTCGCATCATCCGTGAACAAGACTTTGGGGCGGATAGCGAGGTGGTTCTTGGACTTCTGGGGGTCCATTCCCACTCACCGACCTCCCTCTCGGGTCCCGCTGGTCCTCTCCTCTCCACCCCTTCGGGGCCCTCGTCCCTTCCTCCCGGGGTTTGCTTACCTCATGCCTCGTTCCGCTCCTCCCTCTCCGGGCTCCTCCCACCATCGCCCCGTCAACAACGCCACCACAAGGCTGCTATCCGAGGCCCTTCTTCTCGCCTCCCCCACCTTCTCGATCCTCGGAGGTCCGTCAATTGGTAGCGGTTGACGCAGGGCCTCCAAAGCCTTGAGGAGTTCGGCGTGGTAGTAGGCAAAGTCGAGTCGACTTGTTGGATTGCCTCTTCCACATGCGCCCGAGCACTGATACTCTCGCCAGAGTCTGAGTCCGCTTGTTGGCTGCTTCCACCGCCGCCAACCTGCGCGCAATCTCTGAGGCCACCAAGGAAGTCTCCGCCACTTCTTGCAGAGCTGCTCCGCTTGCTCCAGCTCCCTTCGTTTCTGCACCTCACCACGCCATGGCGCGGCGCTCTCCGCCTTCCTCAACTGGACCAGCTTCTTTCGGCGTGGCCCCCGCCCTCCATTCATCCTGGCCTGAAGCTCCGCCATCTCCCTTCCCAAGCGGTCCGGCAACTCTGCCCGATTCCTTGCTTCATCCAGGTCCTTCTCCATTTCTGACGCCTGCCTCCTTGTTCCATCGCCTCACCTCCTCCGCCCAACAGCCGGAGTCGCTATCTCCTGGCCATCGGATCGCCGATCACGCCTCAAGAGCCCTGCTCAATTGTGTCTGGAGTCAGAGCTCCAAGGAGGTCCTCCATCTCCTGCCGCCGTTCCTCCGCTCCACGCATCGAGCAGATCCTCCATCTCCGCTTGGCCTCCTTCTCTCCTCTGCAGACGACGGGTCCGGTACTCGCTCCGCCACCGCCTTCGTGTTAGCCGTCGTCTCGTCTCCCTCCACGGTTTGATCTGCCACGATCCCTTGTTTTTAGCTCTTCCGCCCCGCCTTCACGAGCCTCGGGCTTGGTGTTGCTCTGAGCCGCCTCGGCCGTCTCGAGCCCGCTCCACTGCCTTCGGGCTCCAACTCTCCTGCCGCCTCGCGCCGGCAGAGGTCCTTGGCTTGGGCCTCGCTTGCTTCAACTGCTCACATAGTCAAGGACCTTGGTCGGCCTGCCGGTGCCTAGACCTCCTCTCCGCTTCCCGGCGCTTTCCCTCCTCGATCCGGGCGAGGGACTGCCTTCTTTTTGGCCGCTTGGGCTGCCTCCACCTTCTCTTGGAGTAGCACCATCCGCCTTCTGGTGGCTTCCACTTCCTGGGTCTTTTCTGCCGTCCCACAAAGACCCCAAAGCATACCGTCCATGACGGTAGCCAAAACCCGCCGTGTTTCCTCCACGGCCACCGCTGGAGACACCCAGGAAGTCCGTTGTGGGTGCGGGTATCTCCCGGTCCGTTAAGGACCGCCAGACTGCGGTCCGGAGGGAGTCCGGACTTGGTTCTCCGGACCTGATCAGGACCCTCAGGTCCTGAGTGCCCTGGTCGGGTCCTTCCACCTCCTTGGCCCGTTTGGCCGCTAACTCCTTCTCCGCCCGCCTTGCTGCGCCGGAGGTGGTGAGGGGTCTGAGCGGCGTTTGCCCTCTCGGAGGCAGGGATCGGCTGGTGTGGTTGCTGCTAGTGACCCCCTGCGCCTTGGGCGGCGTCCCGCTCTGCCCTTCTTACGGCTTCCTCCCCCTACTAGAAAGGGCAGCCTATATTACACTTTTTGTTAAGATTTGAACCCCCCCTTGTTGCAATTATGTTGAAATCTTGGGGTCTTGTTGCACTTATTTGGCCCATTGTTACACTCAGGGTTGGTAACCAACCCTCCATCTTGTTACAGTCGTGTCACAGTCTTGTTGCAATTTTGTTGCAGTGTAGTGAGAGGTGGTATCTGCCCCTTTCAAAATTTCAACATGTTTGCAACTACCAAAGTGTTACATCCTCTTTTGTTACAGTTTTGCAGGCTTGGCACCGATCCTCCTCCCCATGTTGGTTTGCCATTATTGCTTATATTCATGTGCTTTTCCCATTCATGTACCGACTATACGATAATATGCCTTGGCTTGCGCACGTATATTCCGATGTCATTATTGAAATCCATATCGCTGCCCTTTCAAAAAAGTATACGCATGTGGTTTCCGTTTGTGCACTGTTTTGCAACACGCAAGGTGCGCATTAAACGCGCGTTTGTTTCCCTATTCGCGGTGCCTTTACGTCACTCGTATTTCGTGCCCTTGTAGGCGTCCCCTGTATAACGTACTTGTTTTGGAAACCCTTACAGTTTACAAAAACAATAGAAGCCGTTGTATCGTGCACCCTAAAGATAAGATGTCGGTTCTGCAGCCGCATCCAAATCCAAGATTGACCGTCCTCCCTTCGCACGCGGGATGAATGAACCGGCATCCACATCCGCGGAGTACCGTGCTCCCTCGTCGCGCGGGAGGAATGAACCGGCATCCACATCCGCGACCTACCGTGCTCCCTCCTCGCGGGAGGTGTGAATTTGGGGTTGTGGTGGGCATTTACATTGCCCGCCTGCTCGTTTCAAAGCCTACTCCTCGTCGTATGCAGAAATTGGACGTCCACCTCCCACACGGCTAGCGATTTTGCCCTTCCCTTCCTCAACCGTCTGCCGCCTTTTTCCTTCCGTGCCGCACTGTGATTCCACTGCTTTCGGGATTGCAAGAAAGATGACCACCGCCATTCCATGGCCCTTGGCTGTAAGTATATCTGACTGGCCAGCAGCACTTGCACAGCTTACCTTCGCGGCCTTCTCTTTGTTTTGTTGCCGGCCACTTGCTGCCTCCAGTTGAGTGCTAGTCACCGTCCCTTGGGCAGCCACAGCCCTCGATCGTGTTACTCTTCCTTCCCCATCCGCCTTGCCAGGCATTCCTCTTCCTTTCCTCTTAGTTAGAAATAGTGCAGACCGCGTTGGTTAAGGTCGACTAGACCAGACCCAATGTGGATTAGTCAAACTAGACTCAGCTAGTTGGTAGTTAGTTAACTAGCAGGCTAGTGAAAGGACACACCCTCGTAACCATCCTTTATAAGCCCACCTATGAACTAAACATATTCATTGTTAATAAAGCATCTACTTGATGCAAGACGCTCGCATATGCATCTCTAACTTGGTATCGAGCCATGTGATATTTCAATGGCTTTGTTGCTTATTTTCTTCCTAATCAACTTAGGAAGATAAGCTAGCAACCTCATACCCAATTTTAGTTGATGAAAATGCATTTTGATATGCATTCCGATAGCGTACTATCATCCGCATCAAGCATCCGCTAGTTTTACGCCATGTAGAAACTCATGTTGCCCATCATACCATTGCTAAGTGAAAATAATTAGCTTAGAACTTTCTAAGTAAAGTAATTATCATAGCTACTTTATTGATTATTTTCATTAGTTCAATTTCCATCAAACCAAACCAATTTTTCTAAATTGATTGGTTATGGAATCTAGCCACCCTTCTAGTTCTTGTGATTCTATAAGGCCTAGTCATTGGGCCTTTTATAGGTTAATTTTGCTTAAGAATAGCATCATTTTTGCTTACATTCTTCTAAGCCTACTTTTGCTTTTTGCTTTTAGCCTCTTAATCTTCAAGCACAAGAACTATGGGTCGCAAACATGGACGAAACTTGATGAGGCCGAGGCCGGAGGAAGTCTTTGAGGCTCGGAAGAGGCATGAGCAAGCACACCGTGACGAGCATCAAATCAATTCCAACACGTGGTTTTGGATTGGTTTCGCTCCCGGATGCATGCTCAACCTCGGATCCTCTGGCGGATGTACTCACAATTTTGCTGCAAGAGCGAGGAACGAGGCCTCTATCAACAAGATATCTCGATCTATCGTGCGATCTTTCACACTCGAGATCGACAAATTCTCGACATTCCAAAGAGGAGCCGACCCATCATGGTCAGATTCGAGCGACTCCGACTTGCTCCGATGGTGTGGAGATCTGCCCTCTAGCGATCATGAGAATGGGCGCGCCTCCTCCTCGCCTCTCAATTCCGAATTGAGCCAATCCCAAGGATTTGTGCACGAGGACAACCAAAGATTTGGATTTCTCTGCATGCAGATCTAGGAGCGCGAGAGCAATCGGCGCCGGAGGGACGCCATCCTGTGGCGCCAGATCCCACCAGCGCGCCCGAGATCCGTCGAGCCGCGCCCGCCGATATCCGGGCGCGCCCGCCGCCTTCCTCCCACGGCGCGGAAGCCGCCACGGCCGGTTCAAGCGGCTCGGCACGTGCCCCTGTGCCAACTTAAAATATTTTAAGTTGGCCGGTATGAAACGCCGGCCTGTATGAAACGGTGCCCCTAAAATAATTAATTTAGGGGCACCTGAACGGTGTGCCGTTAGACTCAACGGGTGCACCTTTTCCTCACTAGTTGCCTCCTCACTCACGGACGCACTGCTCGTCGACAAAGGATCCCCACGCCTCCCCAAGCTCAATTTCTCGGCCATTGCGGTGTTCAAGCACTTTGCTTTATGAAGTAACACCTGCAAGCTAACCTCGTGTCGAGCCTCCATACCACAATTGCTGCTTCCGGTGGTGATCCGAGCTTTCCTCCACGACGGAGACTACTTGCTGCGCCTGTGTGCCCACCACCACAAGTCTTTGTACAAGTCGATGCTCTTCCGTGTTTGACATCCGAGATCAAGCAGAGGAACTCACTCTGCTTTTCGAACTGGAGACATACAAGGAGTACAAACTTGGTGAGGCACAAGCAAGAGTTACAAAGACAGAGCAACGTACTCAAAGATCAAGCTCTCTCGCATTCAATCACACAAATCAACACCAATTTGGTTTCTCAAACGGTTCACGAATCGAATCCACTTTTGATTCGTGAATCACATTAACAGAACTTGATTTTGGGCCCTCTCGAGCCCGTGTTGTGAGTGTGGTGCTTATTGTGAGCATCTCTATTTACATTTACAGCTTGGTTATTGATGCAATTCTTGGTTTTGCGTCATAACACAAAGTCGCACAATAATCACAAGTTTTCAAGATGGCTACCTCCTCCACCTACACCACCAACACCACCTTCTCCTCCTGCTCCAATCATTAATGTTATGAATGTGAGTACGGATTTTAAGGAGAAAGACCGCTTTGACGGCACCAAGTTTGAAGTTTGGTCTAAGCGGATGAAGACGCTCTAAATACTGAGATCTTCTTGCCATCGTTGATGGCTCTCCCAAAACCACCGGACCTTCACCCGCCTCGACTCATGGACAAGGCAAGATGCAGCTATGCACATGCTTATTTCGGCCCAGACGAAGTCACTCCATCACACCGATGGTGCCCTCACCGCCAGGCTTGGAGGCGATCACGGATATTTACCAATCCACCAACGTAATGACATTGGTCACGGTTCGCAATGAATTTTATTCTTTAAGAATGCAGCCTTGTGTTGTTACTCATGTGAGCAAGTTTCAGTATCTGCGTGCTCAACTTGTCGCTTTGGGGACTCCATTAGAGTTCAAGCTTCGGCATACTAGCTTGCCTCCCACCATTTTCAATCTTTTGTCTCTTCACGAATGGCACTGCACGTGAAGCTCTGTCGTGCTAATAAGACACCTTCAATTTCTATCTCCGAGATAGCTGGTGCTCTTTACAAGAAGAGGCTTCTAGGTTCAATGTCGGCACCTCAAACATGGTGGTGATAGGGTGATGTTTGTCACCAAAGGTAGACAACAATTCAACAAGCGGAACCCAAATGCCATTCGCCTCCACTCCACTGGTACCACCTCCGGGCCTTCTCCATCCAATTCTTCCTCAACTCCTAGACGTAAGGGGACATGTAATTGGTGCAAAGCCCAAGGACACCGGGAGCAGGAATGCAAGAAGAAGAAGGTGAGCCCAAGGGACACCAAAACCGCTAACAGTTGTTACTAAAGCAAGGCATAATTCCAAGACCGACATTGCTTTAAGCTTTGTTTGGTTGCATCCGAGTATAAATCTTCTTGGTCGCTCGACTGCAGCTGCTCACATATGCAGCCACAAACACATGTTTACGATATATTTGTGATGTTCTTCATCGCTTTGTTCTCCTTGGCGATGACTGCCTCTCAATAGCGGGCATTGGCTGCTGACTTTCGAATTGGAAGATGGTTCTTCCTTCTACTCATTGATGTGCCGCATGTACCCGATGGCCAAGAATTTAATTTACGTCACTTGGTTAAGGATGGCATCTACTTGGACTTTGGCCGTGGTGATTGTCTACTCCTATCTATTCATCCGGGCGTTATTGCTCGAGGCCATCCTCGCCATGATTTATATGTCTTCAACGGCAAGCCCATGTTGGCGCTGGCTGGCTCCACCGGCCGCCGCCCCGCCATCGTGGGGAGCTCACGCCATGGTGATGCTTTTCTCGCACTCTAGGCTTGGCCACATTAATCATTCCAAGCTCTTAGAGATGTCTAAGCAGGATTTGTTTAGGATAGGCGCCTACTTTTACAAAGACGCCACCGCTGTGTGAATCTTGTATTTATGCTAAGCAACGCAGCCTTCGTATCCCGATCTCGCACGCTTGCCACTCACCTTGGAGCTTGTCCACATTGATGATCTTGTGGGCCACTGCTCCTTCACTTGGCGGGCTAATCATTTTATGACGTGTGGATGACTTCACGTTATACTTTTGCTTACCCGCCTGCTTGAAGAGTGACTCCTGTATTTTCTCCTTGTTACTATGGCCGAGCTGCAACCGGTTGTATGCGGCATTAGATCCGACAATCGGGAACTTAACAATCACCGCTTAAGGACTTTTGTCAAGAGAGGGGATCCTTCACACGGTTCCCTATACCTCCCAAAGAAATGGAGTTGGAAAAGCCAATGGTGATCTTTTACATGGCGCGAGCTATGCTCGCTCAATCCCAATTGCCTAAGTCCTTCTGGGCCAAGTCCAACACCGCTATATCGTAAATGTGGTGCTTTCCAAGTCCGTTACCAGCCGGACTCCTTATGAGTGCTGGCATGGGAGTAAACCCCTTATCTCTCATCTTCGTATCTTTGGATGCCCTGCCTATGCCCATATACCTTCTCAGCTTCGAGACAAGCTCTCTGCTCGTGCTCGTAAGTTGGTATTTGTGGGCTATGGCGAGGATCGCAAGGCATACAAGCTGGTGGACTTGAATACCCACACTCGACGATGCACGCCGTCACCTTTGATGAGTCCTGCCAGCACATCTTGACCCGCTCCCGGTCCCGCCTGATGTCGCCCCTCCGGCCTCGTAGCCCTCGATGGCTCGGTGACATTCACTTTGAGTTACATACTCAACCCTTCACTTTTCCCGACTGTGTTCTGCTTCGTTCTGCTCCTACTCCGCCTTTTTTCACCCTGCCGGTCCCCATAGTTCCCGCCGAGGGGGAAGATGAACAAGCCATAGGGTTGCCCATGGATGAACCATTGGAAATGAGGATGACTCCTTTGGTGTTCTTGAGACTCAAGCATCGAGACACCAGATCTCCACATTCCCACCAAAAGCCCCGACTGCTCCCGAGCGTAGGTATCCCTTGCGTCGACAACCACGCCACCTATGGAATGAAATACCCTTTGACTTGAGTTCAATCCGGCTATACTACCACTCAAGGTCACTTTGATGCTTTTAGTGCTCTTCGAGGGAGATCCTCTCACTCAAGAGAGGCATACTCACGACCGATGCTAAGTGGAAGTTTGCCGTTGATGATGAATATAATTCACTTATTAAAAACAACACATGGACTCTCAATCTGCCCAAGGGCAGGACAACTGTTAAATGCAAGTGGGTTCTCAAAACTAAGTTCCAGGAGGTTGAGCCTCGTATCCGCCAAGGCGAGATTGGTGGCTAAGGGGTATAGTCAGAAAGAGGGAGTGGATTACCAAGGCGACAAAGTTTACTCACCCGTCGTCAAAGCTGCTTCCGTAAGAATGCTTCTAGCTTTATGTGCTGAGCTTAACTTGGAAATTTATCGACGCGACGGCCTTTCTTTATGGTCACCTTAAAGAGGAGATCTACATGGATCAACCAGAGGATTATGAAGATAAGAAATTCCCTCACAAGGTGTGTAAACTACTCGCTCAATATATGGACTTAAGCAAAGCCCACGCTTATGGTACGAGAATGGATTCTTATCTCAAGAAGTTGGGGTTCATTCCAAAGTGAAGCAGACATACTAACATCTATGTACTTCGTCAGATAGCTCACTTGTACTTGTTGCCCTATATGTCGATGACTTAGTTATTCCAGTGCAATAATGTTGAACTGGTCAACAAGATAAAAGTGATTTGAGCAAAGAATTGAGATGAAGGATCTCGCAAAGTTAAATATATTCTTGGAATGCATGTACATAGAGATAGCACGGAGCTATTTATCTTCATCAAGGACGATATGTAGGTATGCTAAAACGCTTCAACTTGGAGAACGCACGCGCCCACACCAGTGCCGTTGGTGAAGTTTCATCCGCCTCGCCTCAGTAAGAGGACAAGAAGGAGATGGAGATCGGCTCACCGCATGGGAGTTGGCACTCATGTTCTTGAGTAATCGACAAGACCGACATCTCAAACACCGTGAATGTTGTTGCTCGCCTTCGAGAATCCGTGGAGGGATCACGGTTGCTCTCAAACGCATCATGCTACCTCAAGGGTACTCAAAATTATGGCCTATGCTACAAACCTAGCGGAAAGAAGCGCCCCCGCTACATGTTATGTGGATGCAGGGCTTTGGAAAAGTATCTCAAAGATATTGCTTTCTTGGCTCCATCACAGTTAATTGGTCTTGTAGAAAACAAGCAGCCATATCACTTTCATCAATGTAATCGGAGTACAAGGTTTCACCCAAGCCACCAAAGAGGTGAATGGGAAAGGAAGCTATGTGAGGATCTGGTATGACGCAGAAGGGCCAACAATACTTAATCGTGATAATATGTCAAGAATTGCTTTAGTTGCTAACCCCGTGTTCCATGCACGCATTTAAACACATAGAGATTCAACATCACTATATTCGTGATGTCTAAAGGGAATAGTAAAGGTACAGAGATGTACCAACGACAACACAAATAGACATGTGACCAAATCCTTGCCCAAGTTTAAACACTGCCCCAGAGAAGGGCTTGGATTAGTAGAGTAGCTTTATGACGCTAGACAAGTCACTCATATGGTGAGGCTTATCATCTTTGTTCCATCACTTGAAGTTGATGTTGTTGCATGCCTTGCTTCCCGCCACAACCGGTACTACTCCGTGAGTCCGGATGAGCCAGCGAGGGAGTACGACGAGTTGAGACAAAGTAGTGGAAGATCAGAGCACATTGCAAGACTCGACAACGAGTGGTCTCCTTTGTTTTACGGAGATCTCGATAACTCAACGTGTCGAGAGGGAGAGTTAGAAATAGTGCATCATGCTGGTTAAGGTCGACTAGACCACCCAATGTGGATTAGTCAAACTAGACTCATAGTTGGTAGTTAGTTAACTAGCGTGCTAGTGAAAGGACACACCCCTCGTAACCATCCTTTATAAGCCCACCTATGAACTAAACATATTCATTGTTAAAGCATCTCGCTTGATGCAAGACGCCTGCATATGCATCCGGGCGTGACTTTCGTTGATGGCCAGCCAGCGCACAATCCCGTGTTGTTGAAGTAAGGGTCCGCTCCCAAGAGAATGATAGGCTGCTTTGCCGTTTCACTCATTTCTCACCTCACTTAGCAAACCGCTCGCCTCAACACACACATTCATCGCTTTATGCCCGACTACCCGCAACGTTTCACCGAACAGCCCGGTGGCTAAACGCTTAAGGACCCGTTTCAAGGCCCACGCTGCTCAAGTCGCCACTCTCCACTCTAGTCCGCTCCTCTCGCCACCACACTACCCTCATCGCCCTTGGAAGAAATCGCGAGTGGCTGCCAGCTGACCTCCCACGCCCGCCCGCCAGCCTCCGACTGGGCTCAGACGCCCGGAGTTCCTCCGGCTCACGCTGCTCGGCCTGGCCCAACGCTGGGCCGCCGCCCGACGAGCAAGGGTCCCTAGGCGCTATTCCCCGCACACCACACACGCTAGGGGTCCGTCACCAAGACCTTGATCCTCTCCGTCCACCGCCTGCTGACTCAGACTCGCGTTACAAGAAGGCACACAAGGGCCTGCAAGAAGACGCGGCATCAACACCAAGAAAAAGATGATTTACTCAGACCTCGGCCCTCTTTATACCACGCCAAGGTCGGCGCCTTTATTACACCTCTATTCCGAAATGAGAGCGGCGCCCTAATCGCCGCCTACTCTTCTCCCTATTCCTCCTATCTCCGCTGGCGTGGTGGGGCTGGATAGCCCCGATTCTGCCTTGGCACCGGGCGGCCCAAAGCCGAGCCCCGACGATCTGGGCGCACCCAATCGAATGATCCGCGAGGCGGACCCCTACCTCTCCCGAGGGTCTGCCGCCAGCGGCGGCCCGACAACGCGCCACCACTAAGTCCTCCTCCTCTCCTCTTAACTCTCTCAAGGGGCCCCACAAAGCAGCCCTCCAAGGGCTGGATCTGCTGGGCTGGTGTTCGGTGGCTCTCCCCACTCCCCGAGTCCGCCTCGGACTCTGCCCGTTCGAGTCCGGACCTCTAGGTCCGGCCTTCCTCCGGGTCCGGCCTCGTGTCCGCCTTCTTTCGAGTTCGGACCTCGGGTCCGGACTTGCCTGGGGTCCGGGTCCTCGGGCCCAACCCTTCCTCGAGTCCGACCCCGTGGTCCTCGTCACTAGAGTCTGGACCTCTAAGTCCAGACTTCCTTCAGGGGGGCGGACTTGATTCGGCCTCCTCGTGAGTCCGACAAAGTCCGGACCCACGGGCTCCTGGTTTGCCTCCTCACTAGGTGAGATCACGGGCTCATCCACTGAGCCCTCCTTGGTTCCCGAGTGCCCTGCGCCCCTTGCACGGCCTCCCAGGCCCTCCTCCCTTCCTTCCGCGTGCGGAGGTGTAGAGTGCCACCTCCCGGCACGGTGACCCTTCTTCCGTCTGCCCGGCCTGCTGCCGCCTCCTGCTGCCGTCCATCAAACAGCCCTAGGGTCCCTGTGGCTGTCTCGGTCCTTCCTCCTCCTCCGGCCCTTCCGAAGTCCGCCTTCCCGCTTGGTGGCGCAAGACCTCCAGAGCCTTGAGGAGCTCTGCGGTAGGTGAAGTCGGAATCGACTTGTTGAATCGCCTCCTCCACATGAGCCTGAGCAGGTACTCTCCTCCAGAGGTGCTCCGGCAAATGAGCATGTTGGCTCGGCCCTGGCCCGCCTCGTGGCTGGGCTTGCCAATGTGCGCCCTTGATGCCGTGAAGGCGGCCTCCATCACCTCCCGCAGCCTTTTGTCACATTCTCGACGCTCTCCTCCTCCCGTCGTCGCTCCAGCCCGCACATTTTGGCCATGCCGAGCTCGATACCATGAAGATTTTATGAATTGAATTAATAAAACACAATTACATTATTGATTGAATTGAAAGATCAAATAAAAGAGTAACTTGCTTATGCTTAAAACAACCTAATTAAGATACCAAGTGTTACGCTACTCGTAAGAGTCACAACCCTACCGAAAGGGTACTAGGTGACTAGACCTAGTTTACACATCGATAGGTTAACTAAACTAAGGTAACATAACCCTAGCATGAGTCAACACATAAACAATAATTATTCCTTCACTCCCACTTGTTGATCATGACTTGCAGCCTCTTCTCTTCGTGGGTTCCTTGTGTTGTCCCTTGACATTCTGTTTGTCCGGGCGATTCGCCCTAGTTGCCGCACGCGAGTACCATAGACGAGCTACCTTGGCGAATAAAAGCATGGAGACACCCAGTGTGAAGTGGTCTGCAGGTGCGCTTACTCAACAATAGCATACGCCTGCTTGAGTGTAGTTCTCATCCCGTGGCTAAGGAGTGCGGAGGGAGCATCATGTCTTCGCCTCGCATCCGAGACTCCGCCCAAGCGTAGAAATCAAGGGACCGCATGGGCACCACAAACTAGAACTCACCTCAGTCCACGATGTCCCCAGGGTACCAAAGGTAATCGCCTCGTGAAGGCCGAGGCACGACCAAGGAGGTCCTAGCAAGGCGAGCCACGCCACAGCAAGTGAGCCCATGGGCGGCCCGCACAGCACCGCCTCATCCGGACTCCAAAGCCGACAAGAGTAAAGGCCCATGTTAATCCCGATTTCGGCTTTTCCGAGAATGAGACTAACCTCGTGAAGAGCCTAGCTTTCCTAAGCTGCAGACTGCTCAAGGAGACAGATCGTCTCTTATGGCTCCATCAAGCATCCGCAGCCCTCCGTGGTGGGTTTATGTGGGCGCACCAAAGCCGTGATGAGGGTCAAGGTCGAACTGGCTTACCCATTTCATGTGGTGACTTATAGTAAGATCCCGCTTCAATACTGCTTGCAATCTTTATTGTTGTGCATGTGAGATGCTACACTAAGCTCCCACCGTCTCGTGGCGGATCCAACATACGCTGAAGAAGAATCGAGCCTCAATCAAGAGGATTTCAGGCAAGGAGAGAGTGGAGGAAAACCACCGCCTCCTATAGCAGCCCGATCCTTCAAGATGAGGAGGAGAGTCACGGCCTGAGAATCGAGTCCGATGGGGATTCCTATTCTTTGAAGTCTCGTGATGAGACAAACTTCAACGACACCGAGAATGCTCTTCTTTCGGCCGTAGCTAGAATGCTGAATGACTTGACTTTATGCACTACTACCTAGGGACTCCGAGGAGTCACCTAGGCCTAAAAACTTTACATGCTTCTCATGTAGATCCCCGCCAAAGCCTTTGTGAAAATGTCAGGGTTTTCTTGTGTTGCTATGTATTCCAGAGATATTGTGCTTGCAGCTAGTAGCTCTCTAATCCGGGTATTCCACGCCACATGCTTTGTCCCGGAGTGGAAGAAGGGATTTTCAGCTAGCAAATTGACCCTTGGTTGTCGGTCGATTTTGTGCAAGCAACTCAATGCCAAGCTCAAAGCAGCTTTTAGCCAAATAACCTCCTTCGCTGCATAAGTACTGTATTCCCTGTGCTTGAGAGTGCAATCGCTGGTTGCTTTTGCTTGACCAACAAATAGGTCCTCCAAAGATAGCTCATAACATAACTCGACCTCCTCGTATCTATGTCACCGCATAATCGAATCGGTGTACGCCGAGGTCCGCCACACCATCTTTGTGAGTATACACATACCGCTTTGGTGTGCCTTCGACACCGGAAAACCCTCTTAACACAAGTCCAATGTGTCCGCCTGGGGTTTCGAGATAATCGATGCAGAGCACTTGTCGAGTCGCTACCTCCGGGTCGTGTTGTATTGGCAGCATATATGAGTTTGCCCACACCTTGCCCGTATGGCACATTTCTCATATCGTCCTTCTCTGTAAGTATGGCGACATATCTTTGCTCAACTTGAAGACCACTTGGAAGAGGTGTTGCGCAGGTTTGGCATCTTTGAGTCCTAAGCCTGCACTTTCCAGATATCGGGGCTGAGTCATGGTAAGGATCCTTTTTTCTCTGTTGCGCTGAATGTGTATTCCTAAGCAACTTTGCAAAGGTCCAAGGTCTGACATCTTGAATTTTTGTGCCAACAGATTCGTGATCGAAGAGATAAAATCCAGGCTGTTGCTTGCAAGGATGAGGTCATCGACATAAACAGCTAAGTAACAGATTACATCATTCTTGATGTATACGTATAAGCTGCTGTCAGCCTTACTTTTTGTAAAACCTAGAGCTCGCAACTCCTTGTCCAGTGCAGCATTCCATTTCATTGCGGACTGCTTAAGTCCATAGAGGCACTTAATTAGTTTGCAAGCATAATCCTCCTTGCCGTTAACCTCATAACCAGGTGGCTGTTGCATGTAGATCTCTGTATCAAGGATTCCATGCAAGAAAGCCGTCTTCACATCAAACATCCTCAGTAGTCCTTGTCGAATCGCACATGGTCCGAAAAGTAGCAAGCTTGACGAGGGAGCAAAGGTTTCGAGGTAATCTAAACTGGAATTTGTGTGAAACCTCTAGCAACCAACTGGCCTTGTATCTATCAAACGATCCATCCGCTTGACCTTCAATTTAAAGACCCATTTACATGACACTTTTACGCCTTGGGCAACTTTGCTAGTTCCCAAGTTCCATTCTCGATAAGAGAATCATATTACGGATTGCCTTTCTCCATTCCTTGTGATCGCTCCGAGAGCTTCCTCATAAGACCGTGGCTCTATGGGATCTAAGGCGCATAAGCCTTCACATGAGAAGAGGTAATCAAGTCGTGTGCATGATAGTAGTCGGAGGTCGACGTCACGTGTAGGGTAACGAGTAGGCTCGCTCATCGCCAGAAGTACATCATTAACTTCCTCTAATTCCTCGCCAAGCATCCGATCATCGCCGTTGCATCATCGATCGCTATACCGGTTGAGGAATGTGATCCTCAGATCTGGGCAAGGGTATTTCCTGTGCCTCCCTCTCAGGAGGGAGCGAGTGCCATGATCTCAGTCATAGTGAGAGAGTTCAAAGGTTTCGCCTGTGTGGGGAACATGAGTGTGTGCTCCACCGACGCCCAAGTACTTGTTTCATCAAATGTAACACTCAGAGCATAGATGACTCTATTGGTAGGGACATAGCTTATAGCTTTAATCCCTCTATACCCCAAAGATAAGCAGCTTGCGTGACTTATCGACTTATCGCTTCGCTTAGGGATGAAGGCATATGCGAGACACCAAGGTCCTCAAGTGTTGAATAGAGGGCTTCTAAAAGCCTCATAAGGAGTTTTGCCTTCAATGTGGGTAACTGTTCAAGAGAAAAGTTGAAGTCATCAAAGCCTCACCGAGGGTAGTGGCAAATGAGCATCATGTAACAATGAGGAGACCATCTCCGCAATGTGAGGTTCAAGCGCTCGCCACTCCATTCTGCCGTGGAGTGTATACGGTGAGTTGGCCCAATGCCTTCATCTGCTGTAATCGGAATTCATTAGATGTAAATTCCCGCCATTATCGATCTCGGTCTTGAGTCGTTTTCTGTCCAACGCTCGAATTTGATGTATTCCTTGAAGTAGGAGAAACATTCGCTTTTGTTCTTCAGGATATAGGTGGTGACAACCGCTCTTGTCATCTCAGAACGTTAGAAAATAACGCCACCTCCTATGGACGCTTGAGATAAGGGTCCACATAGGTCGATGTACAAGCTCAAGGAGATCATCACACGATGAGGTGCTTTGTTCTTGAAGGCAGCTTGGTGTTTCTTCGACAACACACAAGCCTCACATAAAGGTATGGCGCCAAAGGGCCAATAGGTCCATCTTGATACAGTCACCCAATTTTGCAGCTTTGCCATGTGAGGGTGACCCAAGCGTGCATGCCACAACTTAGACTTTGCGTTTGTGATGCAAGGAGACATCTTGTGTCGTGGGACTCGCTATTCCACTGCAAATGGAGACGGAATGATCGTGGTCCAAGACCCATGTGCAAGGACCTTTCTAGGGTCAATAGCATCTATGATTCTACACTGTCCTAGTGAAACAACGGATCGTTGTTATCTGCATTCAATCTCTTGAAATAAGGTTTCTAGTCATTTCGCACATAGTAGACTTCTAACAACATGAGTGTGATCCTCAGGAACTAGCAACTCAACTGCGTACCACTGTGAGACTAGAGACTGTCGTCCCCAAGGTAAACATACCGATCCGAAAAGACCTATATGTTTTGAAAGCATTTCTATCAAAGCGTATGTGTGAGCACCGTATCTAAATACCATTCATCTATTGGTTTCGATTAGCTGAAAGGCAAGTGGAAGCAATGGACTAGCAAACTCCCTAGTCCCCTGTAAGAGCGATGGGGTATTAGCCTTCTTTACCACAACATTGGCGTCGTGGTGCCCTCCTTGCGGGAATTCCAGCTTGCTTTTGCGACACTCTTTTCCCAATGTCCGGCTTGCACGTTGCACTGCTTTTAGTCTTCTTCCCGGATGAGGATCCGCCTGAGCTACCTCCCTTGGAAGGATTTCCACCACCTCCTTTGGAGAAGGATTTCTTGCCTCGCCCCTTGATTTGAGGTGTCTGTTGTGGTTGCTTGTGATTAGTTCGCTTGCCTCTTCTTGCGCATGGAACTCACAAGTTGTGAGAATGACATCTCGCATCTCTATGCCTTGCTTCTTAGCGTAGCTTGTGGCAGGTGGGAGGTCACAGTGTGACCAAGACTCGAAGCGAAAGAAGGAGCCTCATCACCATCTCATCATCCTTGATGGCAACTTTAGAGGCACCGCCGGGAGGCTAGGGTCCTAAAGGTACTCACGTGCTTCTCCACCGAGTCCCCATCCTTCATTCTCAAGTTCGAAATTTCTTAAAGTCATTGACCGACCATGTTCGCTGCAGAGTTCCTTTAGACGATTCCATGATTTCGGCTGAAGTTTCCACCTCATTCGCCTCAACATTGCTTGTCGTGCCACCGCGAATGAGGTACTTGGCTCCGCTATCCTTAGCTAACCATTCTTCTTCTCCCAAGATCCTCGTCTGGTTTCACTACCTTTCCGGTTGCATGTGAGCCCTCATTTCGAGGACGCCTCCATCCGGATCGCCATATGTCAAAGTCATTGCCATTGAACCGATCCTTCTCCTTGAAGGATTCATTACCTCCATAGTTTGGAGTTGAGGTGCGTTGCCATATTTATGGCTTGTTGTTCGACCTCGTTCAAATTCGTATTGAATATATCCCCAAAACCGTCTGATCGGACACACTGCTCATAACGCTTGTTGATTCGCAGTGTTTTGATCCCATCCTCCTCGTGCAATTTTGGAGCTCCTCATCTCGAACCTATTGTAGGCATACGTGGAGCAAGATGGACACGAGTTAAGTGAGCTAAAGCTCACACGATTTGTCTTACTGCGTGTTTACTGTGTTTAACACCGGATTTTTGAGCATCTCGGGCTTCGAAGATAACCAGCTTGTAGTCCAAGTGTGCAACTTGCTCCTTCGATCCTGTAAGTCAACGCTTGTAGACAAGTGTCCATTAATTTGTGTGCGTCATCACTATCCTGTTATTTGCTTCGATGCGATTAATTATTGTCGACACTGTGTTTGTGGCGCTTGAGTTGTGATGAAACCACGGGCTGCCTGCTTTCCATCAAAAGCTCTTTGTACACGCACTGCAAATTTAGTGGATTTCTTGGAGGAAGAGTAAACACCGATTCTTGAGGATAGAGAAATTCCACAATAGTATTAAATGCGTCTCGATCAGCAATTTGCATAGGTCTATTTTGGTTTTGTTGGCTCCATTGTAGGATGCGAATGTAATCGAGAAGCAATTGTGTGCCCATCGCAATTCTTGACCTATTTTGCCTAGGATGACGAGTAGGTGGGTGTTGCCAGTGCGCATCTAAATTGGCCATGTGCGAACAAGGATTTGTGTTTTATAAGTGCGAAATTGCATCTTATATTTCTTTTGTATTTTCTATATATAATTTTGCCCATTGGGCATTGTTCTAGTGTATGTTCATTGCAATTGCTCAAGGGAGCAATTCAATGAATGCACGCTAGAATGGCTACCTAATGCAGCAAGAATTTGTATAGATTTTTAAAGAAAACAACACAAAATTCATTTCTTGATGTTTCTTTAAAAGTTCCTTTTCAAGAACATGTTATTATTCAAAACAATAATAAAACACATCTTTCGCACATCTTCTAATGCAGAAATTTGTGTGTGCATACTAGATGCATCTCCATCTATCCCCGCCCGATACCATGAAGATTTTATGTGAATTGAATTAATAAAACACAATTACATTATTGATTGAATTGAAAGATCAAATAAAAGAGTAACTTGCTTATGCTTAAAACAACCTAATTAAGATACCAAGTGTTACGCCTACTCCTGAAGAGTCACAACCCTACCGAAAGGGTACTAGGTGACTAGACCTAGTTTACACATCGATAGGTTAACTAAACTAAGGTAACCTAACCCTAGCATGAGTCAACACATAAACAATAATTATTCCTTCATCCCTGGCTCAGAATCGGACGAGCACACCGCTTCTCCTCCAAAGGCTTTCTTCCTCCGGCCTATCCTTTCCCGAGGTGCCACTTCCTTCTCCAGCGGGCTGCATCCCCGTCCGACTCCTCGGCCTCCACCTCCCCGCCGCACTGCTGGGACGCCGAACTCCTTGACCGCCGCTCCTCCGCTTCAAGCGGCCGAGGCGCGCTCCATCTCCGTCAAGTCTTGGATTCTCTCGCTGAGAACCCCGCTGCCCGGCCTTGAGTTGTGCCTCAAGGTATCCTTGCTATCCTCCAGCCCTCCCGCTGCCGCCTTCTACCTCCTGCACCGCACTCGAGGTCCCCATTTCCTGGCCGACCTCCAGCCTCCTCCTCACGGCTCGACTGCGTTCACGCCACCGCTCGACCTTCAGTTGGCTGCCACCCACTGCCTCCCTCCACCGGTTCGATCACGCCCATAGTGATCCCGGCCGACCTTCGCCACGGCCTGCCTCACCGCCTCACCGAGCCTGGTCTGACATGTTGGCCACCAGCCAGGTCGCGAGCCCTCTCCGCCTCCCCGTCGGCCTCCTTCGTCTGCAGAGATCCTCACTGCTTGGGCCTCCAGGCTCGCCTCACCGCCACCCACTGAAGAAACTTAGTCCGGCCCCGTCAATGGACCAGATTCCTTCCGCCTCCCGCGCCTTCCTCGATGCGGCCGAGGGCTTCCGCCTTCTTCCTCGCCGGGCCGCCCATCCGCCTCCCCGGAGGAGCACCATGCGCCTCCTTGGCCTCCACCTCGGGTCTTCTCGGCCCCAGAGACCCTGCAGCATACCGTCTATGACGGTAGCTGTGGACCCGCCGTGTCTCTTCCACGGCCGCCACTGTGAGGCCCCCAAGAAGTCCGCTAGGGGCATCTCGTCCGCCAAGGACCTCCATACAGCCCGAGCGAGTCCGGCTGGGCTCTCGACCTAATCAGACCCTAGGTCCCGAGTAATCGAGGTCCGAGCCTCACCTTCTTTGGCCCTCTTGGCCACCTTGTTCGCCTCTTTCTCTGGGCCTGAGGGGTGAGGGGTGAGGAGCACCTCTTGCCTCTCCGCGGAGACAGACTGCCCGGTGGCCGCTGGCCTCCGCCTCCTTGGGCGGCGCCTTTCCGCCCTTCTCACCTTCTCGCCTCTTGCCACCCGCAGTGGGCAAGGGCACGGGCGCCCGTCCGGTGTCATGGTGGCACTGCCTTCCGCCTGGTCCCCGACGAGTCCGTGGGCTCACTGGCCGTGGTCGGGCCGGTCTGCTTGAGCCGAGCCGCCGCCTCCCGCCTGGGCCGCCTCTCCTGGCCGGCCGCCCGTGGCACCAGAGGAGGGAAGCGTGATGTCCTCCCACACTTCCCTGGTGGCGAGGGAGTCCGCCCAAACGTATGGAGTCCGGGATTCCTCCGCCTGCCTTCCTCCTGCCTCTTGCTCGGACGGACCCCACCTCCGGTTCTTCCTTCCGCCTAGAGGGCGGCCCTTCCGAGTGCGCCTCTTCTCCTTCCTTCGTGGAGGTTCGATGCCCCCACACATGAATTAAGAACGGCGATAACGCCGACGGAGGGGGCTTCTCACACCTCAGCTTGTGAGCCTCCTGATTGATCCTGGCGAAGATGATCCTTCCCTGCCTCGCCTCCTTCCTCTCTCGCAGCATGCAGAACACTGAGATTGTCACCAAGGTGATCTACCTTGGTGAGCATGTTCCAAAGGACAATGATCCTGCCACGCCTCACTCTCCGGCCCAAAGAAGTCCGACATCAACCACCTTGGTTGTCTGCTGCGTCCTCGAGCAGGCGGCCTTTGCCGCCTATCTTCCTCCGCCTTGAGAGGTTCCGGACTACGCCCCACCCTCCGCTACATTGTACATCAGGACCTCAGACCTCCACCTCCTAGGGTCCTCTCAAGGCTCTTAGAGCGAACCTCCTTGTTGGTCGCCACAACATCTTCCCGGCGATTCCCGACTAGGGCGACTGTCAAGGTCCATACCTGAAAACGTCCAGTGCCACTCCTGACCAGCCCCCGCCTCCTCCACCGGCAAGTCCGGATAGCGCTGGTGACGATGTTGCGCCCACCAAGCTCCATGGCTCCCACACCTCCGCCGCTTGGGTCCCATCTTCCCGCCTTCCGTCTCGCTGGAGTGTGAGGCCCGCGTCCGCTCCTTGGCCTGGCCAATTGCTTCCTTCGCTGCCGAGCGCGGGGTGCCCGAGCGATCACAAAGACAACGCCAGAGGGCCGGTGTCTGCCGAGAGCAGCGAAGATCGCCGCGGTTGCTTGGGAGAATGACCTCCGCCTTGCTCGCCGGCAATCACGTGAGGGGTGGCTTTTGCCGTCCAGAATCGTGAGCCTGCATGGCTTACTCTCGCCCACGCCCCGCCTACTGCCCTTACTGTCGCAAGACGCTGGAGCGTGAATACCTCGCTATAACGGCCCCTGCAAGGCTACGGCCCGGCTCGCATGCCCGCCTTCCATTCTGTGGCCGCCCACGTGCGCCTGCCTAACTCACGCCCCAACTTCTAAGTTACTCATGCATTTATCCTGCTTTGACCCGGGAGTGGGGTCCGACTCCTGATACTCCGGCAAGGTGGTCCGGGTCCGAGTGGCACCGGGTCCGCTTACTACCCGAGTGACTCCGAGTGCCCGGGGTCTGTGCTTATTCCTCCTTTTCCGCCTTTATTTTACACTCCATACCTACGAAAAACAAACCCCGCTTATTTCAACCCCAAGGGAGTCCTGTCCACATACTCCTTCTCATCTCACATGCCTCCGCCAACACTAAGCATGATACTTTCACCCGCCACCCGCTTACTCGGGTGGGCACAGCTTCATCTAACCGCCGAGCGGAACGGACCCATTCGCAGACTCACTACCGGTAAGGCCCCATCCATCGAAGTGAAGCTTGCCTGAAAGTGCATATGGCGACCGTCGTAGCGAGATCTCCCTCCTTCACATACTCCCGCTATGGAGTCGCCGGTCGCCATAGCTTCCGCGGTTTTGTACCGCATTCTATGTCGCGCCCTCCCCCTCCGTAGGCCGGACAAACCCTCAGCCCACCTGGCTTTCTTCATCCGTTAAGCGCCCCTCCATCATGACGCTGGTACCTCAAACTCCACGCATAATCGCGAATGCCCATAGGTTAAGTAGTACGGAGTTCGCTATGAGTTACCTTCTCCAAGGCCCATAGCGGATGGTAGCTTTGTATCCCTAAGCATAGTTAACCGTGAGCTTCAGATGGGATAAGTCCGCTGGTCTTCCGTTAACCCATTGGCCTTCGTTGTGGCCGCTTGCGATGGGTTATACCAAATAGTCCGTCATTGCGCTTATCACATCATTGAGGAAATGAGTTCCCCTATCACTTACCAACCGCAACGCACCCATACCGCGTGATGATGTTCTCATAGAGGAACTTTGCCACCGGGCAGAGTCCGTCTGTTGCCGCCGCCCACCCACCGCACAATAGTCCGCTGCCACCAAGATGTACCGCCTGTGTGCAGAGTTATAGGTCCGACGTCGATACTATTTCTCAAACGGTGCTAGTGCAGTATGGGCACCCGCCATTGCCTCGTGGAAGTCGGCTTCCCGATCCTACGCACATCGCTTTTACAATTGGTGCGTTTCCCCATACATGGTGGGCCACCAAGATCCGCCTCCAAGATTTTCTTGGTGATGACCCATAGAATGACCACCGCCTGTGCCTTCATGCATCCCTTTTATGACTACCTCCGCTCTTGTTGAAGGTACCACGCCCACCGTCCGGCCCACCTTAAAGATACATCCATTGTACATCCTGGGGCCGAGCGAGTGTAGGTTGAAGGCCTGTATTGGGCACGGTTTAACCCTTGGAATCTCCATCTCCCATGTACTGCCCAGCCCGGTGGGCCGCCCCTCACGCCCGCCTCCCTTCCACTTCTCGCTCTGCGCTGCCACAAGTTTGGGGTTCTTAGGCCGCGCCTCCTCCGTGTCCACCACCGCCACCAATTCCTCGTCCGGAAGTCATCCTCCGATCCCGCAGGGTCGGCTCCGCCTTCAACTGGATAAGAAGTCGATTTTGGTGTTGCCTCCCTTGCGTCTCCACCTCAAAGGTGAACTCGAGCAGCGTAATCCACCTCGCACCGCCTGACAGTCCGCTTTATTCACCGATGCTTGAGCGCCAAGTGATCAACATAGAACACAAACTCGCTGGGCGTATGGTAGTGTCTCGAATTTCTTGACCACAGATACCATTCCCAACGCCTCGCCCGTAGTGTACTTCGCTCTGCAGCGAGCTGCCTTCCAAAGATAGTAGATTGGATGATCCCTCCGCTTGTCGCCCTTTTGACGAGCACCACTCCGATGGCGAAGGTCGACATCTACATACACATGGAACCGCTTACTCCACCGACCTTTAATACCGAGCGCTTATCGGGTGGTCTCAGATCAATGCCGCTCCTTTCTCGTGACCAGTCCACCTCCTCCTTCCCGAGTAACTCCGTTAGCTTGGCCCTCTTGCGAAGTCCTAAATGAACCGCCTGTAATAACCTACCATGAGGAATATAGTTCCTTGACTGGTGGGCTAGGGATCGAATGACCCGACCTTATCTTGGTCCACCTCTATCCTCAGCACACACGATGCCCAGTGAATTCCTTCCGTCATTCCAAAGTAGCATTTCTCCGGATGTAGACACAGCTGTGTTTCCTTACAACGCTCCAAGCACTTCCTAAAGGAAATTATGTTAGTTAGGTTAGTAGTTTCATAATCAGTTATAACTACTCTTTTAAAATACTCATATATACTCTTTTTCATTTTTTTCTTGGATAATAACGATAACTACCTTTGCCCCTCGTGCCTCGTGCGCTCTTGCTCCCGTGCTCTCTCCCACAATCCACACAACGCGAAATGGTATCAGAGCATCGAAGTTAGATCCTCCCCATGAGCACGAATTGTGGAAGGAGCTATGGTTTTTTGCCCGATTTTGTGATTTTGTGAAATGAAGATAGCAAGTAATGGCCTCGTGCAGTGAGTCTTAAGATCGGCATGAACAATCTGCATCGTGTGACGTCTTCCAATCCATGCGGCCACCGTGGGCATGGTGGCTGCGATCGGCGTTTCACCGGATCATTCTTCCGCGCTGCCCGTGGAGTTTTGTGGCCGATTTGCCCATGGCACGGCGCGCCCTGATTTGATGGTTTCGACTATTCCAAGCTTTCCAAGCCAGGCAAAGACATGGATGCAAGATCTTGATGGGCGCCCTTTCTCCGATCGACCATCGGCGGCAATTCCAAATTCTATTACGCGCAACCTCGGGCCGAGTTGTACATGGTGCACCGCGCCTCGGCCACGGCTTTCAACCATTTTCGATCCAGCCTCCTGGATTTTCTTGGCGATCGCCTACGGTCGCCAAGGCCCGATCGAGGATTCCTCACGATTTTCAAGCCGTAAGAGATGCAACTGCCCTATCGCGCCAGGCTCACCGAATAGCCCACGATTGCTTGTTATGAGGATACCGGAGGCCCGAATGGGCTGAAGTGTGGCCGGTGTCTCGGGATGAAGATGCCGCCCTCTGCCTTATGAGTCGCATCTGACCCTGGAATTATTTGAGCAATCCAGAGTTGTGCAGGCGATGAAGAAGGTAGCCTGCATCATTTCATCCCACAGCGCCCGATTCCAGCCTGATGTCATCAGCGCCTTAGGTTTTTATGAAGATGCTTGCCAAGCACCACGGCTGCGCGTTCCAGATCACTGTCGCGGCATCAATTTTTTCAGCCTGATTTCCTCATTCATCTTCTCAGTGGAGGCCGCTGTGGCATCAGCAGGCCCGCGCACCTGCGGCAGCTGGCTTAATCGGCAATGTGGATGCTGAGACGCGGGTGAAGATGCCGAGGCGTAGGACATCTCCTCGCGCGCAGTGGAGGACTGTTCACCCTCAAGCCTCACAGTTACCCACCTCAAATCCCGGTTTCATCTGTTCAGCTTGCCGGCAGCTGGAGCTCCGTGCCAGATGCCCCAACAATTTTAGTGAAGCCCAAAGCTTTGTGAGAAATTCTGTGCATCGTGCAACCTCTCGAAGTCCTGCCAGACCTCATTTGGTGCAATATCCACCTTTACCATTGCGACGACGAAATATTGAGGATGAACTAAGGGAAGCCACTAACCAGAACCATGATTTACAAGATTTTCTCTCTATTCTTCTAACGGGAATTCGGCAATTATATTTGTTGTCTACTCCAACTGAAGAGGAGAAGCGTGTGCATTTGGCCAGGCTATTTTCAACGAGACGCTCACGCGTACCCCGTTCTTAACATTTGAAGTTTGGACATGCAGCCAGGTTCGCCATCATCAGGGTCCGACGGATCAAATGAAGGCGAAGATTTGGACCTTGGCAGATTGAATTTGCCAGAGGATGCAGCTTCACCTGTTGTCGATCCCACAACTGGTATTGATGAACAGCAAGTTACATCTCCCTCTTTTGACTATTTGAGAAGTTTTTGGGACAACCCTCCTCAGCCTAGGTCAGGCTTAGGTAGTATTCCTTCTCCTACAGCAGGCAACCTGCTGGTTCCGCAAGCACCCTTGCAGGTACGGCAGGCAACCCTGCTTCTGGAGTTGGAGTTTCTACTGGACAAGCTGCAAATTTTGCGCAAGCTATGGCAATCACTCCAGGTTCCTTGAAGATTGAGTTCAAGGACAGGGATCGCTTTAATGGTAATGATTACCACATCCGGGGCGATGAGGTGACCTGCATTTTGGAGGAGCATGAGCTCATGTCGGGTTGTGGAGGAACCAAAACCAGAAGACAGGCTAACAATGCAAATGCTGCTGATATTCTTGCATGGCAAAGGAAGGATAGGAGAGCCCGGTCAATCCTTTTGGCATCCCTTGACAGGAACATGATGCCGCACACTATGGACGCTGACACTTCAGCAGCAGTTTGGAACAACTTGAAACTCATCTATAGAGATAAGAGTTCTGTTTCCCTTGTTTTGGCGCATTGGGATTTTTTCAATATTTGTATGAAGGATAATGAGACTGTTGAGTCTTATATCAATAAATTTCGCACAGCTCGTGCGACTCTTGCATATTGCGGAACTACCTTCACTGAGTTTCAAGCTGCTATTTCCTTTCTAGCATCCCTGCCTGACAGTTATTCTCAGTTTATCAGTTCTCAGAATGCTACTCTTCAAGCAGCTGGACCTGGCGCCAATGTAACGTTGGAGCAGGTATTTGGAGCTTTGATTGCTGAAGAACGCCGTAGGAGCCTTCACAAGTCAAAGCCTACCATGCAGCAAGGTAGCAGAGTTTTGTTTGCTTCTAGAGGACGTGGAGGCAATCGTGGCAGAGGACGTTGGGGCTCAGCACGAGGAGGAGCTTCAACCTCTCGACAGCCCAACCTTCAAAGGCATACTTTTACTTGCAATTGGTGCAAGATACCAGGTCATTTTGAGAGAGATTGTAGGAAGAAAAGGGCTGGTGAGCCCCGGAAGGAAAGTTCAAGTTCCGTTCCAGCTTCTAATGTAGCCACGTCCAAAGGTCTGCCCAAACCACCCGCCATCTTAGCAGTTTGCTTATCTTCTATCCAGATCCAGAATGACATGGTTCCTCGACTCTGGGGCAATAAATCCAGAAGAACCCAGAAGTCCCAGAGTCCAGAATTTATTGATATAAGACTCAACAGTCTCATTATCCTTCATACAAATATTGAAAAAATCCCGATGCGCCAAAACAAGGGAAACAGAACTCTTATCTCTATAGATGAGTTTGAAGTTGTTCCAAACTGCTTCTGTCGCCATTCATAGTGTTGGCATCATGTTCTGTAAGGGATGCCAAAAGGATTGACGGGCTCTCCTATCCTTCCTTTGCCATGAAGAATATCGCAGCATTTGCATTGTTAGCTGTGCCTGGTTTTGGTTACATCCTGTCCACAACGGACATGAGCTCATGCTCCTCAAAATGGTCACCTCATCGCCGATGTGGTAATCATTACCATTAAAGCGATCCCTGTCCTTGAACTCAATCTTCAAGGAACCTGGAGTGATTGCCATAGCTTGCGCAAAATTTGCAGCTTGTCCAGTACTCTGGGGCAACTAGCCACATTTGTTTTGATAGGAATGCTTTCACTGTTTTTGATGCTAACCCAGCTCATCACCAGTTTGTTCTTTTGGGTGATGACAGTGGTTTATCCATTAAGGGTATAGGATCAGTAAAGATACAGCTTCCTAGTAGTTCCTCTCTTACAATCTCAGGTGTGTTGTTTGTCCCATCCATGACCAAGAATCTCATGTCAGTTATGAAGCTCACGGAGGAGCACTCTTGTAGAGTTTGTTTTGACAATACAGGTTGTTCAATCATTAGCAATAGCATTGGAACTGACCTTTTCACAGGGACACCTTTCCATGATTTGTATCTTTTGAATGTGAGAACTTTGTATCATCCACATGCTACTGTTAACGTTACCCAAGCTTCTGGTCTCTCTCCCACTCAGCTTTGGCATTGCCGATTAGGGCATGTGAATTTTAATAGGCTTTCCACTTTAGTCAATAACTCAGTTTTTAGAGATCATTTGTCTTTCTCTTTTGATAATAGAGCTTTTTGTGACTCTTGTCAATTGAGCAAGGCAATTTCACAGCCTTTCAAAGACCAGAACTTGTCAAGAGCTCCTTGTCTTCTTCAATGCCTCATAGTGACATCTGGGCCCCATGTCATCTATGTCATTTGGTGGAGCATCTTATTTTATCACTTTCATTGATGAATGGAGCCGCTATTCTACAGTGTTTGTTCTTGCCCACAAGAGTGAAGCCCTGTCATGTTTTCAGACGTATTTAGCTTCTCGCTTTCGAGTGCCATCACCAAGATTCTTAAGATCGATAACGGAGGCGAATATACCAGGAATGCCTTCACCGAATTTTGTGCCGGAGAGGGAGTTCTTCATCACTTACAGTTCCTTATACTCCACTCAAAATGCTTTTTGCCAACGCAAGAATAGGACACTTCAAGAGGCTACACTTTCCAACTTAGCATTTGCAGGCCTCACTAGGGGATATTGGGCTGAAGCCCTTATGGCAGCTAATTATGTGCAGAATAGGTTGCCTACGAAGGAGCTTGGTTTGGTTACCCCATACGAGCGCTGGACTGGGAAGAAGCCCCGGATTACTCATCTACGTATTTTTGGAGCACCAGCATATGCCTTGATCCCTTCTGCACTTCGGAGTAAGCTTGATCCTAAAGCTGTCCGCCGTATTTTTATTGGTTATTCGGACGAGGTAAAGGGATATAAGCTTTTTGATCCAAGCACTCGGCAAGTTTCCATTTCTCGGAGTGTTGTATTTCATGAGAATGCTCTTCTCCGACGCTGATGCCGCTTTGGATCCTACTTCTTGATTCTCTGTTTCTATCCATGGAGTGGATGATCTAGTGATTAATACCCGATGCTGATGTTTCTTTTTGATATTGATGATGTTTCCAGTTCACCTTCCTCGGCTTCAGGGGGGGCTACAACATCCGGTTCACATGCACAAGCTCATCTTCCTAGTGCTTCTCCAGCACCTGACTCTTCTCCATCAGATGAGTCCTTGGCAGTTCCCTCCTTTGATGAACCCTTGGAAGTTGATCCTGTTGTTGTTTCTTTTGATACTGACCCTCTTTCGTCTAATCCTGAGCCCACACCTGATCCAATTGAGCCTACACCTGAACCAGTTTTGCGTAGATCTAGCCGCCATAGACCACCTCGTAGTGAATGGTCTGAACCACCTTTTGTAGCTGGTCTAGTTTCATATCAGAATTTTGATATTTCTGAACCCGCTACTTATCAAGAAGCAATTACAGGCCCTGAGGCTGAGCAATGGAAAAAGGCCATCAAGTCTGAATACGATTCTCTCATAGCTAACCAAACTTGGAAGTTAGTGGTTTTGCCTAAAGGTCGTAAGCCAATTGCTTGTAAATGGGTATTTAAGAAAAAGCTTAATACTGATGGCAGCATAGATCGCTATAAAGCAAGGCTAGTTGCGAAAGGATACAGCCAGGTAGGAGGACTTGATTACAATGAGACTTTTTCTCCAGTTGTAAAGTCTACTTCGATAAGGATTTTGCTGGCTTTATTAGCTCATTATGGCCTCTTAGTTCATCAGCTAGATGTTAAAACAACTTTCCTTAATGGTTCTTTGCAAGAAGAAATTTATATGTGCCAGCCCGAACGAAGGCTTTGAAGTTGATGAGGACAAAGTTTGCTTGTTGCTGAAGACATTGTATGGCCTCAAGCAGTCTAGCAGAGCATGGAATGAAACCTTTCATGCTTTATTGGTAGAATTGGGTTTCACTTGTTTGGATGCAGATAATAGTGTATTTATTATGTGGGAAGGAGACAACTTTCTTATCCTAACCGTTTATGTTGATGATAATTTCTTATTTTGTACATCAGCACAACTAATGGCCAGGATTAAGGGTGTTCTTCTTTCCCGTTTTGAGATGACTGATTTGGGCCAGCTTACTTTCTCGCTTGGTATGCAATTCCATTTTTCAGAAGACAGGCACACCATAGAGATTCATCAGGAGCATTTTGTTCACTTTTTTTAAAAGATTGCATGGCCCGTTCTATCTCTCCTGAAAAACTCTCTACAATGCCAAGGATTTGATGGCAACACGTCCTTATAGACAAGCAGTGGGTAGTTTGCTTTATCTTGCTGCTTGGACACGCTTGGATATTTCTAGGGCCGTAAATAGTGTATCCCAATTCTTAGAGAACCCAAGGGAAGCCCATTGGACGGCAGTTAAAAGGATTTTTAGATACCTCAAGGGGACTTCTAGTTTAGGACTTACCTATACTAAGCAGCCTAATGGATTAGTGCTCACTTCATATTGCGACGCCGACTGAGCTGGCGATCCAGATGGTAGAAGAAGTGTGGCAGCATACTGCAATCTACTTGGTGGGTCAGCCATCTCTTGGTCTAGTAAGAAGCTGTCTACCATTTGCCTTTCATCTACTGAAGCAGAGTATGGAGCTTTATCTCAAGCTGCTAGAGAGGTAATATGGATACGCTCATTTTTGAGAGGAATTCAGCAGTTACCAACAGGGGCTACAACTTTGTGGTGCGATAATCAATCAGCAATTGCACTTTCTAAGAATCCGGTATTTCATGCGAGGTCAAAGCATATTGAAATAACGCATCATTTTATTAGACAAGCTGCTGATACAGGCGAGGTTGAGGTTCACTATATTCCAACAGGTGACAATATAGCGGATCTTTTGACCAAGCCACTACCAAAAGTTTCTCATGGCAAGCACTCCGCAGCAGCAGGTCTCAAGTCCATTACTGCAGTGACCAAAGTTGGTACTGCACACTAAAGTTAAATGTTGATTAGCGCAGTGGATGAAGCTGCAATGTTTTGTGCTAATCGTGCGCTTTTCAGCAAGGACATCACCCTCTTTTGGAGTTTAAGAGGGAGCCAGTAGTATGTTTGAGATTTAGTGTTATGTTTTCACTAGCCTAGTTTGCATATTTTATCCTTTATTCTGATTATTTCAACTAAGAGGGAGTAAAGGAAATTATGTTAGTTAGTTAGTAGTTTCATAATCAGTTATAACTACTCTTTTAAAATACTCATATATACTCTTTTTCATTTTTTTCTTGGATAATAACGATAACTACCTTTGCCCCTCGTGCCTCGTGCGCTCTCGCTCCCGTGCTCTCTCCCACAATCCACACAACGCGAAACTTCCGCAGGTGTCCAACGTGCTTGTCTTCCTCTCCATGTACACAGAAGTCATCCAGGAATACCTCCATGAAGTCCCTCAGAAAATCCCTGAAGACGTTAGTCACCATCCGCATGAATGATCCGGGCACTCCTGTCATCCCGAAGGCGCTTCGCTTGTAAGCGAACGTTCCCCACTCCGCGGTGAACGTTGTCTTATCCCAGTCCGACTCCCTTAGGTGCAATTGGTTGTAGCCGGAGTATCCATCCAAGAAGGAGTAAGTACTCCGTCCTGCCACCTTGTCCAGTATGTTGTCCACGAAGGGCATGGGGAAATGGTCCTTCTCGGTGGCGGCGTTGAGTTTCCTCCAATCCTGACAGACACGGATCTGTCCTTGCTGTTTCTTGGGCACAACGACAATGGGTGCTACCCATTCGCTGTTTACGATTGGAAAGATGATGTCTGCCTCCAGATACTTATCTAGGACCTCCTTGACCTTGAGCGAGTGCTTGGGATTCAATTTATACTGTCGAATCCGAACAGGCACCGCTCCTGGCTTCAGGTCTATCCGATTGTCAGGATTGACCGTCTCCCTTTTCCTCGCCGCTTCGCTACGCCCAAAGCCGTCATCCTCCATCCGAGGGTCATCCTCACGCATTCCCCACTCTCGGAAAAGCTCGTCTGAGGTAAACCGGATTACTTCTTCTGGGTCCTCCCCTTCCTGGATCGGTGGGCCTCCTCCTTTGCCCTCGTCCTCCGGGTCCGGCGCGGCCTCTACTCGGAAATAATTGACCACCTCCGCTCCGAAGGTGTCCCTCCGGTAGTCCATCTCTTCTTCGGACCACGAGATTTTTGGAAAGGGTAGTCCTCATTCGTATCCTCGCTCATCGTCCCCACTGCCTTCGGGCGGAGGTGTACCCCTCCGTGGTGCTTACGGTTTCACCACAAGATGTGTCCTTACCTCGGTGATCGCCATACCCGTCCCTTCCCTTACCTTCGGATCCCAGTCTACTGGTTTGAAGTGGATCTCCTTCCTTCCGAAATGTAATTTTGTCGAGCGAGTCCGGCCGTGGAAGCCCCTAACAAGACCTCGACTGTGAGGTCCGGGCGGCTTGATGACCACGGTCCAATGTGTAGGGTGCCTGCAATGGTTGCTTGGACTCGGTAACTCTCCCGCGGCCGGTGACATGTCCGCCATCTTGAGGGTTTTGGTGGATGGCTCAAAGGCTGTGAACCCTAACCGCCTTGCGGTGGCCTCTGTGATGAGGTTCACTCCTGCCCGGTGTCCAGGGGTACGTTTTTAATCACGCACCCTGATTTCACCGAACCACCGGCCCGTGTCCGTATGAGATACCACTCACTTTCACGTTCTTGGCCCTACCGGCCCCGAGGAGTTTCATGGTTGTCTCGATGGCCTGACTTCCGATACCGGATTGTCTCTTAACAACCGCCTAAGTGACACCGGTGTTGTTGGTCCATCATCAAGTCACCACCTTGAAAGGCGTGGGTGGCTCCTTCACGAGTCTGGTCCGCCTTGACTTCTAGCACTCCCGCCCCGCCCGTGTGGGCCTACCTCCGGTCTGGATCTCTTCCTCAAGCATCTCCCACTCAACCACATCCGTGGAAACCGGGTGTTGCCTTGGGTCCGCTTTCCTCTTCTTACGTTTTCCGGAGGTTTCGGTCGGTTTCTCCGCAGAGCTGCCCGATTCAACTCGCCTTCCTGGCTCTCCCTCCTCGCGGTGTCCCGCCTCCGTATCCGCAGTTATCTCCATTTTCTTCCTCTTTAACTGCCTCCTCTCCTTTCTCCTTCCGGCTTTGGGTTGACACTTCCACTCCTGTGTCTACCTTCTCCTTAGCCGAACTCGCCTGCACCACCGCCCCTAAGTTCCTTCGCTCTTCCCACTCCGCCACTGTGCATCTTCAATGTAGCACCGCGCATCTTAGGGAGGGGAGGCGAGGTGGTCGTGCTCCCCTGGGGTGGCGAGCGACCGTCCGAACGAGGATCTTGCACCGCCCGCCATGTGCCCCCGCCTGCGGCCTCCACACAGCGCTCAAATCCCGTTACCTTGCCGAGTGGGGTATGGACACGCTGCTGGAGTAGTGCCCGGGTTCCCACAGCCCAGAGACCACCGCCGCCGAGATTCCGGAGGCTCCCATGCGGTGTCAGACGAGGTCGATGCGGATGGCCCGTACCGAGGGGTACATCGCCTTTGGATACCGCTGCCTGGTGCTTTCATGCACTTGGTATGCCTCCCACCGCCTCCTGACTCTTCCCCGTAGTACTCCACCGGTTTACGGGTCCGGAGGCGCTTAGCCTCGAATGCCCATGGTGGCACACCGCACACCATAGATGGGTCCGAACTGTGGTGGCCGCCTTCCGCCGTTCTCTATCCTTCACCTGGTTGATTGTCAACTCCTCCACCCTCTTCATTACCCGTTCCAGATCTTCCCTCAACCCCGCTACTTCTTTCAAAGGGGTTGGGTCAGGTGGAACCTCCCGCACCGGTGCAGGCATCATAACCTCCTTCTTCTCAACCCTCCGCTTAACTACGGGCTTTTTCTTCTTATTCCTTCGGCGAGGTTCCTCCTCTTCCATGGCATCCTCGGATTCTTCTTCGGAGTCCTCCTCCTCTTCCTCCGAAGCTACCTCGGTTTCGTCATCCTCCTCTTCCGAGGGCTCTTCATCCTCGGATTCCGACCCCCGTTTCTTCTTTTTCTTCTTCCCTCCTGGAGGCGTCCTCGGCTTGGTGCATCGATTCTCGTAATTCTCCGCCGGACCGCCTTTGCTCACATCCTTCTCGCCAACAAGAAGACATGTAGCCATTGGCTTGGGTAGGCCACCAACCATCACCGCTTGCATGGTGGTGTGGGTGGGATGCCGGTCCCAAGAGCGAGAACCGCTCGATGTACGATCCCAACTTCTCCGCCTCGCCTCGCCTGTTCTCGAGTTTGACAGACGAGCCTTCTTGGTCAATTCCACGGAATCTTTCCAAGAAGGCATCCTTCAATGCTGGGCGTCGCAGGGAGTGGGCGCGGTACTTCCTCCGTTGACCGAGCCGTCCCAAGGACCCCTTGGAACACCGGATAAGTCACAGATCCGAACCTTCTCCGAAGTTCGCCCGGGACACGAAATCCTCCATGAAGGTTTCTGCCTTCCTTCTTACCTCAAAGAGAGTACGCTTGCTTGGTCGATGTTGTTGCCATCGCTGATCAGGGGGTTGAGAATCGCCCCCTTACCGCTCGACTTTGTGCTACTTCCTCCTCACGATCCAACAAGTTCATCGGGTCCACGAGCTCACGCTGAGCCGTCGCCTCCTCACGTGCCTCTCCGCGCCTGGGCGGTCAACGTCCGCTCACTCGACCTGCTCTAACTACCTCTCGACCTCCACGCATCCACACTTACCTCCCTACTAGGCTACGGAACGATCTCATTCCCCGGCAACGGCGCCAAAAATGTGACGTGACTTTCGCTGATGGCCAGCCGGGCGCGCACAATCCCGTGTCGTTGAAGTAAGGGGTCCGCTCCCAAGAGAATGATAGGCTCCGTTTTGCCGTGTTTCACTCATTTCTCACCTCACTTAGCAACCGTTCAGTCTCAACACACACATTCATTGTTTTATGCCATAACGTTCACCGAACAGGCTGTGGCCAAACGCTTAAGGACCTGTTACCGCCTGCCGCCACTCTCCACTCTAGTCCGCTCCTCCGCCACTCACACTACCCTCATCGCCCTTGGAAGAAATCGCGCAGTGGCTGCGCCGGACCTCCTCCGCCTGCCAGCCCTCCGACCGGGCTCAGACGCCCCGGAGTTCCTCCGCTCACGCCCGGCCTGGCCCAATGGCCGCCTGACGCAGCAAGGGTCCCTAGGCGCTATTCCCGCGCACACCACACACGTTAGGGTCCGCTACCAAGACCTTGACTGCCTCTCCGGGCCACCGCCCCTGTGACTCGCTACAAGAAGGCACACAAGGGCCCGCAAGAAGACGCATCAACACCAAGAAAAGATGATTTACTGAGAGTCCCTCTTATACTACGCCAAGGTCCGCCTTTATTACACCTCTATTCTCGAAATGAGGCCACCTGCGCCCTAATCGGCCGCCTACTCTTCCCTATTCCTCCTATCTCCGCTTGGTGGATGGCCGATGCCCGCCTCTTGGCACCGGGCCCAAAGCCGAGCTCCCGACGATCACAAGACCCAATCGGATGATCCGCGAGGGACCTCACCTCTCCCCGAGGGTCCGCCAGTCGGCCACAAGCGGCCTCACCACTAAGTCCTCCTCCTCCTCTCTTATCTCTCGGGCCCCTCGAGGGCCTCCAAGGGGCCGGATCCGGGGCCGTGTTCGTGGCTCTCCCCACTCCCCGAGTCTCGCCTGGGACCTGCTCGACCCGAGTCCCACCTCTAGGTCCGGCCTCCTCCGGGTCCGGCTCATGTCCGCCTTGAGTTCGACCTCGGGGTCCTGACTTGCCTCCTGGGTCCGGCCCTCCGGGCCCAACCTTCCTCGGAGTCCGGACCTCGGGTCCGGCCTCACCACTAGAGTCTGACCTCTAAGTCCAGACTCCTTCGTGGGCACCGGATTCGGCCTTCCTCAGAGTCCGGACAAAGTCCGACCCACTGCCCCGGTTTTGCCTCCTCACTCCGATCACCATCCACCGAGCCCTCCATTCCCGAGTGCCCGTGCGCCCTTCCACGGCCTCCTGTGGCCCTCCTCCCTTCCTTCCGTGCGGAGGTGTAGAGTGCTTACCGGCAGTGACCCTTCTTCCGCCTGCCCGCCTCTCTCCTCGCCGCTGCCATCACATCAAAGGCCTAGGGTCCCCTGTGGCTCTGCCCCGGGTCCTTCCTCCTGCTCCTCCTTCCGACCTTCGAAGTCCGCCGCCTAGGTGGCGCAAGACCTCCGTGAGCCTTGAGGAGCCTGGGTAGTAGGCAAGCTCGAATCGACTTGTTGAATCGCCTCCTCCACATGAGCCCGAGCACCAGACTCCCTCCTGAGGTGCTCCCCGAGCATGTTGTCCGCCCGCCGCCCGCCTCCAGCTTACCGTAGCGGACTCCTTGATGCCAAGGCGGCTCACACCGCAGCCTCGCCGCTACTCGACGTTCTCCTCCTCCCGTTGCTGCTCCAGCCGCCGGCCGGGCCATGGAGCCGAGCTCCTCCTCAGAAGGACGAGCACCGCTTCTCCTCCAAAGGCTTTCCCCTCCGCTTATCCTTTCCCGAGGTCCGCCACTTCTTCTCCAGCGGGCCGGTATCCCCGTCCGACTCTCGGCTTCCTCCACCTCCCGCAGCCCCGCCAAACTCCTCGACATTCTCCTCCTCTTCAAGCGGAGCCGGAGGCGCCATCTCCCGTCAAGTCTTGGATTCTCTCTGAGAACCCGCCGCCTCGGCCTTGAGCCCAAGGTATCCTTGCTATCCTCCGCCTCCCGCCGCCTTCTTCTACCTCCCGCACTGCACTCGAGGTCCCTATTTCCCGTGTGCCGACCTCCAGCCTCCTCACGGCTCGACTGCTTGTTCACGCTTCTCGTGTTGCAGGCTCTCAGCCCTGCCTCCCTCCACCTCCCGATCACGCCGAGTAGTGATCCCGACCGCCCAAGGCTTCCGCTCACCGCCTTCATTGAGCCTCACTGTTGAGCCACCGGCCGCCACCAGTCGCGAGCCCTCTCCGCCTCCCCGGCCCTCCTTCGCTCGCAGAGATCCTCACTGCTTGGGCCTCTCAGGCTCCCACCGCCACCCACTGAAGAAACTTAGTCCGGTCCCGTCGAATGGACCAGACTTCCGGCCTCCCGCTCCTCGATGCGGCCGAGAGCTTCCGCCTTCTCCTCGCCTCCCGCCCATCTCGCCTCCCTCGAGGAGCACCATGCGCCTCTGTGGCCTCCACCTGGGTCTTCTCCGTCCCAGAGACCCAGAGCATACCGTCCCATGACGGTAGTGACCCGCCGTGTCTCTTCCACGGTCACACGGTGAGGCCCCCAAGAAGTCCGCGGGGCGGCATCTCTGGTCCGCCAAGGACCTCCATACCGCAGCCCGAGCTGGTCCGGGCTCTCCGACCTACTGTGACCCTTAGGTCCCGAGTAATCGAGGTCCGAGCCTCACCTTCTTGGCCCTCTTGGCCGCCAATTTGTTCGCCTCTTTCCCTGGGCCTTGAGGGGTGAGGGGTTGGGAGCTCTTGCCTCTCCCGCCGGGAGATGACTGCTCGGGCCGCTGGCCTCCCGCCTCCTTGGGCGGCCCCTTTCCGCCTTCTCACGCCTCGCCTCGCCACCCGCTGGTGGGCAAGGGCACGGGCGCCATCCGGTGCTACATGGGTGGCACTGCCTTCCGCTGGTCCCCGACGAGTCCGCTGCCTGGGCCGCCGCCGCTGGCCGGGCGGCCGGTTCTCGGAGCCGAGCCGGCCCTCCCGCCTGGGCCGCCTCTCTGGCCGGGCCGCCCCGTGGGGGCACCAGGAGGAGGGAAGTGGATGTCCTCCCACACTTCCCTTTGGTGGCGAGGGAGTCCGCCCAAACGATGGAGTCCGGGATTCCTCCCGCCTTCCTCCTGCCTTCGCCCTCCGGACGGGCCGGGCTTCCACCTGGTTCTTCCTTCCGCCTCCAGGGCCACTTTCCCGGAGTGCTGCCTCTTCTCCTCCTTCAGGAGGTTCGCTGCCCCACACATGAATTAAGAACGGCGATAACGCCGACGGAGGAGGCTTCTCACACCTCACCAGAGCTCCCGATTGATCCCGGCGAAGATGATCCTTCCCCCGCCTCCTTCCTCTCTCGCAGCAGCATGTGAACACTACAGATTGTCACCAAGGTGATCTACCTTGGTGAGCATGTTCCTGGACAATGATCCTGCCATCGCCTCACTCTCCTGGCCCAAAGAAGTCCGACATCAACCACCGCTGGTTGTTCGCTATGCCTCGCAGGGCGGCCTTTGCCGCCTATCTTCCCGGCCTTGAGAGGTTCCGGGACTACGCCCCCACTCTCCTACCGGGCCGGCCATTGTACACCAGACCTCCACCACCACCTCCTAGGGTCCTCTCAAGGCTCTTAGAGCGAACCTCCTTGTTGGTCGCCAACATCTTCCCGATTCTGACTAGTGACGTCAAGGTCCATACACTGAAAACGTCTGTGTGCTACTCCTTGACTCTCCCCGCCTCCTCCACCCACGGCCCAAGTCCGGAGTAGCGCTGGACGATGCGCGCCCACCAAGCTCCATGGCTCCCACACCTCCGCCGCTTTCTTGGGTCCCATCTTCCCGCCTCCTTCTCGTCTCTGTTGAGTGTGAGGCTCGCAGCCCGCCTTGGCCGCGGCCAATTGCTTCCTTCAAGGCCGAGGCTGAGGGTGCTCGAGCGATCACAGACAACGCCATAGGGCCGGGTGTTCGAAAGCGCGAGAGCGAAGATCGCCGCGGTTGCTTTGGGAGAATGACCTCCGCTTTGCCTCTCACGGGCAACTGGCTGCATGAGGGGTGGCTCTGTCAGAATCGCTGTGAGCCCGCATGGCTTACTCGCCTTACGCTCCGCCTACTCGCCTTACTTGCCAGCAAGACGCTGGAGCGTGAATACCGCTATAACTCGGCAAGGCTACGGCCCCCGCCGCATGCCCGCCTTCCATCTGGGCCGCCCACGTGGCGCCGCCTGCCTAACTCACGCCCCAACTTCTAAGTTTCGCACTTATCCTGCTTTTGACCCGTGAGTGGGTCCGACTTATCCGACATCGGGGTCCGGTCCTCGAGTGGCACCGGGTCCACATTTACCCCCGAGTCCGGAGTCACTGGAGCCCGAGTGCCGTCCGTGCTTATTCCTCTTTTTCCGCCTTATTTTACACTCCATACCTACGAAAAAAAAACAAACCCCGCTTATTTCCCCATCCCAAGGGGAGTCCGGTGTCCACAGCATCTCTAACTCTCTTCCGGCCGCCTCCATCCTCCATAACTTGCGTCACCTTTTCTGGAGCCCCGCTGTGCAGGTCCATGCTCTCGGCCTCTGACTCGGCCAGGTATGTGTTTGGTACAAAGTTGGGCACGGGCTCGTTCACATCTCCCTCCTCTTCCGCCACCTCCATGTTCTCTTCCTCCTCGTCACCATGCCGTGACGCCGTCAGTCTGTCCATTGGAGGCTGCTGGAATCCCCGTGACAGATGTCTCATTTCTCTCCCTTGCCTCCATTCCGTGGCTGCCCCCAATGAGGGAAACGTTTTTTTTGCACCATTGGGCACAAATGTCGTCACCCCACAGTCCCCCCCTGCTGCCCTCCTTTGTTCCTCCAGCCCATCCTGTTGCGCCCCTACCAGCCTTGATGTCCGCTGTATAATGCCATTCCCTGCATGTGTACCTAGCCCCTTGTACAACTCACTTACCGCTGACGCCGCTCTCCCTACCATGTTCTTCTTTGCCCCCGTTTTTCTCAAGCCACCCACAACCACCATGTCCCCCCCTCTACGATCATGACCACTGCTGTGTTCTGCCACAACCACGACCATTCGTGGTGTCACTGGGACCACCACCTCAACGCCCTCGCCATAAAGTCGGCGTCACCGCCTTGCCCCTCGGCTGCCATCACTGCCATCGCTTTGCCCCACCGTGTTAGCGTTTTCCTTCTCTCACTGATCCGCACCCACATTTTGTTTGTCCCATTAACGCTGGATAACTCATGATGGCCATGCTGGTTTGTATGTGTAATGTGTGCTGCAGGCGGGAGGAAGCGTGGAAGTGGCAAAGCTTGCTCCGAACGCAAGCTGGAGGGGAAGAAGAAAATTGCGAATCGAACGGGAGGGCGGAAGTTTTCGAGGTGCACACGATGAGTAGGAAGTGCCTTACATGGAGGCGTAAAAGCATAAGCGATACCAAATCTCCTCCGTGACAAAGACAATCTTGTAGGGCATAACCTCGTGATGCGTCACAATAAGGTGATAGGTGGGGACAATATCTTCTATATATGTGAAGCATGGCAGACGTGAAGGACAAACCGCCAAGATGCTATAAAGTAGGGGTATAAAGGGCCGCTATTTACACATATAGTAAATACAAAGTATCGCATCATGAATATGTACAAACCAAGGTAATGTATGTAATACGCAATATACAAACTTATTTTATATGAAATTGAATACCAGATAGCACTTAGAATAATATAGTACATTTATCATCATAGACTATGCGATAGTATAAGGATGTATTGATGTATTTATATGGTCGTATTGAAGGGCGATTTGGGTAACTACCAAGTAAAACGTGGTATTTCAAAGGGCAAAAGTAAAAGGGCAATGGTGGATGGGGAGGAGGTTCGTACCAAGCTCAAAAGTGTTACAAGACCTCTTGTAACACTTTTAGATGTTGCAATCATGTTGCAATTTTGAGAGAGGGCAAAACCACCTCTCACTTCATCTTAACATAATTGCAACACCATTGCAACATGATTGCAACAATGTACCGTGGTATGGTTTCCAAGCCAAAGTGTAACAAGGGGCCTGTGTTACATGGCCCCAAAATTGCAACATGAGTGTTACATCCAGGGGTCCAAATCTTAACATAAAGTGTAACATAGGCTGCCCTTTTCTAGTAGGGTTGGTGCTGAAATAAGAAGTGCGTTGGTAATTTACCAATCCCACCACAATCTTAGCAAAGAGCCTCCACTTCAGCTCCTTGATGCTGTCCGTCTTCCAACCGTTCTTGGCATGGGCTTTTACTCCCCCATCCATCATGTCGAGGACCTCCGGTGGAATTTCCGAAATGGAAATTCTCTTCCCCCTGTTCGTCCTCTCGAGGAGAGCGATTCTTGAGCTCTCCTCCTCCGGCCTCCCATACACCTGGCGAATGCTCCGGACTGTCCAGCAACGCAGATCAGTCCGAGCATTCCTCTCCGGTAACGCGGCAAGGGCTGCCTCTGATTGATGGAGGTTGATGTAACACTCCCCAATCAACTCCAAATTGGTGTAGGCCCATTGGCGGCCATACACCCACCCCAATTGGATGTTTTCTTCTTCCGCCCACTGCTTGAAATCCACCAAGTCCCGAGGATTGAGTTGCCCTGCAAAACATGTAAATTGCAGATCATTAAAATCGCCTCACCTCAGGCGGGCGCTACACATCGCCTCTTCTCTTCCTCCTCCCGAGGGGAGTAGGCCCTTGGCGCGCCCGGCTTCTCCAGTCATGGCGCCTTCTTGCTCACTGCAACAAAACCCAACCTGAGACACAAGTGCACGTTAGCCCTGGCTCGCACTCTCCAGCTGCTGCCAATGGTTCTCGCCGCTCCTCTTCCCAAGACAAGGCGGCCAAGCCAGCCCGATCTAAGTGCTCCTCTTGCGCCTGCCTTCCGTCCTTCAATGATGTAGGCGCCCTAGCTGGCGCCTTCTTATCCTCACAGTCTCCCTTGCGGCTCGCCGCCACTGTGCCTCCTCCCACGCACGAGCTCTTGCCTTTGCCTCTTTCCACCTTTTCTCCTTCCTTCCCGTCATGAGACTAGGGTTCAGGCTCCTCCCTTTTGCAGCTCGCTCGCGGTGATGGCGGCCTTCCTTCCTTCTCCTTTCTCTTCCTCTTACGCTCCGGCTTGATCCTTGTAGTGAGGAGGTCTCGGAGGAGAGTTGGCGGCCCTAAGCGAACTTTGCCCTCCTTGGATTGCTGCCACCTGGAGGCCTCTCAACCCTAGATTAGATTTACCATCCTAAAATACTTATTTCCCTATCCAACTTTGGCTCCTAACTAATCTAATCGCAAAACCCCCTATCTAGCCTATTTATCTATTTCCCTATTAGTGGGCATATATAGTGGATATACCCTTATCCTAATTTCCCTTTTTATCCGAGACGCGCCCCTACCGCTGTAGTCCCGCCACTTACCGCGGTGCTCTCTCTCTCTCCACAGAGGGTGGTGGCACAAATTCTACCGCCCTTGGCACTACCTACCTGGCTTCCGCTCGTAGGTCGTTTTGACTGTTTCTTCCCCTAGCACCCTCTTCATCGCCAACGTTATCTAGCAACCTCGGCTCAAAAGGGTCGAAAAAGTTTCGCATGTTTCCTCCCAATCGTTTCCCTCCCAATCATTAGGGTCCCTTCGGATCTCCTCTTGAAGTATCTCAAGTCACCTCGCGAACCATCCGATGGGAGCGGGGTGTTAAGCTCAGTCCGTTCCACCGCCTCGGGAAGTTTCTTCAGTGTAATTCTCCTCTGGCAGAGTTGCCCGCCTCCAACTACTTCTTCCTTGGCTCCCCTCCCTTTGGAGCTCCTCCCTCCGTATCCGTGGTACTCTTCCATTCTTCTTCCTCTCACCTTGCCTTCTCTCCTTTCGGCTCCTTCCTGCGACTTTGCCGACACCTCCCGACCTCGAGAGCCACCTCCTCTTCCCTTAGAAGCAACCGCTTCTGTACCCGTCAAGTTCCCTTGGTCCTCCTCACCCGCCACCGTGCATCTTCAATGCAGCCGCGCGGCCTTAGGAAGGGGGTGTAAGTGACATCACCACCGTGAGTGGCGTGCCGTCCTTGAGCGAGGGACCGATATTGCAACCCATATATGTCCCTTTGGAATCCCCACACAGGCGTTCAAAATCTCATTACCACGGTGGGGTATGGGCGTGCGGAGTAATGCAGGATTCCAGCCCATGAGACCACCGCCTCAAGGATCCTCGGAGGCTCCCATGCTGGGTTGCACGGAGGGCGGTGCATGGATGGTCCGCCGTAGGGTACATCGCTTTTCGGATATCGCCCGGAGGTGCTGCATGTAGCGCCCCTCCCACGCTTCCTGGACTCTTCCCCGTGGTTGTACTCTACTTGGTTCACGGGTTTGAGGGAGGCTTAGCCTTTGAATGCTATGCCGGGTGGCACACCGCACCATAGATGGGTCCGGACCGTGGTGGCTGCCGCGATCCTTCACCGGTTGATCGTCAACTCTTCCACCTTCATTACCCGCCTGGTCTTCCTCAAACCCGCCTTTTTAAGGGGTCGGATCGCTTGGAGCCTCTCGCCCGGTAGGCATTACGACTTTTTCTCGGCCTTCACCACGGGCCTCTTCTTCTTATTTTTAGGGGTTCCTCCTCCTCAGAGTCTTGATTCTTCCTGAGATCTCTTCCTCTTCCTCCGTGACCCGCCTCTTCACCCTCCTCCTCCCGAGGCCTCTTCATCTTGATTCGACCCCCGCCTCTCTTCTTTTCTTCTTCCTCCTTGAGGCCCTCGCCCTTTGTTGGTGCATCGATTCTTAGTAGTTCTTCGCCACCGGACCGCCCCGCATCCTTCCTTCTCCGCGAAAGCAGAGAACATGCTTAGCCATTGGCTTAGGTAGGCCGGCCTCGAACCATGGCACCGCCTGCATGGTGGTGTGGGTGGGGTGCCGATCCCGGAGGGCGTAGAACCGTTCGATGTACGATCCCAACTTCTCCGCCTTTTCCTCGCCCATTCTCGAGCTTGACAGACGTAGCCTTCCCGGGTCGATTCCTCGAATCTCTCCGTTGGCATCCTTCGCCTTCAAAGGTCGCAGGGGGCGTTCGGGATGGCGTACTTCCTTCCTTCTCCTTTCTCTTCCTCTTACGCTCCAGCTTCAGTCCTTCGCGAAGTGAGGAGGTCTCAGTTCGGAGGGAGAGTTGGCGCTGCCTAAACTGAACTTTGCCCTCCTTGGATTGCTGCCACCTGGAGGCCTCTCAACCCTAGATTAGATTTACCATCCTAAAATACTTATTTCCCTATCCAACTTTGGCTCCTAACTAATCTAATCGCAAAACCCCCTATCTAGCCTATTTATCTATTTCCCTATTAGTGGGCATATATAGTGGATATACCCTTATCCTAATTTCCCTTTTTTCAGGGCGCCTTCAGCCTACCTGATGGTACATGACTTACCCATGATGATGCTCTCTCTCTCAACTTTAAGTGGGTGGCAGCCTCACAGGCGGTAGTGCACTCGACCCGCTCCATTTTCACCTACCTTCCGCTCGGTCGTTTTGACCTGTTTCTTCTCCCCTAGCACCCTCTTCATCTGCCCAACGTTATCTAGCAACCTCAGCTCCAAAAGGGTCGAAAAAGTTTCGGCATGTTTCCTCCCAATCGTTTCCTCCCAATCAATTAGGTCCTGTCGGATCTCCTCTTGAAGTATCTCCGTCACCTCGCGAACCACATCCGATGGGAACTGGGGTGTTACCTTGGGTGGGTCCGTTTCTCCTGTTACCGCCTCAGGAAGTTTCTTTCCGTGTAATTCCTCTGGCAGAGTTGCCCGCTCCAACTCGCCTTGGTAGCTCCCCTCCTTTGGGAGCTCCCCTCCTCTCGTATCGTGGTACTCTCCATTCTTCTTCCTCTTGTGCCTTCTCTCCTTCGCTCCTTCCTGCGACTTCGGGTTGACACCTCCCGCACCTCGAGAGCCACCTCCTCTTCCTTAGCAGTAACCGCTTCTTGGCACTCCGTCCGAAGTTCCCTTGGTGTCTCCTCCCACTCCGCCCATTTGCATCTTCAATGCAGCAGCGGCCTTGGGAGGGGTGTGGCGTGCAGCTCCCAGCGGGGTGGCGTAGCGCACCGTCCTTGAGCGAGGGTTCGGACACAGTCCCGCCATATGTCCCGCCTGCTTGCAATCCCCACACAGGCGTTCAAAATCTCCGTTACCTTGCCTGGTGGGGTATGGGCAGGCGTTGGAGTAATGCCCGGGGTTCCCACAGTTCCAGCAGACCACCGAAGGAATCCTCGGAGTGCTCCCATGCGAGGTTGCATCGGAGGGCGGTGCATGGATGGTCCGGCCGCCGTAGGGTACATCGTTTTTGGATATCGCGGCCCCGGAGGTGCTTCCTGCACTTGGTAAGCGTCCTCCCACTGCTCCTCGGACTCTTCCCCGTAGTTGTACTCTACTTGGTTCACGGGTCTGGAGGGGCAGTTAGCCTTTGAATGCCCATGCTGGTGGCACACCGCGCACCATAGATGGGTCCGGACCGTGGTGGCCGCTTTCCGCCGCTCGCGATCCTTCACCTGGTTGATCGTCAACTCTTCCACCCTCTTCATTACCCGCTCCAGTCTTCCCTCAAACCCGCTACTTCTTTTAAGGGGGTCGGATCAGTTGGAGCCTCTCTCGCTGGGTAGGCATTACGACCTCCTTTTTCTCGGCCTTTCGTTTCACTACGGGCCTCTTCTTCTTATTTTTGCGGCGGGGTTCCTCCTCCTCCGTAGAGTCTTCGGATTCTTCCTTGGAGATCTCTTCCTCTTCCTCCGAAGTGACCTCAGTCTCTTCACCCTCCTCCTCTGAGGCTCTTCATCTTCAGATTCCGACCCCCGTCTCTTCTTTTTCTTCTTCCCTCCTTGAGGCGTCCTCGTCCTTTGTTGGTGCATCGATTCTTCGTAGTTCTTCGCCGCTCGGACCGCCTTACTCACATCCTTCTCCGCGAGCAGTAGAACATGCTTAGCCATTGGCTTAGGTAGGCCGGCCTCGAACCATGTAGCTTTGCATGGTGGTGTGGGTGGGGTCGGTCCGGAGGCGTGAACCGTTCGATGTCGATCCCAACTTCTCCGTCTTTTCCTCGCCCAGTTCTCGAGCTTGGGCGGGCGTAGCCTTCTGGTCGATTCCGGAATCTCTCCGGAAGGCATCCTTGACGCTTCAAAGGTCGCGAGGCGTTACGGGTGGCGGTACTTCCTCCCACTGGCGCCGTTCCCGAAGAACCCCACAGGAATTTGAATGTGTGCGTCCGAGCCTTCGCCGTTGAAGTTCGCTCGAGACACGAAATCCTCCACGAAGGTTTCGCATCCCGTTCCTTCTTTCCCCAAGAGGAGTATGCTTTGTCACGGCGTGTGCCATCGCGACCGGTGGTTGAGGCGTCCCCCCTTCTTGCCGACTTTGTACTACGTCCTCCTCACGGTCTGACAAATCTACGTGCTTACACATGCCATTTGGAACTCTCACGTTGAGCTTGCCTCGCGTTCCGAGCTCGAGTGCTCTGGCGGTCTGACGTCCGGCTCACTCAGCAATTTGTTCTTAACTACCTCACGTCCTCTACGCATTCAACCTTACCTCACACTATGCTACGGGCGATTTCATTCCCGACAGCGCCAAAATGTGGCGCGACTTTTCTTGACGGCCAGGCGCGCACAATCCGTGTCGTTGTAGTAAGTCGCTCCCAAGAGAATGATAGGCTCCGTTTGCCACGTTTCAATCGTTTCTCACCTCAACGCCGTGACCGTTTGAGACTCAACACCACGTTTATCGTTTTACGACTAACTACTCGTAACGTCCACCGAATAGGCTCGGCGTGGCCAAACGTTTAAGGACTCGTTCGGCGTCCGTATCATTCGACCGTCTGTTCTTCTTCTAGTCCGTTCTCTCTCTCGCTTCACTCCGCGCCGTCTTGGGGAAAAGGCGGTGGGCTGCGTGGTCGGGACCTCCTCGGCTCGTTCACGCCTCTCCTCCGCTACACGCCTCCCGGAGTCCCTCCGGCCACACTGCCCGGCCCGCCCAACGCCGGTCCGCCTCGACGAGCAAGGGTCTCCATCATTCGCCCGCACACACCACCACGTTAGGGTCGCTCACCGGACCGGACTGCCTCCGAGTGCTGCTCAGTGACTCAGGACTCACGTTAGCGAGAAGACGCACAAGGGTCTACAAGAAAACGCGGTATCCACACCAAGAGAAAGATACTTTACTAGAGCAGTTTCAGCCCTCTTATACTACGCCCAAGTGCGGCGTCTTTATTACACTCCTATTCTCTGATGGCCAGCTCAGTGTGCCCTAATCGGCCGCCTACCATTGTTCCCTCCCTACTATCGGGCTGATGTGGCCTGGAGTGCCCTTGGTTCCGCCTCGGCCTGGCGACCCCACCCGTTCCTCACATGGCGCACTTAATCGGATGATCCGCGAGGCGGAATTCCCTCCCGAGACCCTATCAGCCAGCTACCTGGCAGCCTCGACAACCGTGGTAACCACCACATCCTCCTCTCTTGGCCTTCGAGTGGGTACCCGCTTTGTAGGGCCACCGGTTGACTTCTCCTCATGAGCAAGTCGGGGGTGACTCCCTCTCTCCTCCTGAGTCCGGACCTCGGGGTCCGGTCTCGACTCCTGGGTCCGATCTTCAGAAGTCGGCCTTATTTCCAGAGTCCGGACCTCAGGGTCCGGTCTCGTCTCTGGAGTTCGGACCTCAAGGTCCGACCTTATTACTAGGGTCTGGTCTTCAAGTCCCGGAACCCCGACCACCTGACCACCTACTGGCGGGGGCCCATCCTCGCTCACCGGCCCCCCTCCCTGGCTTGGGTCCGGTTGGTTTCCTCCTTCCCCACCTCCTTCGGGGCCCTCAACACCATAATGTTCTTTCCGTCGGAATAATGAACGCCGGCCCAACGATTGCCGCTTCCTCTTTCTTGTCCCTTACCAATTCGGCTCTAAAGTAAGCAACGGAAACGACCGGACCGCACTATGCATGCAAGACTCAATAAAGCCTAGTTTACAAGATACAGTTTATTTAATGGACCTATAGAAAATACTTTCATTGGTTTTGGCCCGCACCATCGGTAAATTTGTAAGAGAAAACCTAAACATTTATTAAAAACGCCCGCACCGCTCAAGTCATTACCCTAAACCCATAGTAGGATGCCGCATACCGTGGCCTTGCACAAAAACTCATGGTCAAACCACCGATAGCTGCTTAGGTTTCGGGCATTACATGTGTCCCGGTTCGGATCAACTCGGATTCGCTACACACATGCCGACATAATCGCCGTGACGACGGTAATGTTTCTAAGGCGACTATCATCCGGGTCTTCGAAAGTGTTCATCGCCTTCATTGCCTCGCATCATCTTCCTCTATCCCATCAACTTCGATGCGACGCCATGTGGTCTAGTGTTTGTTGACCCTCATCCAAAAGGTCTCCAAGATGTTCTTTCATTCTCCGCGACAAGAGGCACAATCGAGCCTTTCCAATTTCTTTTTCACTCACGCAAACCTCCTTGGCCTGTAATCGAGATATTCCTCGATGGCCGCCAGGCTGTACTAATCGGCCGCCTACCATTGTTCCCTCCCAGCCTATCTCCGGGCTGCCTATGTGGCCTCGGAGTGCCCTTGGTTCCGCCTCGCCGATGACCCCACCTCCCGTTCTGCTGCGGGCGCACTTAATCGGATGATCCGGGCGAGGCGACCTTCCCTCCCGAGACCCTATCAGTTGGGCTACCGTGCAGCCTCGACAACCGTGGTAACCACCACATCCTCCTCTCTGGCCTCGAGTGGGTACCCGCTTGAGGGCCACCATTGACTTCTCCTCATGAGCAAGTCGGGTGACCTCTCTCCTCCCGAGTCCCGGGACCTCGGGTCCGGCCTCGACTCGGGTCCGATCTTCAAGTCGGCCTTATTTCCGAGTCCTGACCTGGGGTCCGTCTCTGAGTTCGGACCTCAAGGTCCGACTCCTTATTACTAGGATTGGTCTTCAGGTCCCGAACCGGTCCCTGGCCACCCTCGGAGGCCCATCCTGGCTCACCGCCCCCTCACGGCTTGGGTCCGGTTGGTTTCCTCCTTCCCACCTCCTTCGGGCCCTCAACACCATAATGTTCTTTCGGTAATAATCGAAGTTCCGAGCGATTGCCCGGTTCCTCTTTCTTGTCCCTTACCAATTCGGCTCTAAAGTAAGCCAGAAGCAGGGGACCGCACTATGCATGCAAGACTCAATAAAGCCTAGTTTACAAGATACAGTTTATTTAATGGACCTATAGAAAATACTTTCTTGGTTTTGGCCCCCCCTAAATTTGTAAGAAAACCTAAACATTTATTAAAAACGTTCCGCTTCAAGTCATTACCCTAAACCCATAGTAGGATGCGGCATACGGTGGCCTTGCACATAAAACTCATGGTCACGATAGCGGGCTAGGTTTCGGGGCATTACATGTGTCTGGTTCGGATCAACTGGGATTACGCTACACACATGCCGGATACCTGTCGAGACGGTAATGTTTCTAAGGCGACTATCATCCGGGTCTTGAAAGTGTCTCGCCTTCATTGCCTCCATCATCTTCCTCTATCCCATCAACCCGATGCGGGCAGCCATCTTTGTCTAGTGTTTGTTGACCCTCATCCAAAAGGTCTCCAATATGTTCTTTCATTCTCACAGCGACAAGAGGCACAATCGAGCCTTTCCAATTTCTTTTCACTCCATAAACCTCCTTGGCCCAGGCGAGATATTCCTCGACGGTGCGGCTCATGGGTGAGCTCCTCTTACGCATCGCAATACTTCATATCCATGCACTCGCTGGAATGAACTCGCACACCTCTTGTCGGCCTCAATAGAAATACAATGGCGGCGGACAACAAAGCGACCATCAAAGATGTCCCACTCACGAACAAGCATCCACTATCCGATCGCCTTCTTTGGAGAATGTCTTGATGAGCTTCATCATTAACCCCAAAGGCCTTTGGTAGGCGGGGCATACAAGTTTGTCGAGTGAATGATATAACAATTTCTTCACCACGATGTCGTGGCCAATCACCGATCTTCCATTGTTAAATGTGCGCATAGCATTCGGTAACATAACATTGCAAGTCACTTGTCTTCCTCAAACCCCATCCCTCTTGTCACATACTCAACGATATCGAACCCACCTTTGTCATTGTTTACGTTTGTCTTGTCCCGGACAAGCGAAATGAGTCCCCTTGCACCACTTCCGCCCTCTCACCAAATGGGCATCTTCAACACCATGCATGATTATCATCCGATATTGATCACATTCTGTTAAATCATGGAAGGCGTGCAAAACATTTCCCACTTGCCAAACATCAAAGCGTCCGTCCTTCCGGCCTTTCTCGAAACCACGGGGTACATCCATCACAAACAAAGAGTACCTTCTCTTCCTCACGTACCCTCGCATGTCGAGGATATCTCGTCCATGTACCTGATATTGCACCTTTTTCTCAGAATGTGGAGCAGTGAATTGAAGGAGTCCATCCTCTATGTCTTGGTCGGCTAGTTGTCTTTGCTCATCTTCTAAGCCCTTCCATGTGTTCACCTCATAAATGAATTGTTGAAAATTTTTGGCACGTTAACACCTCAATATCCTTCATTCTGCGGGCATGAAGGAAACCAATATTAGCATTAGACGGCCTTCATACTTGAATCGGAAGATGCCCGGCCTTCCGGCCTTATGGAGGCGAGAGGATGGAGAGGCGCGGCATGCGCCATCCTCCCTCCAGCGCCGGCGCCCCAAGGCGGGTCCCAAGGGCGCGCATGCGTCCCCACTAGCCTCTTGGTGGCGGGGCGCATCGGCGGCGGGGTCCGAAGGAGGGCGCCGGCATGCCGGCGCCCCGCCTCAGCGGCGGGTCCCAAGGAGGCGCATGCGGCATCCCGCCTCAGCGGGGTCCCAGGGAGGCGCAGGCCGCGCCTCGCCTCAAGCGGGGTCCCAGTGGGGCGCCGGCATGCCGGCGCCCCCACCCTTCAAACCACATCAGTTCAAATCACTTCAAAACTGGATTGAAATTACCTTGCCCTCAAACGCCGTTTGGAATCTAGCGACAACTTTGTCAGTGGAGTGCTGAGGATACTCCTGTCTCACCATCTCAAAAGATGAACACCCAAGGTGCTTGGCCATTGCCACCTGAATGATATGCAACTTTTTCCGCAAAATAATGTCATCCGACATTCCCTTCAAATCGATGAGACCAGTGACCACTTTTTCAGTTGCACTGATGAGCATTTGCTGCCCGCTTTCGCATGTTGGAATGCCTTGAAAGCAACGCCAGGGCTTCGTCTGCATCTCCTTTGGTTTCACAAACACCCCTTCTTTCTGCTTCATGTCTTCAGTGCCTTTGCGCTTCCCTTTGCTTTTCTTGCTCATACCAGCCGCCACATGTTTTTTTTGCTCAGGCAATTCACAAGCCTCCCACTTCGAGAAGATCTTGTCAACATTGGTCCAGACTTTCCCTTCGAGCTTCGCTATGCACAAGATGTGCGTTCTGTTGTCGACTTTGTTCTGTTTGTATGCATCATCTTCTCGTCCCTCATCGTCTTCGATCAGTCCCAGAACCTTGTATAAGTTGAACTTCCAAGTCATTGACATATGCAGCCATCTGCCGCAATGAGCAGTTCGTCCCTGAGGTATCTAACTTGCTCAATAAAAGACATCTTCCGGCGTTTATCCGACATTGTGTTGTGATCTATTGCCAGTACCCTCATCTCTTGTAAAGTAAGCCCACAATATACATGAGCCTCTATCCACTTGAATCGCTCTTTTAGTGAAATGTCCGAGATGTTGCATAGCAACAAATGTGTGATTGCCTCCCAAAACGCCCATTACATACTTCTTACAATTTCTTCGGTCAAGTCTTCCGGATCATCACACTCCTTTGGGTCAATCATACAGCGGTCGCCCTCTTCCACTCGTCCCTTTCCAATACGCGGGCCAAGTAATTGGACCATGCCTCATCCACCGCCTTATGCATGGAGTGAGGTGCAGGCGGGCTGAGGTTCTCGCTTCACTAACGGTTGGGCACAACCTTCTTTGCATCTGTGCATCCCGAATCTTTGGTTAGATAGTCCTCATCGTGAAAAGAAGATGCCGGCCTCTCATCATCCGTTGAAAGATGAACTGGGTATGTCATCTTCGGGAGGCTAAATTCCTTTTCACCTTTTCGCGGTGAAACATCTACATCATCCAATTGACTCGGTTTCCGCCATCTGCTTCTATGTTTCCTTTCCTCTTCCCACCTGTTCACATCCGATGATAAGCTCGTTCCGGAAGGTGTCTTCCTCTTCCATTCGGCTTGGGGATCTCCTTCTCGATGAGTCGGCCACGCCTTGTTTTCCTGTGGCGGTCTTCCGATTGCTTGGTCCCCAAAGCCTGTCACCTACATCATCGGCGCGCGGCTCCAACCATTGTGGGCGGTGCCGCCCGAGAAGATGAAGGGAGGGCGCCGGCATGCGGCGTCTGCCTCGCCTCCACGTTCCAGACATAAACGTGCCGGCATGTGGGGTTGGCGGAGGGACACTCAGGCGGGGAGGGCAGCATGCGGCGTCCTCCAGCTGGAGGGTCATATGCGATAGGCAAGGCCACGGATGCTCGATAGCAAATTCTTGGTTTTCTTGACTTCCTTGTCTTCGTCCTCTGCATCGATTCCATATTTTTCCCTCTTATCCGCCCTTCGGGGTTTGTCATGCTGTCTTGGTCCTAGTTCTTCATCTTCCGAGCTACACTGCATCGTTTCCCATAATTCGAGGTGCCTCGCCGCATGCTTTTCTCTCCGTGGTCAATAAGCGTGCGTGATGAAACAACACGATTGCTTGTAGAAAGCCCTCGGCTGCACAATTGCCAAAGTTCGAATCACACCTTGAGCGAGAAAGGACCGGAGGAGGTGCAGCAATTAAATCCGGATCACGGAATACTTACTTGTGGGTTGTTCATACTCTCGCGAAATGCGGTCACCAACACCTCTGGTGTGCACTTATTCACCTTGAACATTAGCGCCACCGTGAAAACCTTGAACTCATGAGGAGGGTCGTATTTCATCTAATTGCGTGGCTTAGTTGTCAACAACATCTCAAACTCCGGGTCCCCATTCGACATGTCCAAGGTAGCCGGACAACCCATCCGACTTGCTCTCGATTAGGCTGGTCCATATCCAGTACCCACAATTTCAAGAGCGGTGTCCACCGATCATCAAATTTTTGGCTTCCCTGAAGAAACCACTCCTTGTCCGGGCAAACAATTGCATCATGAGAATTGGTCGATCTCCTCAAGCATGGTTTCCTCCAGTTATAAGGCGTGATGCAGCTCTGGTTGCCCTTTCTTACGCCCTTTGATCCACCCCTTCCGCTCGGACTTTGTCGTGCTTGCTTTTGTGGAATTGCGGATGCGGTTTTCGATGCCCTGGCGGTGTTTCTCCACCGGCGGACCCGGATGCGCACACTGTCCTCGCCGGTCGACTTCTTCTTCCTTTCTTACGCCTTGGGGCCGGCGGGTCGCCAAGTCGTCATATGTCCTTCTTGCTCCAACTTCCTCCCGATGCCATGATACCACAGCATACGGCGGTGGAAAAGCGGGCGGGTTAGATGAAATAGTGGAATTGTGCATGTAGACCGGCGTAGTGGAAAGGAATAGGCAAGGCCGGTGCGCACCTACTACCTGGCGCCGAGCGCGCAAAACGATGAAGGGAATTGGCCGGTGGCGCTCCCAATTCGACTGGCCTCTTTTGCGCCCCACTGCTGCTGCAACGACGTTCAAACGAAGCGAGGCCGCTGTGAAGGTGTTTCGCGCTTGTGGCAGCGTCGAGCACTTGGGAACATAAACCCCTGTTTGAGCCGCGATTACCATATGAGTTGCCCCGGTCTCAATCGTTTGGCAGAGTACGCTGGTAAAATCCATGCGATTTACCTTCATTTAAATCGATTCCTTGTTTCAAATCCGGTTTACATGCGGTGGTGGCACATGTCGTTGGGGAAAGGCGGCCGTTACTCTCAATGAGTTCAAAGATTTCCGTTCGAGCATTTAAGTGGTGCATGCATCGCATTTGTCACCGCCGCCGTCTGACTCTTCTAGCTAAGACTCTACATATGTCACACCGACTCTAACGTGAGCGGTAGGTTGGAGACTAGTGTGACCTCACGAGTTCGAGTGCACCACGATGTTACACTTAACTCACGCTGCGTTTGAGGTGATCGCCGTTCGGTTTGCAATTGTATAGGCTTTCAAATGTTCCTCCAGAGTGACAATCGGCTTCCACCGGATTTTGTAGGGGCGAGGAAAAGCGATCTTGTCGCAATTCAGAGGGACTTTGATACTCGGAAGAGGAACGCAATACCGGCAGGCGCTGTGCAGGGTGTGTCGAGTTTGTATCTCTGCGACACCGCAAACCCCGTGCAATGTGGACCATCGATGGTGTGTTTCGTCTCTCTACACTCGAACTTCATAGGAACTGGAATTGTAGACAAACCATGTGGTCTTGCATCTGAATCTGTTGAGATGACTTCTACGGTGTGGAGGCGCATAAACATCACCAAGACTTCCTCGGTGTGTTCCCCACACTCCAAGAAACGTGAACCTCTATGCGCTATGGAGCGAGTCCGGAAGTTCGAGGCATGGAGGAAGAGGACAAATCGATCGCCGACATTGCGCCGTTTGTTTGCAGCGGATGAAAGCGTCGGCACGGCTCAACCTCGCGATGAATCACCGATTGCCGAACGTATCGGGAAGGATGGGTAATGAGAGATGCTCTTTCCACCCCAAGCCCGAGTGAAACATTTGTAGCGAGCGATGTGTGGATTTGATTCAAAAAGGCGGGCATGTGGGGTTCCATTGTCCAAAAGCGATAGCGAGGTAGTGACAGTGGACTTTCGGAAACCATGCTGCAACAAGCTCTGTGTGCAAACTCTGTGCAAGGCAAACTTGCAAGAGCAGCGGTATCGTTATCTGAGGATGGGGAGGGCGGAGCAAGAAGCGTTTTTGCAGTCACTAGTGGATGTGGACATCGCGGCGAAACCTAAGGAGAAGGTCATCACACATATCATGGGAACTGGGCGCATTCGGTGTTGTTTGCAAGCATTCCGGAGAGTTCTTGCATAGGTTCCAGCGGTATGAGGAGTTGAAGGCGGTATTGTGCAATGCTCCATGGGGCGGAGCGGGCCAATCTCGGCAACCCTCGTCGCATGCGGAGGCTGTTGCATGGATGGATTCCACTTTTCAATTCATGTCGAAAGGCGCGAGCGTCGATGTTTTCACATGCCCGATACATTTTCCAAGTTGGAAATATGGGCCCGATCAAAGGATGCGGTCCTCCATGAAGTTCGTCTCCTGCGTATTTCTTAACCGTGGAGAAACAACTTTCCAAGGTCCGGATACCAAAATCAAACAGGTTTTCTACTTGTTCTGCGAGGGCCTCAAGCGCACTATTCGCAACACATCGGCAAGGCGGATCAAGGTTTGTTCCTTTAATCACAAGGCGAATCAAGCGGGAAATTCGAATCTTCGTTGACATGTTGCGGCATGGTAGGGACCGTGTTTATCCAATCGGTTTTATGGCGTCATGCCACGACGGTGATAACATGTGGGCATCGGCACCATCGTGCTTACAATGGCGGTGGCGTCCATGGTGGCTGCGTGCATGATGTTTGGGCGGCATGCCGGTGCCTATGTAACCATAGCTCCGGTTACAGCGCGGCATGCGCGCCTATGGTTACATGGCGCGTGACGGCATCCCGCTATGGCTCGTTACATCGGCGCCGGCATGCGGCCCTATGCCATAGCTCGGGTGCGGGCGCCGGCATGCCGGCCCTATGTACATAGCTCGGAGTGCGGGCGGCGCATGAGCGCCTTTATTGCTTTGCTCCTATTACATACGGACATCGGCGCCTATGTTCATACACGGTTTTTGCAGCAAGTCATGACCCGACCTATGAGTAATGGTTATGCGGAGGCATCGCGCGCCTATCATCGGTTTATGCGAGCAGGCGACCTATCCGCAATATGTGGACGGCGCCTATGGGCATATATTGTTCCCCATGGGTATAGTGCATGCGCAATACATGGTCGCCATACATCCGGTGCCTTCACGCCTTAGTCCTTGCATGCGGTGAGTGGCTCACGTATGCTGTGTGGTGTGCCCGTACTCATGTAGGAGTTTTGTGGTCAAATGTGGTGGAGATCGGTGCAATCCTTGTTTTGACATGTGCATATTTTCGGTTGTGCGAGGGTGAAGGGGCCGGCGTCTCATCGACGTCTCTGAGCGAGAGGGACAAAGCGCAAAGCATCGCTCTAAAAGTTATGCTCAACCTCACAAGTACATGCTTCGCTATCGGTATGGACCAAAAGAAGACCGAAACTGCCCCATTTTATTCGATACCCAAAAGATTTAGCGGATAGTTCACTTATTAATGTTCATGTAGTGGGCGTATGGTGCATAATTACACTTTCAAGGCGAGCGTATTTGCATTATGCCAATTTGGAATGACGCGAATCTAACTATCAACATAATTCAAGATGTCATATTTTCATATGAAGGGTGCTTCCAAAGTGCTTTATCTCCGACTTGACAATACATGCCGGAGAACAAAAATCAGTTGTTATTCGCATACCTAAATATGCTCGTTGACCTTCAAGTGTTTGTGAAAGTCAAGGTTGGTTTCCTTCGTTGGTCACACACATGATCGTAGATCAAATGTTTTCTTGTTTCTCAAGCTTCCGAGACAAAGAGGCTTTTACAATAGATACAGCGGACATTCGGCAGACATTCACTCCAAAACCGAAGTGAAGATTATAAGCGTAGCGGACTTTCGTTCATATGTATGGCCGATCAGAAAGGAGCAAGAGGATATGCATACAAGGCGGCGGTGAAACTTGAACAACCTTTCCTTCCCATCGGTTCAAAATCACACGGAAGAACGGCAAGACCGTGGCCATTCGTTGTTCGCGAAGCGGATTCCACTTCACCGGTGGGAATCAAGATGGTTTAGAATTTTTGAACTTCGTTCCCACCATTGCAGTTGGTCCGCTCCGCTTATGGCTTTGAAAGCGAAAGACAAAAAGGCGGGATGGTGGTCTGTCGCCATCGAAGGTGTGAAGCACTTGAAGAATGGGTTATTGAACTTGAGGACATACATAATGGCGGAGAGTGTGGTGGAGGTTGTTTTGGATTGATCAAGAGGAATCGCCTTATTGTGGAGAACAACATAGCTCTTGTGCTAAAAGCATGGAGATGGTACAATAGGCGGAGGCGGGGGAACTTGCCTCCGCTCCAAGTCCTCAAGAGGTTGTCCTCGTGAGCATTACTCGAGAGGTACCCCAACGCGATATGTATTTGGGGCATATCGAATATTGGTCGCCAATGACAAATTGAAAAATGAATGGGGATATCAAGGAGATACGGAAAGGAATGTTCATCGCTACTCCATGTGCGAGACGCACATAATTTTGGATTGGGAAGGTGGGCGTGGACTTTAATTGTGAGAAGCCTTCGCTTATGGTCCAGTGGAAACACACCGATGCGTTTGAAGGAAATATGTTGAAGAATTTTTGTTCGGGGGAGCATACGGCCAGGCAGGACATGAGGGTGGGAAAAGAGGATTACCAAAGAACATCCAACGGTTGTTTGTTGACAAGACTATAATCCTCTATTATGGATTCAACTTGAATGGAAGGAAACACTTGTATGCTTGAGATAAGAAGGCCATTCGAAAAACTAAATCATCGGCTTCGCCCTTTCACAACTGTGAGAGGACGATAGCGACTGTGATAGCGGAGGTCCTATATTGGATGAAGGAATTGAGTCGAGGAGGAAATTATGCGGATGTTTGAAAGGGCCAACATAGAACATGCCCTTGCAAAATAGGCGAGCATGTTGAGTAGTAGATGTTCACAATTATATAGTTCTCTATGGGACTCACCCTATTAGGTGGAAGGCGCCTACTTTATTCTTGCCGCTCATTAATACGATGTTATCAATTCAAACCGTGCACAAAGCGGACCGCGAAGAAAGTGTCACCCACATGCTCTTTGTCGTCTTGTCCCAATGCACGAGGTTAATTAATATGCCCATGAACTCGGAAATGCGATTGTTGCTTCTTGCTATCGCTAACGCGAGATGGGAATGGATAGAAGTTCATCTATGTACAGTGCGGGGAGTGGGTGGGCGCGGCATGCGGCATACGTGTGCCTTGTATCGACCAGCCACAATAAAATTGGGAAAAAACCGCGCCTTGATGTTGCATTGGCGTGTGCGAGAATACAACCAAGGCCGTACACCTCATCCACGTTACAAAGCTGCTGGCTCATGCTCAACACTTCATGCATATCCATATATTTCCCAAACCACTCACCATGCGTGTAAAAGTTGCATATTACAAAGCATAGCAGCCCTCTGCAGCCCTACATGGACTTAAATATGGGCATGTTTTGCAGTGCAAAAATTTCTTCCAACAAATCCCTTTGTTTGGCCACCCCATGTCATGAACTCATGTTTAAGAACATGTGCCACCCTTTTTTTCCCTCTTACTTTCAAACAAATAGTCCAAGAAGGGTTTGAGTGCCCATGTTGCCGCCGGTTATTTGTATAAAGTGGGAAAACGCCGCTTCATGTTTATTACGACGGAAAGAACATTATGGTGTTCCTCGTCCCTATCCTCCCTGGCGGGTTGCGGCTGACTTACCTCAAGGCTGGTTACGTTGGCCGCGTCCTGCTCCTCCTGGGGTTCTTCTCCACCGCTGCCGTCGTCACCGAACAAGGCCACCAAGGCCCCAGTGCTGTCCCCATGCCCTTCTTCTCCTTCCACTCCTTCTGACCCTTCCGGAGGTCCGTCCAGTTGTAGCGGGTGCCGAGAAGCTTCCAACGCCTTGAGGAGCTCAGCGTGGTAGTAGGCAAAATCCGAGTCGATTTGCTAGATTGCCTCTTCCACATGCGCCCGGAGCACCCGATAGGGCACCAAGAGGAGGGAAGCGGGAATATCTTCCCACACTTCCCTAGGTGGTGAGGGGGTCCGTTCAGGGCGTATGGAGTTGAATCCCTCGATTCGTCCTCCTCCGGACCCGTTTGGCCCTAGAGAAATTGAACTCGGGCGCCCTTGCCGCTCACTTCGGTAGGGCCCGGCCCTTTCAAGGCGCCCGCTCTTCTTCCCCATCCTTGAGGAGGTCGTAGTGTCCCACACATGGATCGAGATGAGGCGGTCCATGGGTGGCTTCTTCTCGACTTGGCGGGCCTCCCTGGCTGAACTGGCGGCAGTCATCCTTTGATCGACCCTCTTTCCCGGCTGCAGGTACATGCGGGAACACCAATAAGTTGTCACCAAGGTGATCCACCTTGGTGAGCGAGTTCGATGGGCGATGATCCGGCCATCACTCACCCTCCCGTCCCGCAGTCCGACATCAACCAGCCATTGAGTTTGTTAAGCGCGTTCGAACCAGCGCCATACCTTGGCCTCTATCTTTCCCTCGCCTTGGCGGGGTTCTGGACTCGCCCCAATCTCCTGCTTGGGCTTGTAAACGCCCTCGGGACCTCCAAGGTCCACCTCACGGGATCCTCCGGAGGTTCTTGGATCGAACCTCCTTGTTGGCCGCTGCCAACATCTTCCGGGCGAACTCCCGGACTAGGGCGACACTGTCAAATGTCCAGACAGCCTGGAACACGTCTAGGTGCCACTCCTTGACCAATCCCCCCGCCACCTCCAGCCACGGCCCAAAGTCCGGATAGCGCTGGGTGACAATGTTGCGCTCCACCAGGTTGCATGGCGCCCATACCTCCGCAGCCTTCTTGGGTCCCATCGCCTTCTTCTTCTTACTCCAGCTGAGCGATTGTCCGTGATCGGCTCGGCACGATCGCCCTCTGCGTTGCTCCAACCTCAAAGGTGAGCCGCGGGTGCTGGCGTTCGGAGAGATAGTGCAGGCGGGGTGCAGGGCGCAGAGCTGCGGTGTCTCGAGGTCGCATGCAGAAATGACCCTCCTCGTCGGCGGCGTCGTTGGGAGTAATGCCTGGGCGGGAGGGTGCCCTTCCTGTCATGCGCAGTGCATGGCTTACTCTCACCTTGCGCTTCCGCCTACTCTGCCTTCTGTTGTCGTGATGTCACGGGCGTGAATACACGCCTCGGCCCCAGCAAGGCTCGGTCTGGCTGCTTTGCATGCGATCTTCCATTCAGGACCGTCCACGTGGCGCCGCTCTGTCTGACTCACGACTCAACTTCTAATTTACTTTCCCTGGCGTACTTGTCTTGTTTTAACCCGGAGTGGGTTCCGGACTTATCCGATACCCCAGTGCGCGGTCCGTGGCTCGTCGTAGTGGTACCGGGGTCCGTTACCTACTCCGGTCCGAGTACACTCAAGTACACCGCAGTCCGGGCCGTCATGCTTATTCCTCCTTTTCCGCCTTATTTTTACACTTGGACCTCTGAAAAACAAAACCCAACTTATTTCCTAACCCCCAAGGGAAGTCCGTAGCCCACATAAGGCTCTACCGGCATCCCTAAGAGTGGCTTGATAGCTAGAAACGAAGGGTTGATAGCTGGGTGGGAGGCTTGTCAATAGCGTACTCTGACATCAAGCTCGATCATGATACTGACCAAGGAAATGAATTGTGACTGGTCATCGAACTTGCCTACAAAGGTAGCTGCCTTATCGCCTTCACGCATGCGAAAGCTCAGCCAAATCTGAGAACACATGGTGACCATGTTCTTGACGTCATAAGTGTCACTGAGCTGCTTCCACATTTCCTCGGCACTGGTGAGGTAAGCAATGTTTGGGACAAGCACGTCGTCCAAACCGCTTATGAGAAGAGCTCGAGCAACATTATTAGAGTGTGACCATTTGTCCTGATCATATTGATTGGCATTTGCTGCAGCGCGAGGAGTGCTCCCACACACCACGTCCCACACATGTCGAGCTTCAAGAGCAGTCCTCATGCGGATACTCCACATAGGATACTTCTGCCCATTGAATCGGTCTTGTTCTTTAAATTCTGATGTATATGTAGGTTGGTGCATAGGGAGAGCGAACATGTGTTGTCCAGTCCTCCAAGGCCAGGCTGAAGGTTCCCGAGGCTTCCGGGCAAAGGCTGGGCAGCTTGCCGTGCTCCAATGCCAGGTTGTGGTGGAGGTTGCCCGGGTGCTGCTCCAGCCGCAGGCAGAGGGTTCTGAAAATCAGCAAGGTAAGGGCTATGCGCACTAAACCCTGCCCCGACTCCAGACAGTGGATTTCCGCGCCCAACTCCGGCGCCAGGCAGAGGATTGGCAGCTCCAGCTCCTGCTGGCAGTGGAGCTCTGAATCCAGCCCTTGAAGGCGGCAGAAGGTTGAGAAATCGAACCACTGCCGGTGGGAGGAAGAGCTAGTCGAAGGCCTCGATTTTGTCTTGATGAAAAACACGCCGGCCCGTCTTGAAGAAGGATGGAGTAATTGACGTGGTGGCGGATAGCGCCGGGCCACCAAAGAGGAGGCCAGCGGCGTTGCTCGGCCGGTCATCCGATGCATGCCTTGCCGTATTACGTATCCACGAGATTTGATGTGGATGCAAGTGTTGTCGAAGAAGAACCTGCACCCCCCGATGCAGTGGTAGGGCCAGTGCCGGCCATTCAGACTGTGCTCTAAAAAATTTTGTGTGTGCATGAAGCAAGGTGAGAAGGGAGGCCGGAAAAGGCGTTTGTATTATGGAAGAGGCGTGCAAAGTTGTGCAACCATCACAACAGCAGTGAAAGGGGGCAGATTCGCCAAGGTAAGCTCGCGTCCTTCAATTTTTCCGCGCTCACGTCCGTTGATGCTCGCATGCCACGCGGGATCTCGCGATGACTAACTTGGAAAAACACGCCGGCCGTGCGGCCCCGAAGGATGGAGTAATTGGCGTGGTGGCGGATGGCGGGCCGAGGAGGCCAGCGGGCGTTGCTCGGCCGGTCATCCGATGCATGCCTTGCCGTATTACGTATCTACGGTTCGATGTGGATGCAAGTGTTGTCGAAGAAGAACACCCCGATGCGTGGTAGGGCCGGTCTGCCATTGAATGCTCTAAAATTTTGTGTGTGCATGAAGCAAGGTGAGAAGGGAGGCCGGGAAAAGGCGTTTGACGACTATGGAAGAGGCGTGCAAAGTTGTGCAACCATGGTGAGCAGTGAAAGGGGGCGAGGCAGTTCATGACGAGGTAAGCTCGCGTCCTTCAATTTTTCCTATGCTCACGTCCGTTGATGCTCGCATGCCACGCGGGATCTCGATGACTAATCGAAAACACCCCACATGCGATTAAGCCGCTTGGTAAGCGATCCGACTCGAAACCCCTGTTGGAATGTGCCTTGAAGTGTTTTTTTTTGTTTTTTTGGTTAAGTGTGGTGTGAAAATAAGTCGGGTTGACAGTAGGCAAAGGTATTTATAGAAGAAATGTCCTTGGCCTATGGGGTTTTTCTTGTTTTATTTCTTAGGTTAGATAATAAATGGAGAACTTCGATGTTCCTTGGCCCATGGACTTGGGATGTCCACTAAAAGTCTATATATGTGAGGTAGGGGTTGGTATAATTAGGGAATGATAGGTCTATAGGCTTGGAGTCAATCGATTGGGCGGTGGTGAGCAGTGTGGGGTTGTGGATTGGGGTGTGGAGGCGGTCGTGAGGTCGAGCAGGGGAAACACGGGGAACTTAACCCTAGGAAATGTAGTCCGTTCAAACAGCAGCGCAATGGGCGGCGGCGGCGGGCGCAGCACGGCGGGCGCGCGAAGTCGAGGCTGCGTCTGGAGGACATTGCGATCTGCGGGGAGGCGCGAGGCGCACCCACGAAGGAGCTCGAACCCCCATCAGCGCCCGATCGCGCGGCTAGAGGAGGAAGGCGCTACGGTGGCGGATTGGCGAGGTAGGAACCACAGGCCCGGCCCACAGGTCGTGGCGGTGTCGGATTTGGTGAGGCCGGGAGACAGAGGATGGCGCCCAAAGTCACAGTGAAATTGCTTGCCCAATGGCCAAACATGGATCATTGGAAAGTTTGGGAAATTGAAGGAGTGTAGCTTCATGGAAGAAGCGGTGGAATTACATGAACTTGGGAGTGCGAGTGTGCTCGCCATCGAAGGACAAGCAAGCGGGCGAGGGAATTAGGCGAAGCCTGAGATTGGGACTGGAATTGGTTAGGAGAGTGTATGGGCGCGGCGGAGGAGGCGGTGGTTTGGTGATGGAATCCGGAAAAGGAGCCTGGCCAGCGGCGCCCTGGTTAAGGCGTAATCAGGAACAGTGGTGTGGCCGAGTGCTTGTGAGCGGTTGATGGGTTTGGCGGATGGCTCCTATGTTTCTCTGACACAAGCGGGATTATTTGTCGACCACTTCTGCTGTTCCTCCATGAAGTTGTCAAGGCGAAAATCGATTGAGACGAATTCTCTTGACAAGTTGTGTGAAGAGAGGTTGAACTGATTTCTCCTACCCTCGGCCCTCTCTAATTTCACCATTTACGGTCCATCTTTATGTGCATGCTAGCGCCGAGGTGAAATTGTGGCCTCCCTTCACATGTGGAAGCCGGTTAGGGAGGTGAAGTGGGCGGAGGAGCCCAAGGAGGAAATCGAGGAATCGGACGGTGAGTCGTGGCGGCGATTCGAGGAAGAGAAGGAAATTTCTACCAGCAAAGAGGAAGGCCGGGGTGGCGGCGGCCTCGGAAAAGGTGAAGGTGGCCAGCGTCAGGTCAGCAGGCGGGCCTGCGAAAATGAAAAGCGGCGGTTGAGGTGGCGGAAGAGGAGGCGCGATCCGAGGAAGACAATTTTCTTGACTGGATGCGGATGATGAACCAACCCGGAGGGATTAGGGGCGACCTCGAGCGGACCCCTCCTCGGCATGGGAAGAGATTTTCAAGGGGACTCCAGCAGCAGGTGGATGCCGGAATTGGTGAGGTGCGCACCTTCGGGAAGGAAAGTGCTCGGAGGGATGGCGTCTGCGGGGCCGCCTGGTGGTTGCGAGCCCACATCGATGATCCGGGCCCAAGCGGTTGTTGGATCAAGCGGCCTTGGCTCTCACATGGCTCGGTGTGCAAGGCGGAGGAAGTGGTGAAGGCCAGTTTGTGAAGGAGGCCAAGCGCAAGCAAGCTGGAGGAAGACAAGCGGGCCCTAGAGGAAATAAGGGCCAAGATTCAGAGGAGTTGTGCAGGCTCGGGAGAAGTTGCGAGGCCATGACGAGTCGAGCTCATGGCTCAAATTAAGGATGCCCACAGACAAACCGGAGATGCGGGGAGTTGTTGCGAGCCCGGGAGGCGAGGCGGCCTCGGTGGAGAAGGCCCATAAGGCGGAGGCAGTATAAGCAGGAGGCGGGATGAGGCACGTGGCAGGGAAAGGACAAAGGGAAAGGCGAGTAGCGGGACCACGGCGGGGTAGTGGAAGGAACTACGAAGGAAGGAAGCGACAAGTGTGGCAAAACACCTACGGGGTTGTTGAGCAGCGGCGGTCGTGGAGTCCACCATGAGTGGAAGGCACACTGCATTGGCGAGCCCAACTGGAAGCGGCCAAGAGCGGAGCGGCAGGATGCGCGGCACCCGCGAGGACATGGACCAAGCAACCGGTGTAGCCTACGGGAGGAGGGTAAGCACCTCGGCCATGTTGAGGAGGTAGGAACCACAGGTGACCCCACATCGTGGCAGTGTGCGTTGGGAGGCCGGAAGGTGAGAGGATGGCGCCCAAAGTCTGCTTGCTTGCCCAATGGCCAAACATGGATCATTGGAAAGTTTGGTGGTGAAGAGTGGGTTTCATGGAAGAAGCGGTGGAATTACATGAACTTGGGGTGGTGCGAGTGTCGCCACACGAAGGACAAGCAACGGGCGAGTTAAAGAAGCCGGGATTGGGACTGGAATTGGTTAGGAGGTGTATGGGCGAGAGGAGGAGGCGGTGGTTTGGTGATGGAACCGTCCGGAAAAGAAGCCTGACGGCCGCCGCCTGGTTAAGGCGGGCGTGTCGAACCAATTTGGTTGTGAGGTAGCAGAGATTGATGGGTTTGGCGGATGGCTCCTATGTTTCTGACCTGAAGCGAGGATTATTTGTCGACCACTTCTGCTGTTCCTTCATGAAGTGGTCAAGGCGAAAATCGATTGAGGGAATTCTCTTGACAAGTTGTGTGAAGAGGTTGAACTGATTTCTCCTACCCTCGGCCCTCTCTAATTTCACCATTTACGGTCCATCTTTATGCATGCTAGCGCCGAGGTGAAATTGTGGCCTCCCTCCACATGTGGAAGCCGGTTAGGGAGGTGAAGTGGAAGGCGGAGGAGCCCAAGGAGGAAATCGGAGGTGGGAGTCGGTGGCGGCAGGCGATTCGAGGAAGAGAAGGAAATTTCTACCAGCAAAGAGGAAGGCCGGGGGTGGCGGCGGCCTCGGAAAAGGTGAAGGTGGATCAGCGTCACAGGTCAGCAGGCCCTGAAAATGAAGGCCAAGCGGTTGAGGTGGCGGAAGAGGCGCGCGATCGAGGACAATTTCTTGACTGGATGCGGATGATGAATCAACTCCGGAGGGTTTAGGGGCGACCTCGAGCGGACCCCTCCTCGGCATGGGAAGAGATTTTCAAGGGGACTCCAGCAGCAGGTGGATGCAGGAATTGGTGAGGTGCGCACCTTCTGGGGAGGAAAGTTCTCGGCGGAGGGATGGCGTCTGGCGGCGGGGCCGCCACAAGTGGACTTGCGGGGCACCACATCGATGATCCGGGCCAAGCGGTTGTTGGATCAAGCGGCTTTAGCTCTCACATGGCTCGGTGTGCAAGGCGGAGGAAGTGGTGAAGGCCGGGTTTGTGAAGGAGGCCAAGCGCAAGCAGAGGAAGACAAGCGGAACCTAGAAATAAGGGCCAAGATTCGAAGATTATGCGGGGCCGGAGAAGTTGCAAGCCATGCGAGCGGCGGAAGCTCATGGCTCAAATTAAGGATGCCCAGAGCGAACCGGAGATGCGGGGAGTTGTTGCGAGCCCGGGAGGCGAGGCGGCCTCGGTGGAAAGGCCCATAAGCTGGCGGAGCAGTATAAGCAGGAGGCGGGATGAGGCACGTGGCGGCAGGCGATTCGAGGAAGACAAGCGGAAGAGGAGGCGGTGGCGGGACCACGGCGGGGTAGTGGAAGGAACTACGAGGAAGGCGGCAACAGTGGCGAAACACCTACGGGGTTCTTTGAGCAGCGGCGGTCGTGGAGTCCACTACAGCGGTAGTGGGCGCTACCGGCATTGGCGCCCAACTCAGGCGGCGGGCGGAGGCGGCAGGATGCGTGGCGCCTCGCGGACATGGACCAGCAACGGTGTAGCCTACGGGAGGAGGGTAAGCACCTCGGCTGAGGAGGTCCTATTATGTTGCGGCACATGGATGAGGAAACTTATGTTCTGGTCTATATGTGAATGGGGAGCGTGCTTAACTTCCATCCATGTGCGTGTGGAAATAGGAGGATCGGGGCCTACCTCACGCAAGTGAGGACTCGAGTGCATACTTCTACCACTGCGGAGTGTGGGGTTGGCCCCTATTATGGAGGCGACTTTGGAGGAGTTAAGTGAGGAGGAGGTCCGAGGCTTGGGTGGACGAGGCAGTAATAATCCTCGGCAATAGGCGGCAAGCGGAAGATCTGGCTCCGGCGGTACACCTCAAATTAGGGCGTCCAGCGGTGATGAGTTGTGTGGGAAAACACAGCCGGATCGCGTGGCGGGAGGCTCGTGGCGGCGGCAATGGAGGACGAAGGGCAGGCCGGAGAGGCCGAGGGCCGATAAGCGTGGCGGATAGTGATAGCATCCTAAGGATAGAATTTGGTTAGGATGCTGCACTAGACCTAGGCGCTCGAATTGTGGGGCGCGTCCCTTCATGATAGCCATCTTAGGACCTAAAATCCGGGGCATGGCGCTGACCGTGTATAAAATGCCTCTCGGCACAGATAATTTACAGTTGAGATCCCCCATGGCTGGTTGGAGCGTCCAATTAAGGGTGTGCGAGGCGCTCCTAGGAATGGTCGAGAGCTTGCTCCATGGTGGAGGAGGAAGGCGATCGGCGTCTTGACAAAGGGAGGAACCAAGGGATTGGCGCGGCGGGTCTGGAGCTTGCTCGTGTGGCCAGGCTCTTCTCCCTTCGCTTCTTTTTCCGCTAGTTGTGTTCAAATTGAGTGCATGTGTGGAGTGAGTGGATGCCAAGGGCGAATCGAGAGAGAGAGAAGGAGTGAGAGCAAATTGGGGAAGGAGAGATTAAATCTTGTCCGATGCGAGGTGCCGAGTCGTGAGTGGGAAAGGAAGAGAAGAACGGGTGGAGAGGTCATGGTCGGAATTGGTGTGTAAGAATCGCGAATTGAGCCGGTGCTGTCTGAAGGAAGTGCGCATGGGGAACGGTGGTTCCTGGAGGAAATAAGGTGGTGTGGCGCCCTTGTGTGTGTGTGCATGTGTGTGGATTGAGTGTAGGGAGGCCTAGGAATCCCCAGTGTCAGGAATCGGGCTGGGCATAGTGCCTGGGGGGTAGCATAACATCCAGACTACGGGTGGAGTCAACCCCGTACCAAAGATCCGGTGAGCCGAATCAGTCGCTAGGGTTTGGTGTGGGACCCACCTCGGTAGTCGTACCACTACCTGGTAGTGGCGCGGACTACCGCGGTAGTAGAACGGGGAACGAGGTCGGGGGGTTAGATCCGTGGTAGTTGGACAAGACGGGAGGTAGTAGTAGTTGAGTAGATGGGGTGGAGAGGTGGTAGCGGGTAAGCCACGACTTAGGCAAGGTCGGTAGTGATAGAAGATAGCGTCTCTTGGCACAAACCATTCCCTTGGGAGGCGAATCCGGACTACAACGACATTGAGGGTGAATGTGGACCTCACCGTGTCTCAGGACACGAGTTTACACCTTGTTCTGCACTGTGATTCAGCTCCCGTTGTCAACAAAATCTACACAGAGAAGCCCTGCGTGGCTTGGGATCTTCAGAAAATTGAAGAGCCACTGCCCTTCAATGCCGAATCCAAGCCAAAAGTGTCTCTGAATTGCTTGCATAGAGTTTGCAAATCAAACGCAAGCTCTTCCACCCGCGAGCTTAGTTGAGCGATTTCCACCTTGAGCCCAAGTAAGCAGAGTTTCACTTGCATTTCATGGAAAGTATTCTTAGGTTGGGCGAGCTCGAGAGGGTCTTCAGGTTTGTGACAAAAAGATCTCTGTGGGTGGAGATGTCGGTGACGCTCACAGTACTCGATGGGTAGTCTTGGATTAAATCTTGTTGATGATGAGGGCAGGGGCTGGCTGTTTCTCACACAGGTTGTGTTGCGTGTTATTGCAGGGACACGTCCAGCCACCGGGTGTGGCCTGGGAGCCTGGTGAAAGAACTCAACGTTCCTTGCAGCACGGGAACGAGAATGTCAGCCAGCTCTGCGCCTCGGCATCTTCAAGGATCTGACACCCAAGTAGCCAGCTGTGCAGCGGAATTAGTGTAGGAATTTGCTGTACTTCTAACTCCTATGTGAGATGCAAGTGCGAGGGGTATGTTGTGCACACAACTGAGAAGCCATAGAATTTTTGGCTTCTACGTAGCGTGCCCAATTATACTTCTCGCGTCTTCTCATCTAAGTTAATAGGAGTAGACTAGCACAAATAGTGCTAGGTTCAGCAGCATGATTTCACATGCTCTGATTTAAAGAGATAGCAATTTGACGGTTAAGTCAGAGTATTGCACACAATCCATATTCCAATTTTGAAATATGGATAATGTACAAAATTCTGACTTGACCGTCTTCTAGCAATTACACGTGCGCAGTAGTGTAAAACTAGAAGGATCTGAATTCAAGCTCTGATACCATGTAAATAATAGCAAGAGTGGCTAGCTAGAGCAGTGAGCGAGAGCAAACACTTGCACAGAAAACTTATCAATTAAAAATGTAAAGTGTAGCTTAAATACAATGAATAAATAACTGTTCATATAAAGCTAACCTAACCCTAACTTAAGTAACCAGCAAATGTGGTTATATATTTAACACTCACCCGTCTGTCCAGCAGGTCCGACATTAGCCACCCGTTTGAGGACCGCTGCGTCCGCGGCCTCAAGAGCGCCGCCTTTGCTACCTCCACCTTCCCTTTCACCTTAAGGGGCTCCGGAACTACACCCCCGATCTCCTCTGCTGGGCGGTTGTAGACCACCCCCAGGACCTCCACGGTCCATCTCCTCGGGTCTTCTCTCAGGCTCTTGGAGCGGACGGTTTTGTTGGCCGCCGCCAGCATCTTCCGGGCGTACTCCCGGACCAATGTCATGCTGTCGAAGGTCCACACCGCCTGGAAGATGTCCAGGTGCCATTCCTGCACCAGCTCCTCTGCCTCCTCCAGCCAGGGTCCGAAATCTGGGTAGCGCTTGGTGACAATGTTCTTCTCTACTAGGCGCCAGGGCTCCCAGACCTCCGCCGCCTTCTTGGGTCCCATACCCTCGCGCTGGCTAGTATGCTGCTGTGAGGTGGTGGGCGACAATACTTCCGCTAAGTTCCACCGCGATGAGCGCTCAGTTCGGAGGCGATGGCCGCTCGTAATTGCGCTCGGGGCCGGGAAGAGATAGTGCCGAGGCGGGGTGCACAGCTGAGTGGCTGAAATCGCCAAGTGTCGAGAGAATGACCTTCTCGCTCAACGCCGGAGTAAGAAGCGGAGGCGTCCTTCACGCCGTAATTGTCCCCGCCCAGAATTGTCCTGCGTTGCTTACTCTAGCTTTACGCCGCCACGCGCAGCGCCTTATCATGGCATGTACTGGGGCGTGGTTACATGCCCATAATACTGGCAACCCCTCCCCGTCCGTCACATGCTGCCCCTCTCGACCGTCCACGTGGCCCCCCTTGCCAAAACACGCTCCCCGTTCGAAAGTTACCTTTCCCGGCGTACTTATCGCGACTTACTCCGGAGTGCAGTCCGGACTCACCCCGGTCTACTCCGGAGTGCGGTCCGGAGTCACCCTGTCCTTATGCGTTTCGGTCGTTCATCCCTTTTTTACCCGTCCCGATCTTATTTCCCCTTTCTCGCCTTATTTCTCACTCCACACTAACCAAAAAACAAAAAACTAGCTCATTACCTTCCTAAGGGGGAGAGCCTATGGTCCACACACACCTCCATCTTGCAGCCTAGCTGCAAATTTAGCCTGCCGTGAGCGCTCTACCATGGCCTCTCCTAGTTCAGCACACGGCCCTGTCGTGCCATCCTCACATCGTGACTCCACTGAGAGCACTTCCACATGCATCGGCACCGCCATGGCCTCCTCTTGCAACCCTTATGGCTGCTGAGCATGAGCATGAACCCCGAACATGAGCCCCTCGCTCCCATCCTTGCACCGATTGCTGGTCCTCTCTCACATGCTAAGCTCCTAGCCCAAACCCCTGCAGCAAATCCTCCACAATTCCACCATTACGGGCACTTGGCCCATCTTCTTGCAACAACCCTTGCCACACATCTCTACCTAGCAGCCCTCCTTACTGCAAAATCTCAGCAACATGAGCACCTTGCCCATGTCTTACTTCTTTCATACGTGTGGCAAATTACTTTGCCTTCCCCTCAAACTTGGTGGTGGCTCCCAATAATCAAGCCTTTGCCTCTGCAAGCCTATCAACAGCTACTTGTGCAGCAATCTCAAGATACTTCGTTGGCTTAATTGTCTTCACCCTCTACTCCTCATTCTCTAATAAATTGCCTCAAGATTCACCACCACACAACTACACCTATGCCAGACATAAAATCTAACAACTACAAAACTCCTTGTTGGCACTATAACACCTAGCACCAACAAGCCAAAGGAAGAAAAATTAGCCGCTACCCCACTCAAAGTCGATCAGCTCTTGGTTTCCTCCATGCGAGCCTCCACTATCCGCATATAGCAAAGCAAGTCGTGCCCTCTTGGCAACCATAGCATCCTTGCTACCGGCATCTTCCATAACCCTAGAGAAAGAGGGTTTCCCCTTCTTTTCCTCTCCACCTGCACCTATTATGGCGCTCTCATCCTCAAAGTCCATCAGCCTCCCTTAGGCGCCCCTATCAGCACCCACCATTGGCTCCACTCCTTGGGCATGTGCCGCCCCAATACCATCTCCACTCTTCGCAACGCCACCTCTTGTCGCACCATCATCTGGACCTATAGACATAGGGCGACCCCTTACATTGGTAGGGCCAGCCTGCTTGGTCCCTACACTTACAAGACAACTATCTTGGAGGGCAATAGGCCCTCACGCCTCCAATTACACCAACTCGGATCACCGGTCAACCACTTGCTACTCAAGGTTAGCCCCTTCTACCTAACTAATTTTCCCTACGTCCTACCTCTAGGACCCAAGTTCCTACAAGATTTCCCTATTTATGCCATAGTAAACCCCCCCAAAATTAGTTAAAATACCCACTGATAATTCTCTTCCACTTCACTCGAGTTCTCTCTAGTTTGCTTCACCTCTGCTCCAGTTTTGCTCCAGTTTGATCCTTGTCGCACGAGGTGAGAACTTGCATTCATATGAGCACTTCCTCAATAAATAGCCAAGCAAAACAAATCTAATATGCAAATATAGGTGCAAATCAATAACAATAGGAGAGAGTAGCACATCGTACACACACCCGCCCGAGAACAACAAAATTTCTCACACATTAATTCATAGCTTTGGCCTCCTCACAACACTCTTGCATTGCATATCCAGAGGGCAAGCCATGATATGAACTTGTCCTCTGTGAAAGGGTCTATATGTACTAGCCCTTGGGATCGGCATATTCCTATGATATCCTATTAGCATCAACATATGCCGAAAATATCCTAAGAATACACTATAATATGCATGGAATATGTTAAAGCATATTACTTGTGCTTATCCACTTAGCTATTGCTAAGCATGTTTAATTAATATTAATCAATAATTAATTATAATAAGTTCATTATATTATTAATACTAATTACTTAAAGATAAGTAATTGGATTAATGAACACTAATCAAACACTAAACCGAAGCACTCATATTAGTGTCATATGGCATGACAGCTGTCACACGAGGTAAGCACTTGCATTCATATGAGCATTTCCTCAACGGATAGCCAAGCAAAACAAATCTAATATGCAAATATAGGTGCAAATCAATCCCCCTGATAATGTGAGACTCCAAGTCAAAATATTATCATTAGTAGGACTACACACGTACGCACCCCATGTAGCGCATTGTGGACAAAACGAATCTTCTTCGGGAATGTCGTCCAGAGGTGGCTGAACACAAAACACACGGTATCCCCTATTGCACCGATCACAAAGAAGCATCACATCATGATCATCAATACGTCCACAAACCTGACACTCCAAGTCTTTGGGTGGATGCCACATTGTAGGCCGTAGTTGAGGGCCCAAATTGGGTAAGTAGCATGGTGCGTAGTTCTTGAGGTGATCCTTCCATCTTCGACTATCGGATCCTTCAAGCTCAAGCACTTCATCTTTGCCTCCTCGCACGACCCGCAAGATGACTCTGCTGGTAGATACCTCTAAGGTGTTGGTTGGCTTCGATGCAGGTAGACTCTCCAACTTTGAACTTGCGCACATTGGGTTTCCATGTCCCTCCTCTTGTGTAAGCACAGCGTAGTTGATCCCTGTGCTGCGCTATGATAAGGTTCTCCATTGCCATGGGCATTATCCATCTAAAAAGCTCTGCCTGCTTTCCATGTCTCGTAAGCAGTCATCTGGATTGCACCAATCCACGAGTGCTTGTAGCCTTGCTTTTCTCACATTTGGCAAAAATGGTTGTCGCCCATACAACAAGTAATATGGCAAAAAGTTGCTCAAGGCTGCTTCATTGCTCACCTTGCACCCTATCACTAGGTACGGCATCCCTTCGTCCCATGTCTTTGGGTCATTCGTGAGACAATACTTTCACAAGGCTCGCTTGAAGGTATGCACCAAGCGTTCAGCAAATCCATCAGCTTGAGGATGATCTCTCGATGTCCGTCGATGATCAATCAAGCTCTTGTCAAGCAAGTCTTGAAATTCCCCAAGGAATTCTTTGCCCTGGTCAGTGAGAACCTCTGCACATGCTCTATATCGACTAAGGATGAAAGCCAAGAATACCTTACTGGCAAGCCAAGAGTCAGGCTTGGGTAAGAGAGCGACCACACACCAATTATTGAAATGCTCTTATTAACATAACATGCTTGTTTCCATCACGCATCTCCGGCATGTCTGGCATAAGATCCACACTCCACCTGTGGAAGAGTCCTCGGATTCGTAGAGAGTGAAGTACAACATCATTGGCTGTGCTTCTTCTAACGATGAAGAATCTTCAAGCAGTTATAGCGGATGATTGACAAGACGCTTCTTGAGCATCTTCTTGCACTTCTCATTGACCATCTTGTGCACTCTCTAGTCACTTGGAGGAATGTGCTCTGATACCACAAAGCCCCTCACTATGCAGCCAATAAGGAAGCGGCAAATGCTGCCCAGCGGTCTAGAACCTCGCCAGTTCACTCCACAAAGAGACATGCACAACTCTCAGCACTCTCAATCTCACGACGCAGCACTAGGCTCCAAGTAGCCATCAATTGACAACTCGCAGACCACCTCCTCGAGGTGCTGTTCTTTATTCACATAATATACACTTGAGTCTGGCTATCTACGCCCAACAGGCTACTGCCCTTGACTCAACGACAAGCTCACTAGCTAGGCTCTTCACAGTTCTCTCTCAACACAAGACTTGCAGTGCACAATGAACTCAATGATGAATGCTTAAACGTTTTGCAAGGCTTTCAGCACACATTGACTCAATGATGAATGCTTGAACCTTTTGCTCTAACCCGCATATATCTCGTAGGCTTGCCTCAACTAGGCAGCCGTTAACTCATGGGATTCTTGTAGCAACTAGGCAACCGTTAACTCATGGGATTCTTGTAGCAACTAGGCAGCCGTTAACTCATGGGATTCTTGTAGCAACTAGGCAGCCGTTAACTCATGGGATTCTTGTAGACCGCTAATCACTAAGAATCCTTTGTAGGCAGCTGTTCATTAGTGGCTATAGCAATTCCTCTCTAAGAGAAGATTCCATGATCATAAGTGGCTATAACAATTCCTCTCTAAGAGAAGATTCCATGAAGCATGCGACATATGCATCTTCTTAACGAAACAGCTACTAATTAAATTTTTGCCTCTTTTAAATTTTTATTTTTATTTTATTAAAATAATAATTAATTAAATTTTTATTTTTTAATGTTTAATTTTTCTATCTTATTTCACCAATACCGCTACTCCAGCATGGCGAGGCAGACGCACTCAAATCTAGTCTCATCACTATATTTCACAAAAAATCATGAAGTAATCCTACTTATTTTCATGTCTCCTGAGAGCGGGCTGGAGTGATCCTCGAGCAGATATCACCATAAACAGACCCAAAGGTGTTTTTTGGTTGTTCATGTCGGACCTCTCAGGAACCTTACTCTAAAAATCACGAGTGACAACCACCTAGTCATTTGCACTGCTTTCTCTTGTTTGACACCCAGGGTGTTAGCCCCATCCCGGTTCAACAATCTGGGAATCCACCAGGAGTCTCTTAGTTGCATGGTGGACCTGCAGTAACATCAAGAAGACATGCCCTACCAAGGCAATTGAATTTGAAAAATGCAGACTTCATCTCCCAGTCTTAAAATATCAGACTTGCTGAAGAACATAAGGCAGCAAACCACCTTGGAATACCAAGGTCAGTAGTTCCTGCTGACAGCCTACAATCTATCTTGGAACTGCTCTTGCAAGTTTCTTATTACTGCAAAACTTGACAATATCATCACAAACATACCCAGGCCGATGAGGCCACAAGGGGGTGGCCTTCCCAAGCGAGCACAAGGCTCCCATCCTCGTTGCTTACTTCAAATCCACGATTTTGAAGATCCTTGAGAAGACACCTTGCCTGCAGTTCAGAATCTATGCTCAAGTGCCGGGGTCTGAGCCCTGAGCCCTCCAGTCTCCCTCTCCACTGCTGTGTGCTCTCATGCCTCTCCACTTTGGCCAGCCCCTCCGATCCCACAAGTCTCAGTATCTCTGGAGCGAATAGAGACTTTTCAAAAGACTCATTCCATTTCATAGCCACAGATGGATTCTCCTCAACCGTTCCGCCTGTGCTTCGCTCTTCAGCAGTATCTGCCCCTACATCCTCTGTAGGAAAACGCTGGCTTGGGGATTCAGTGCATCCACCTGAGACTTCAATGGAGCGAAACAAGTGGGTGTAGTATTGCAATGCTTCAGAGAACCGGACAGAAAATGATGGGCTGTTCAAGCTAACATCTTTCTCCACAACAGTCACCACCTTGGGAGAAAGTCCATTAACAATAGTTTTCAAGAGAGCACAGAAGGTTGATCCCATAGAAGAGGATGTCTGAGAGGAGTCATCTTCATCAAGCAGGCAGTGGAGACTGAAAACAAAGTTCACAGCAACAGGATCTAGTTCATACATTGAAGGGAGCATTGACAGCTGAACAGAGTCAATCCGCTCAACCACCACAGGATGAAATTCCAGCTCGACATTTAGCTGTTTCGCAAACACCTGCAGGCTGTCCCCAATAGATTCGAGCTCCTCTAATGACACGCCAACCATGGTCAGGCGCAATTTGACTTCACGAGAGTTAGGACTTTTAGTGCCTGAATTATTGATGCCGATCATCTCAGGGCCTGCCCTCTGCGCCATCTCAAACAGAAGAGATGCCCACTGAGTTCCCGAGCCACCCATCTGGAAGTCAACAACGTGAAAGCTCGCCTCCCCCTCCATAGATTCCAAAATAGCCTGATTGGCAGTGAAGTATGCAAAGTTGGGGATAGGAGAGACCTCGCAGAATGACTTAAATGCCCGAACATTGTTGAGCATATCCCAAGGCTTGCTCTTTGAGTCAGCCGAGAAAAGGGAGCTCTTCCCTGACAATCTTGCTGATAAAGCTTCTTTGAAAAGCAAAGCTACCCGGTCATGCGTGGGCTTCATTGGTCCCTCATACTTTCCAATCACCAAGTTACGATCCCCTTGGTGAGGGAGATAGGAAAATCCCTCAACTTGAAGACTGAGCCGCGCCAATATCTCTTGAGCTGCATCCATGTTACCAAGATCCACTGCATCTGCTACCCTTAAAAGCATGCTGTACTTAGCCATCCCAGCCGCCTCTCCCCAATCAGATTCAACCCCAAAACTTCTGCTGAGGTGCACATCATCTTTCCAACTGTCAGCTTGATCGACTTGCAGTGCGTGTGATGACATACTACCCCTACCAACCTCCTGACATATGGTACTTGGGGATTCAGGCTCATTAGGCAGATCATTATCACCAGAGAAGCTTTTAGGAGACACTAGACCTGCTTGGTCTAGAGGCAGGACCTTTACACGTTGCAACACTTTAGGCTCCAGGAGAACTTCAGCATTCAATTGTAGAGACCGCCGTCTGTCTCTCATGGAGCCTTGCTTACCAAGACTGACATCTGAAGACTGCTGAGTCGAATGCAGCATTGTGATGTCAGGCCCTATCATGTCCGCCTCATGTTCCATGCTATCCAGATATGCCTGGTGAAGAGGTTCCACCCGACGAGCATGCATGGTGTCACCAATTCTTTTCACACTAGAGGAACACACCTTCTGCGGAGCCTTTACAGGCCGCCGCTGAGGAGGAGCACTAACGATCTTCCACTCTTCAGCAGCGGGAATGACACCAAATGATAAAAGTGGCGGTTGGGAGACCACAGAACCGTCTAGATGAAAGTTTGATCGAGAGCCAGCTCTTTTTATTTTCTTTGTGGCCCCAGTATGGAAGGTAGCTACCTGACAACTACTATCCCGCACTTCAGATAAGACAATGTCATGCATCATATTCTCGGGCTGAGATACCAAAGGAGGTTCTGAAACAACTGACAGAAACGGAGATTCACAGACCGAGTCCGCCGAGGGAAAATGATACCGGCAGCTAGAACGTTCGCCAAGCAATGGCACTTGGTAATCCAAAGACATACTGGACACGCCGGCTGATGAGAAACCACCAGTAAACTGCATAGGTGGACTCGGAAACATGGCAAGAGAGCACATACTAGCCTGGCCCACAAGCCGAACACCTTCGGTTTCAGGTAATGAGGAAGACACTGTTCCTGGAGCCACAAATCGTGGACCCGGGACTAAGCACTGGGAAGACACAGTCAGGGAACCCGACAGCGATGCAAGATGAGAGCCGGAAAGCGACGCAAGAGGAGACTCAGAAAGAGTTAGACCCGTTGAAGATGCTGAGAAACTTGGAGAACAGATACCTGGAGAGGCGCAGAACGAAGCGTTTGCTGAGCTAGCAGAATCAGCCGGGCTGAAGATCCAAGTGTCCCCACCAGGTAGCAGTACACCATTACCAGAGAAACATCGCTGATCAAGCTGACAATCAGGCCGACAATCCTGTAAACTGATCTGCGAGGGCTTCTCGTGGAAAGAGGACCCACCCCTAGGAAGGCCCCCAAGAAATGGATAGCTCCCCTGGAATTGAGGACTCTGAGTCATTTGACATCCCTCATTTGCCATGTCTCTGCCAAGCTGCGGAGTCTGGTGGTAGACAGGCCTCTCATCCAAAAGGCTACGAGGCGCAAAAGGCGAGGCGGAGAAGGTACCAGAGGTAAGCAGCGTAGGTGTCAAGGTAGACAACGTTCCGACAGAAGCAGTCGGGCCGCAAAGACCGGCGATAACGCTATGGCTGGGGTCGACAGGAAGACCCTGTGATTCGCCTAGAAGCCAACGAACCAAGCAGGAATCTGAAAGCTGGGGAGCTGGAGCCGCACCCATTAGCATGCTCTCTATTTCGACACCACCGCCAGCTTGGCGAGTACACGGTTGCAGCAGAACACACTGCAGGTCGTGAACACACGATGGCTTCAGCGTACGAGCTCCCAACGCATGCTCTGCCGAACTGGGATCAATTTGAATCATCATGCTTATCGAGTCACAGCCGGCCACCCATAACCCCCTGCCCCGGGCCTCGGAGGACAAGCTCCCGAGAGGAATCATGAAAGAACCTGTCCAAAAGTAACCTGCCCACACATTTGTCGGGGTGCTTGGCAACCAGTATTTGAGTGATCGTCTACTTAAGGTTAAGTAAATGTGGCACTGTTAACCCCTACAAGACGGAGGTCTTTTCCCCATTTTCCTCGATAAATAACTCCTAAAACTTGCTGGCGGTGCGCCCGCATTTTCGACAGCACACAATTACCAGCACACCCGACGCTTCCCTGCCTTCCCCCACTCCACACATCTCGACCATGACTCCCATTTTCTGCATGTAATTTCAAAACCGATCTAAGGTTGGCAAAGGTGGGACAGGCAGTGGACTCTTTTTGCGGTTTGCACATTGGTGTAGGAATCGTTTTCCCAAAACTTGGGGACGTGTAACCAATGGTGTTGTTTGTTCGTTCGTCATCAAGTGCTCTCGTGCTTACAAATTCACACAAGGGAGTCTAGTGCGCTCATAAAACTGGGGCGAGATAAAGGAACTTACCTTACACTCATCATATACAATTTTCCCAAAAAAATCCGCTTTATTTCTCTCCCATTAACAAATCCATATATACATTTTTCCCTCTTATAGAGAATTGCCTGAAAAAGATGGGCAGTTGGTATAGTGGCGATCCCGAGTGTATAGTGGTTTATGTGTTTTGGTTTGATATCTTTGAGCGAGTGGCAGGATTCATTTCCAATTGTTGAGATTAGGGTTGAGGGCTAGTTTGCATGTAGCAGTTTCATCTAGTGCACGTCTGGAGTTCCATGCCGGAGGAGCTGAACAAGAAAGAAGCATCTGCTCTATTGCGTCGAGGGGAGGCAATTAGTGGCTTTGAATACCAAGCATCTTGTCAAGAGCGGTGGTGCGTAAAAAAGCAATGCACCAAGGATGAAACCTTAGGTCTTAGAAAGTATTCCTTACCTATTGGCGAATTTGAGGCAGCATAGCTACCTCAGACGGGATGCAGGCCAGCTGTCACCCGGTTCTAGGTTTTAGGGACCAGGTATGGTATTCTGTCCGATACATCGTACACCCCTTTCCCGGTGGTTGCAGATTAATGTCCCGTTAGATTGTCCGGGGGTAATTGCTGAAGGTCTCGCATAGGCTTTCAGCTATGTCCGTGGTAGTCTGCCATGTTCATCCGTTTGAACGGCAACCCGCCCTCCTTTTACCGTTTTGCAGCCGTCTATTGATCGATAGTGAATGGTTCCATCTACTGCAATTGATGGTGCCGGTTTGGACCCGATCCATGCGAGGCGGGACCAACAGTGGTCGTTCCATCGAATGGCCCCACATATTGCACGGCCTAGTCCACTCATTTTCCTTCTTATACCATTCCAACCCGGCGGCCTCATTCCGCCATCTTGAGTGTCTGGCAGCGAGCGAAACCAACAAGCATTTCTGACCTCAAAAGAAATGGCACACAAATGTTCAAGTCCCTCTTTTGCACAAAAACGTCTATAAAAATGGGCACTTCAAGCCCAGACATCAATGTGATGTTTGACTACCCCTTTCAATCTTACCACAACACAACGGCCTCTTGCATGCGAAGGAGCTCAGCACTCCCTATGTTGTCTTCCACAAAGTAGGAATCTTCCTTCCTGGATGTCTCATCGTGGGAGGAAAATCCCGGGGCTTCCGAGATTCACCCTCTAGTGGCCACAATTATCCCACTGTCGCTCAGCACGTTGGGTTTCGTCCCATGAGAATTGTGTGGACAGCTGGATTCTGAGAGATCAATCGTTGCCTTCACCCCTTCACAACCTCATCCCCCATAACAAGCAAGAACACGATATCTTTCGAAGGGGGTGAATATTCACGAAGAGGGTTTTGTGACATATATCCTCTGAAGGGGGTTTCACATGGGCATTGAACTCGTACTTTTTGGGGTATGGGTCAATTAAAGGCGTAAAAGAAGGGTGACAATTCGTATGAACCATTGATAGAAGATCCATTCAACGGCCGCTAAGGGTTATGGTGTTAGAGTTAACCTCATTGGTCCGCAAGACCCATGACAAGGGCCATTGCTGTGAATCGCCGGTCTTTCTCGCTCAAAAGAAAAAATGAAATCTACAAAAAGAAGGGTGATGAAACTTTGAGGAGCTGACCGCCGCGTGGTATCAAGCAGTGTTTGAGAGGATGGACCGGCGGCCTCCCGCCATGCCGATGATCCCTTGCGAATGGCGGCGAGCGTGCCTTTAACCTGATTTGGTTACAAAAGACTTCGTGATTGGGGTGGGGATGGCTTCCGCACAGTCTCCATTGTGGTCGCAAATATATTCACATGCTTCAGTCCCCCAGACTGCAATCGATGAACTTAAAAAAGTGTGCGGAAACTAGTTCCCGCCGTCATGACGCAGAGGAACATGCCCGCACGGCTCATCGTGTGCCTTTCATTATGCCGCAATGCGGCGCAGCCTGGCCACACTCCACATGTCCTTCTCAATGGTATGGACAAACTCTTGAAAATTGGAAGATATTATCTATGTCAAGTCTACAACTTCTGGAGGATAGCCACAACCACAATCCTATCATGGGCGTAGATACTATTGAAATGTAGCACATGGAAATGCACCGCAAACTACAGGAATGGAGCATGACGCATAACCTCACCATCGCGAATCCGCCGAGTGTTTCCTACTCTTGGACTCCACGCCATCATCTTATTTGGGCATCATGACCATCCTCTTCCGCCCTCGGTTGCACTTTGACTGGTTGAATAAAGCCTCGCAATTCAATTAACTTATCTTTTATGGCCTTCTTATCCACAAAGCATAAATGTTTCCAGAGTCAAGCTGAACCCATAATAGAGGATGACTATTTGGTGAACAAAAACTTGTTGGATATTCTTTTGATGGATAGCCTTCGCCCCCCGTCTCCCCGAGTTGCTCCTAGGCTGCTTGCCATCCCCTCTGATTAATTATTCTTCCACGTACCTCCCTTCATACGCATCTGTGTGTTCAGTTCTGTACCAATGAACAAGGAAGTGAGGCTGTGGTGCATGTAGTTTAACACAAGTCACCTTCCCAATCCAAAAGGGTCTATTTTGCGTGTCGCTGGAACCGTAACATTCCGCTTTATTTCGCGATATCACCATTCAACCGTGACATTTCTTGTTGTTGCCTCCCCAGATTTTGGTATGCTCCCAAATACATATCTCGTTGTGGGAGCTCCCTCAGCAATGCCTCCTCCAGCAGTGCTTCATCCGGAACATGCAGAGGTTGGGCTGTGCCTTCCACTTCAGATCTGGCGTACCACCTCCAAGGTTTGTGTAGCACAAGGCCAATGTTGTTTTCCACAATAACAGCAATCTCCTCCTGGTCCACCCAGAAAGCTTCCCACCATAAAAACTCCCTTGATGTCACATACGGCCTAAGTTCAAGACCCTTTAGATGAGCAACGGCAGCTTGGAGATAATATCATGGCTTCCTTTTTATCCCTCGACCGCAGGCGCAAGGGCGTATAGTGTCCAAGGCACAAATTTCAAAACTCCAAACCCCTTCGCTTCCCAATCGAGGCGAGGTCGATCGCTTGCTCGATAATCACACAAACCCACGGTCCGCTTTCTCTTCACGTGTTATTTTAAAGCTGGTCTTTGGAGCGATAGGTTGTTCGCTTAACCGCCCATAATCGAGTCCTCTCGCCTTGTGTAATGGGCCACACATATGACCTAAGTCGCCACTACCAATACCTTGACCTCGGTGTAGGAGTACGCTTGCACAAGATCTCGACAATGCGGAAGCGTGTGAGCTTCTTTATGTTTCAAGCTTTTGGAGAAGCAAGAAAACATCCGGTCGATTTGATCATGAGTATGCCCGACCAAAAGGAATCCCACTTTCACTTTTCAAAAGTACCCATATCAACAAGCATGTTCGGATAGCAAAAGCTGGTTCTTATTCTCCCGCATGTGTTGTCCAACCGCAAATACAAAACTCTTGGCGGGACACCCTCGTAATTATGTATAACCCCGAATAATGGTGATCGTAAGATTCGCGTCGCAAATATATTCACATGCTTAGTCCCCACGCAATCGATGAACTTAAAAAGTGTCGAAACTAGTTCCCGCCGTCATGGCCTTGAGGAACATGCCCGCACGGCTCATCGTGTGTTGCCTTTCATTATGCCGCAATGCGGCGCAGCCTGGCCACACTCCCATGTCCTTCTCAATGGTATGGACAAACTCTTGAAAATTGGAAGATATTATCTATGTCAAGTCTACAACTTCTCACAGAGGATAGCCACAACCACAATCCTATCATGGGCGTAGATACTATTGAAATGTACCGCACATATGTGCTGCAAACTACAGGAATGGAGCATGACGCATAACCTCATCAATTGCCGTGATGATCATTCAGTGTTTCCTACTCTTGGACTCCACGCCATCATCTTATGGGCGGCATCATGACCATCCTCTTCGTCCTCGGTTGCACTTTGACTGGTTGAATAAAGCCTCGCAATTCAATTAACTTATCTTTTATGGCCTTCTTATCCACAGTACAAATGTTTCCGCGTAGTCAATGAACCCATAATAGAGGATGAATTTGGTGAACAAAAACTTGTTGGATATTCTTTTGATGGATAGCCTTCGCCCGTCTCCCGAGTTGCTCCGGTGCTTGCCATCCCTCGATTATATATTCTTCCACGTACCTCCCTTCATACGCATCGTGTGTTGGTTACCAATGAACAAGGAAGTGAGGTCATGGTGCATAGTTCAGTCACCTTGCCAATCCAAAAGGGTCTATTTTGCGTGTCCATGCGGGAACTGCAACTAACATTCCGCATTTATTTCTGCGATATCACCATTCAACCGTGACATTTCTTGTTGTTGCCTCCCCAGATTTTGGTATGCTCCCAAATACATATCTCGTTGTGGGAGCTCCCTCAGCAATGCCTCCTCCAGCAGTGCTTCATCCGGAACATGCAGAGGTTGGGCTGTACCTTCCACTTCAGATCTGGCGTACCACCTCCAAGGTTTGTGTAGCACAAGGCCAATGTTGTTTTCCACAATAACAATCTCCTCTGGTCCACCCGAGCTTCCCACCATAAAACTCCTTGATGTCACATACGGCCTAAGTTCAAGACCAGCCTTTAGATGAGCAGCTGCAGTTGGAGAATATCATGGCTTCCTTTTTATCCCTACCGGTCGTCAAGGCGCAATATTATAGTGTCAAGGCACAAATTTCAAAACTCAAACCCCTTCTTCCCAGAGGCGGTCGAGTCTTGCTCGATAATCACAAACCCACGGTCCGCTTTCTCTTCACGTGTTATTTCTTTGGAGCGATAGGTTGTTCGTTTCTTCGCCGCCCATAAGCGAGTCCTCTCGGCCTTGTGTAATGGGCCACACATATGAAGTCGCCACTACCTTGACCTCGGTGTAGGAGTACGCTTGCACAAGATCTCGACAATGCGGAAGCGTGTGAGCTTCTTTATGTTTCAAGCTTTTGGAGAAGCAAGAAAACATCCGGTCGATTTGATCATGAGTATGCCCGACCAAAAGGAATCCCACTTTCACTTTTCAAAAGTACCCATATCAACAAGCATGTTCGGATAGGCAAAAGCTGGTTCTTATTCTCCCTGCATGTGTTGTCCAACTGCAAATACAAAACTCTTGGCAGGACACCCTCGTAATTATGTATAACGTCCTGAATAATGGTGATCGTAAGATTCGCGTCGTTCCGCAAATTCGCATAATGCAAATAGGCTCTAGCTTTAAGCGTATAGTTGTGAATCATGCACCCAACCACGTGGACTGAAATACGACACTCCTCTACGAGGTTTTTCGGCCACCGGAGAAGATGAGGTATCTCTGTCTTTTTTTGGTCCATTCCATCAATTGACAGCAGCATATACTTATGTGGCTCCACATAGCTCTTGCTCCTGTGTTTAGCCATTTTCGCTGCCTCGTGGAGGAGCACGATGTGCTTCCAAGGCAACTGGAATTTCTGTGCCAAAACGAACATCATAATCAGCAATAAAAGACCCCCAACCTCACCATCCGCCGACTTTGCAGAGAACCATCCAACCTATACAAAAGTTTTTTTTCGAAGACGCCTACTAATCATTCAGCGTGAGAGGGGGCGCGGCCGGCGCCCTTCCCCTTCACCGCGGATGATTTGGGAGGGTCTCGAATCATCATGCGGTGCGGGGGGGCGGCGGTCGGCGCCCTTCCCCTTCGCCCGCGGATGATTTGGGAGGGTCTCGAATCATCATCACAGGGTTCAGAGGCGCGCCGGCCCCCACTCTCTGAGATGGGGAGATTTACCGAGAAGAGGGCGCCGCCCGCCGGCGCCATGTTGCATTTGTGGAAACCAATCCATGGTAAGTATTGGCATTGCAAGCACATGCATCGATTATGAAGAAGAACACAGAGGTACATCCGGTGCGATGATAGGCGGGGCATTCAACAAGGAGGAACAAGCACATGAAGGACACATTGCAATTTACCTTGATCTTGCTTGTGCTTTGTATTTTATAGTTTTCGTGCTCACATAAAAGCGAGCATGTTGAAAATCTGGACTTGGATTTTACTGGGAAGTTGCTTCTCCACAGTTTTAAGAACCATGGATACTTCACATAGCGTATGCTAGAGCTTTCGCACTGACGCTTGTACAACGCCCATATTTCCAACTTTGTATACGTGTCGGGTAGATTGAATACTTCCAAATTAGGAAGCCGCTCGGCCATAAACATAAAAGCATTGTCCATCCAAGAAATGGCATCAAGCGCATAAGTAGATTGTGCCTTCGGGTTTGGTCCGAATCCATCCCAAGGTGATTCCAGAAAGACTCTGCTCTTTAGCTCCTCATACCTCTTGTGCCCAAGGCAATACACTCTTTGAAAGCCTTCAAGAATAAGATAAGAGTCGCTCCCATGAGATGTGACCGCTTTCCTTCTATCACTCACATCCGATCAACAAGAGATCAAGAAATGTCTCTGCCTCGCCTCCCCATCCAAGAAAGCGGTATCGCTCTGAAATCGCTCTTTGGTCGCCTGCAAACACATTGTTGCAACAAGGCTTCTTGAAAATCTGCAAGCATTGTCTCCCTTCACTTTTGTCAACGACACTCCACCGCCTCCGGCATGATAGAGTATTTGCGGTTGTCGGGGCCTTCAAAGTCTCACAGAGGCTTGGATGGAAGGATTGACGCATCGTGTCCGGAAGTGGAGGGAATCTCGTCCAATGGGCCTTCATCATCCGGTGAGTGGAGGCGAGCAACAATATCCTCATGAAACAAACCACGGCGTGGAACCATCTTCTCTGTGGGAAGGTCACGACATTGGGAAGAGAGAACGCGCTTTGGATGGGCTTCCTCCAAAGCAAAGATAGCAAATTCCTAGGTGTTCGAGGAACACCTCGCGGGACATTTGGCGACGACACATGTCGACGTTTTCGTCTGCTGTCTGCAAGAGCAATGTCCGAATAGTCAACCGGGATCACACCATATGGATTTTCAAACCGCACATCATCCATTATAATCCGAAGGGAAGAAATCTAACCTTCATCATCTCTACAGTCTTCTGCAATGGCAAAATGCACACGACGGGTTGCGACAGATGTCGGTGATGTGGCCTTTCGCATAGCCTCTTCCTTCTCTTGTTTTCGTGAAGCACGGACATTGGGAAGGCAAGTGTTGATCCCAAAGATGATCCCGATGAACCCAATCGAAAACAACAAACTTAGAATCCTAAAACAAACTCAAGGAAAGGAAAATCGGTGAAGAAGAACTCAAACCTCTTCTCCTTAGGGTGTGGGTGAGGCAACATTGTATGCCCTCGCTGCTCGAAGAACCTTGATTGAGAGCGCCACTGTCATGGAGAGGCGAGGAAGGCGCACAAAGAGACCTGTGAGCGAGGAGAATGGTCAAGGAAGGTGCATGCGAATGGCGGTGTGTGCCTTAGAAGGCATATCGCAAAGATAGGAAGGACATTATTTTTTCTCCTGCTACGACATCATGATGGACTATCAGTGAGAGGTATCCAACGGTGGATCGCGCCGTCATGCCTTTTTATGGTCGACAATTATGGTGCCCCGGCCAGCCGTCACGGAAGTCAATGTGATTATGGATAGACAGGAGTTTATATTAGGGCATAGCGAAATATGGTGTAACGAGGTATTTGAAGTACGTTTTTGGTCTATAAATGCCTGGGGGCAAGGGAACCCTAATTACAACCCTCTTTCTCTTGCCAGTTCGCGTGACGGTGTGGCGGTCTGGGGCGTATTTCCAGTCCAGGAGAAGTAACGAGGCGAGAGCATACGCGGTGTTGCTCGAGTTGGAGCACAATTGCGGTTGAATTCGCTTTCCCTTCGCCACGCGAGAGAATTCAGCATCATGGGCCGAGCGGAGAGAGGCAGATCAATCGGCGTTTTTAAAAGTTCGGCCCTCTTCATGTGATCGCATCACCTTCCTTCCATTTTCAAGTGTTGACGCTTTCTCGCCCGCCAGGCCGACAGCTTGGGTTTGCTAATTGAAGATGGCGGGAGGCGAGCAAGAAGGACTGGCAGGTGTGGCCGACCCACCAGCGCCGCACGCGTAAAAAAAGGCGAACAAGGCGAAAGACTAACACCGCAAGAAGGAGGCGCCACCAGGCCGAGTGCATGGCAATGGGAGCGCACTGCACATCCGGAGGTGTGGGAGGGCATAAAGCATCTGGGAGGCAAAATTGGGAGCATGTCTTGGGGAAGACAAGCCAAAAGCAGCTGCAAGGCTGGGAAGGAGGCACCAAAAGTTCAAAGCATGTGGGGCCACCTCCAATTCCATCACCTTCGCTACGAGGAAACCGTGCACATCCGCAGATCGGGTGGCCGATGATTTGATTTTGCGAAGGATTGGATGCTCGTCCGGGATCCGCATCCGAAGAGAAACAGCAGATGGACGCCTTCTGAAACTACGGATAATGGGGTACAGGGGCTTTGCCCAATCAAAGAGCAAGAGGGATGGGTAACTGGGCAACAATGGATATGAATGAGGGGAGCCGAGTTTACGTTGTTTTGCACCACCGGGCCATATGAGTTTGACGCATGATCCAGACCGATATTTCTGGTCTTATGTTCTCGACCTCGGAGGGTTCAATGCCAAGAAAATGTGCACCTCGCTCACTAGTCGAAGAGTTCCGCGAGTGCATGCGAACACACCGTAAGTTGGAACAAACAACCGCCTTTTCAAAACCATGAGACTTGGATGATCGACGTGATTTTGCTTTTCTTTCCACCCACCTTAGTGAATGGCCCTCAGGGCTATTTGGGAAGATTACGAGCGATTGTGGATCAGGAGAGAGCTTTCAATGAGAAGGGTGAGAGCAGCCCATCAAAGAATGCGAAGAGGCAGAGTCCGAGCCCCGGATCCCAAAGTGAACTTGGGCCTCGATGAGGAAGATGGCCCCATTCCGACGTGCTCGGGCATTCGGAGGAAGAAGTGTCGGGGGCATGAGGAAAGGCGAGATGCATATGCGCAAGCTGGCATTGCATGGGCGCCAATGGTTGTCCCAACCATGGCCTAGATCAGATCCCGGCCACCGGCGCCTGTGTGTTGAAGGGTGGAGGCAACTTGCCACTCAACAAGGAGATGGGGGGGGCGCGGCCGGCGCCTGGAAGAGCTTCACCGAGCCCTTCCACCGGACCGCGGTGGAAGAATCGATATTGGATCCCGAGAGGAAGAGGGTGGTGTGGAGGAGGGGTTGAGCGATGAAGAAGAGGAGGCGCCGGCCGGCGCCTCGAGTCGGAGATGATGACCAAGGTCGGGGAAAGCGCCGCCAATTTGGATTCCATGCGGGGAAACTACATAGGCGCAGGAGGCGGAGGAAGAAAAAAGCGAAGAAAATGGCAGCACAGAGGATCGTTGAGTCATTCCACCGTCATATTTCGACAGATGAAGAACGTCGAGAAGACGCAATCCGGGATGCAGACCCCCTCTCTCGCCTGAGGGATTCAGCTTACGCGAAGAAGGTTGTCGTGGAAACAGTGTTGGTCAAATTGGAGAACTTAAGACCAGCCTCGCACATAACGCCGGATGCGCAGATTCGCAGGGTTGATGAGGCATGGGCCAATTATTTGGCTCGGGTTATTTCAAGGGAGGATAGAGGAGGGTGTATTGCCACTCTTATGTATGATAGATCCAAGTGAGTGCGCTGACCTCAGCAAGCTGGACTGGAAGCGATGGCGGGCGAAAAAATACGTTATGGGGGTTCTTGGAGGGAACCATACTTATGCAGCCATGAAACATCTATGTGATATCTCACCAGGGAAGAAGAGGTTCCAATATGTGGAAGCACATGTCTATTGTGGGCTTACTGTACCAGAAATGCGAGTGCTTGCCACGGATCACAATACCATGTCGGACAAAAGGAAGAAGATGAACTTCATTGAGCAGGTCCGGTACTTACGAGATGAGCTGATTGCAACGCGAAGGAGCAGATGACCATGGCATGGAAGTACAATGCAAAGTGCTTGGGATTGATTGAGGATGATGAAGGCGCGAAGGCGATGTCTACAAGCGTAACAAAGTAGACAATCGCACACATTTTATGCATCGCCAAGCAGGAGGGAAAGGTGTGGGACAATGTGGACTTGATTTTTTCAAAGTGGGAGGCTGGAGAGCTACCGGAACAGAAGAAGCATTTACCAGCGGGGATAAGCAAGAAAGGGAAAGGGAAGCGGAAGGTGGCTGACGAGCAGAAGCAAGTGGACACAGTATACGTAAAGCCGAAGGACATGTTGGCAAAGCCATGGAAATCCTTCCAAGGAATACCAGCTGGAGAGTGCGGGCAGAAAATTCTGGTGACAGCTACAGAAAAAGTTTTAACTGGACTTATTGATTTGAAGGGCATGGATGAGGAGATCACTTTGCGGAAGAAGTTCCATGTCATACAAGTTGCGATGGTGAAACACCTGGGGTGCTCATCATTCGAGGAGGTGCGAAAAGAATATCCGCTGCATTCGACTGACCAGATGTTGTCCCGCTTTCAAACCGCTTTGCTGGAAAGGTTAGTTTCTGCCCATGTGTGTTCGAAAAGTGGGCGGCGCCGGCCGCCTCCTCTTTCTTTCTTTGGACTAACATCATGTGTTTGGCAAAGAATCGAAGGATATTGAGGTCCTTTCCAAACTTCCGATGTCTTCCAACATTTCATTTTGAAGTAATAATTGGAAAGGACTGGAGGACGAGCAGCGTGCTCTGGCAGACAAGGACCTTGAGGAAGGATTGGAGGTCTTCAATGTTCCATCCTCGGACAAACAAGTACAATACCAAGTGGAAGCGAGATGTTAGACATGCGAGGATTCGAGAGGACACACTGGTGATGGACGTTCCAAGGGGTTTCAAATTGGGCCCTTGGACAAACGAGTTGACAAGCGATGATGGACACTGCTTTGCGAGCTTTGCGGAGAAAACTACTCGGATGAGTTGAGAATGATTGTCATGCATGGTGTGGAGGAGGCTCACACCGTGAGGGAGTGCAAAGTGGAGCAAGAAAGGGGCTTGGTCTCATTTGTATGGGACAAGACCAACATGAACAATGATGGGTGGGTTGAAACCGTGGAATATGTCACGGTGGGTGGGGCATGAAAGATGGGTTCTGGGATAGAGTTCCAATGATGCCTAATGCCATGCACGGCACTTTCAACAATGGGAGGTCCGTGATCGCACACGATACTTGCCAGAAGAAACAGGTGTACATGTCCCAAGACAAGCTGGTGGTTTGCCCATACCAGAGGCCTCTGGGGCTTATGATGAAACTTATCAGAACCTTCTCGCGAGAGGGGGATTGGATTTTGGATGTATGCTCCGGGAGTGGGACAACGTTATTGGCTTCCCTACTATGCGGACGGAATTGTATTGCTGTTGAAGCTGACTTGAGGTGTGCAGGATACATTCCACAGGATTGCTGGGCATGAGGTTCTGCCTGATGCTGAAGAAGAGCTGACGTTTGACGCCCACCGCAGAGGACTTGCGCAGTTCTGGGCAAAGGAGGTGTGTATCAGCGAGAAGGACTCCCTGCAAGCGCAGGTTGTTTCCTTAAACGCAAGGCGGCTGAAGACCAAAACTGGTGATCTTTTGGCAGAGGGACAGCAAACTTTGGATAGTGTTTGGCAGCCTTCCACGACCCCTGACGACGACGCCACAGGAGTACAGGAAGACACAAGGGCGATGGGGGAGAACGATAGCTTCGATGAAGAGGAAGTGGAGCGCTAAATCGCTATTGTGATGGATTCGAGTTTTCTACCGGCGAGTCCCAAGTTAGCCCTAGGGAATAGGCTTAGTGTTCTCATGTCATGTGCATCTGCTGCATCGTTTAGATCGCAATCATCTATGGACCCGTTGCATTGAGGCAATTGATGTCTTCTGTTTTGCTTGTTCCAAAGAAACAATGAAAAGGCGCCGGCCGGCCGGCGCCCTCTCGCCGTTTTGATGTCTTTGTTGCGCGAATACGGTTTTCCTCAATACGAACGTGTTGGAACATGGTCGACCTTTCTTTAAAAAGAGCCAAAACGCATATTTCGGGACTGTGTGGAATGTGCTAAGAGGGTTTTCATTTCACGGAAGGGGGTTCGGATATTCACCCCCTTCACAAGATATCGTGTTCAAGGCGCCCTCTAACTCTCCCTCTATAGCAGCTGCACCACTTGCACTGCTCCGAAAATTCACCAACTCCCGACCTACAACGACACAACACAACTTTAGGCAATGCCTCAGCGGAAAGGAGTCCACCACAGGCGCCCACGGACCCCTTGACCCACGCCGCGATTTTGTCCCCACCTCTAAGACTAACTCCTCTAACAATTTGAGCACCTTTTTGTTACAGATTTGGGATTCGTCCCTTAGGCTCTGCTTTTGGCCTTCCACTATTACCTACACTCTAATCCTCTACTCATCATCCTCTTCAACGCTCAACTTAACTCCTCGTCCTCCGCCTACTCTAACTTCACTTCAAGCTCAGTGGCCCCACGCCTTTCTGGCTGCACAGGGTCCGCCTCTAACAAAAGTTCTTCCTTGGGCGGTTCTTTGAGTTTGACACAGACAGCGAGAACCTCCAGGGAGTCTTTCCCTGTAGTCTACCCTCAAGCTGAGAGTTCCTTGGGCATCGCCACACACCCAAAGCAAAGCAATTTCACAACAACCATTCACAAGGGGAGCAACTCATCGAGGTGCCCGCAAGGAGCAAGCCTTCTATCAAGCACTCCGACCACCGCAAACTTCCTCTCTACCAGAGACTGCGTTAGCTTGCAGCCGGCACAAAATTCCTTTACAAGGAGCAACACCATAAATTTTGAAGGGGGGGAATATGCTCGATGGGGGTTTTTTGTGAATAACCGCTGAAGAGGGTTGGTGATGGGTCTAAAAGCTGTGGGTTCAGCTATTGTGTGGAAACTAAAGCGAAAAAAAGGGTCCGGCCCCTGCATCATACGAGTTTTCCGTTGGTACATATGACTGCCGAAGGGTGACCCACTTCCCTAAACCGTTTGTTTCAGCCAAAACAATACCCACAATGCACACCTTGTTTGCCGGTCTAGCAATACTGTTACCAGACATTTGCGAATCCAACGCCACCATGGAAGGGTTATGAAATCTCGCGGACAGGTTCAATCCATCAAACAAAATTATGGGGAAGAAAATTTTGTTTACTCTGCAGGTTTAATGTGTGATCCTTCGCCTATTATCGGTACAGTGGCGGGCGGGGGCGCGGCTGGCGCCTCACCCCTCACCATGTAGAGCATATGCAACATGTTTGCTATCCACTTGGCCACCAGTTCCTGGAGAATGAAGTGGAACAGGTCACTGTGGTACGGCATGGCATGTTGCATGAGGGGGCGCCGGCTGGCGGCGCCATGTATCGAAGGGCACATTCCACATGTTTGCTATCCGCATTGTCACCACTTCCTTAGGAATGAAATAGAACAGGTCCCTGCAGTGGGGGGTCATGTTGCATGCCGTGGTGTTGGAGACAAATACCCTAAACCGCTTAACTCACGCAACATATTCACAGGACATAGTCCATCAATATTCAGCCTAAAACAAGTGGTATGTGCAACCGTCATTGCAGCTTCTTCAATTTCAGCTAAAGTTATGCACGAACAGTGACAAGAGGAATAGGGGGTGCCGGCCGACCGGTGCCCCAGAGACATCTAACGCAGTTTGGTTGTAAAGGATGGGCATAATCGACACATGAAGTGGGGACCCACATCCATACGACCCCTAATGGCAATGGTTGAGGCTGGTCGTCCTACACTCAACAGCTAGCCGTCCCCCGAGTTCACGCCTTCGTCATCGCTTGGCCCAGCGTCAACAATATTGTCATCGCTATCCTCTGTGACACTTTGACTAGCTGGCTGTATGAATCCTCGCAATTCGCTCAATTTGTCCTTGATCGCCTTTTTGTCCACCGCATACAAATGTTTCCGTGCATTCAAAATAAAACCGTAATAAAGGATGACAGTATCATTCACATAGACCGCCTGTATGTTTTTGGGATAAAGTACCTTATTACCTTTTTTTCCCCAGTGCCCGTCCATCTTGGTTACCTCTTCCTCGTAGTATATATTCCTCCACATACCTGCCTTCGATTTCTCGTCTGAAAACTGGAGAACGACTTGAGACCACGGATGACCGATTTCCTGACGAGGAGTTGGTTGCCACCACTCGGGTCGACGGAGGAGGACGTGAACATGTGGGAGACGGCCTAAGGATTGAGCAGGCAAGCTCATCGCCGAAAAAGGGGATAGATGAGCAAGAAGGGAGTGTTGAGCAGGAATAGTTGCAGCACGACGCTCTGGAAATCCAGGGGAAGACAAGAAGACGCCAGCATGAGCGCAAGGAGGCTAGGGTGCTCTTTAAGGGTGAGCAGCCAGGAGGGCTGCAAGCGGAGGCCATGATAGTGGCAAGGAGTGATGGAGGGATTGCGAGGAAATCGCAATCTGGAAGGAGGAAAGTGGCACCCAAAGATGGTGTGCTAAGAAAACGTGTGCACCAGAGCTTAAGAGCAAGGATGGATCGCCGATGACACGTGTGGAGAGAGGCTGTGGAGAAATCACACCTCAAGGTGTATTTGCAGTAGAATCACGAGGGGGGACATCGATCGATTTTGGGTCGATGGCAGAGGTTGCTGCTGAGAGCCTTGTTGGAAATAAAGCCAACATTAGGATAAAGAACTTAGGGTTTCATTAAGTGAACCGTTTTCAGAGTTTAGTATTTAAACAGTATACACATACAATTTTGTATTCAATTTATTGTTTTGTATCAAGTTTTGTTGCACCAAACTACTCTCCGTAAATTCTCATGGTATCAGAGCTCCAAATGCTCTCTACTTGTCTCAAGGCATGATGCCTGGCCAGGGTAGACCTCGTGCAGATCGATGTCAACAAAGGAGACGACGTTGTGGTAGTACTAGTAGGCTACATAACACAAACCAAGTTCCTATAGACTACATTACGGATGCATGCGAGGCTAACTACGACATACGGCTAAGGCAGGTGGGTTGATAGAAATGAGGGCACGGCAAGTTCGAGGCGCGTGCCGAGTGCGGCGATTGAGAACCTACGAAGTAGATTCCCTCTCACAAGGCGGTGCATAGCTAGGAACCGGCTGATCCTCGTTCTCAACCATTCGTCAAGCGTCTTTGAGGAGGAATCCACAACTTGACCTTATTCCCCAACACACCTAGATTACATCCTATTCTTGTTGGGAATTACAAACTTTTGATGAAGTCGCAATTATCCAAATCCTGCAGGACAATTAGGTGGTGAGGAGAAACATCTGCGGACGGCCTTGATTCTTTGCTGGAAAATCTACTTCCTACAAGAAGCAAGTTGTAAGATTGGTGAAGACAAGCAAAAATCGATGGAGGTTCCCTTAGGGACTTCCTTGAGAAACTCCTCTTCAATCGGCACATCACGAGAGGTGTCGCTCGCTTTGCAAGTCTGCATCGACACTCAAATTTCAGTGTGAAACATCTCACAGTTCTTTGGAATGATCGTGCGATGGATCTTGGCCAAGGATTTTCCACGAATTCTTGCCGGTGACGGAGATTCCATCCTGTGACCACCTTCGGCGAGGCCTGGAGACGCGGTGTGCATCGTCGTGATGGCTCTTGGCGTAGATTCAAAGCGTCACAATTGCATTCTTGACTCTTGGCACTGCTTGCATCTCTTTGCTTTTGTTTGGTCCATCAGGCGACGTATACATTCACAAGACTAAAATTATGGTTAGAAACCCTAACTAAAGAACTCAAAGCGATACTTTTGAAAAGTTGTGTCTTTTCTCACACTCACACCTTTTCGCATCCGGAAGTCGGATCACGGGAGCTAACTGTTGGGGGAATCGATATCCATCCCCTCGGCTGTCCCCTCAACTAGCCCCTGGACACGCATCGTTAGTATCACATGAGTATCATTTAGGATTAAATACGCCAGCATAACTAACCTAGTTATTTTTCCTTTCAAGCCATAGTTTTGAAAGGGACTTAGCCATTTTACGCATGTCCGATACCTATAACGCACATAGTGCATCTGACATCAGCTTAGGTGCAGCCTTAGATCCCTTGTGGAACGTAAAAGTTTGGGCAGCCAGTCCAAACTGGCCAGAGGACGAACAAGTTTGATTTTTTTTGGCTAAGACCGATTGAAGAGGAACATGCGAGGAAAACTTCTGAAGATCTTGGAACTAGAGAGAATATTGTTAGGAAGGCAAGAGGATATCCCAGAGGAAAACGGGTCGAGCGACCCCAGGGCGAGGCGAAGGGCGGTCCAAAGGTTGGTAGGTGGCGAGACTACCACCGTGGGTGCCACACTACGCTTGATCTGAGAGGGGCGGACTACATGATGGCCGGAGACTACCGTGGTGACAAATCTCGGCTAAAAGGAAACTTAGAATAAAGGGGATATCCACTATATATGCTCATCAATAGGGATAAATATATAGAGTAATTAGCAGAGATTAATTAGGATAGCGGTAGTAGGAAAATAGGTAGTATAGATCAGTTAGGATTTTTTGGAATGATGCACAATCTAGGGTTGTGTGGCGGTGGCGATCATCAAGGAAGGCAAAGTGCGTTTGGGCGGCCAACTTCCTCTTCGAGTGGCGACTCACTTCCCAAGGCGGGGCTGCGCAAGAAGCCGAAGGAGAAGGCGCCATTGCCGTGGAATGGGCCGAGCGAGGAAGGCGTGGCGAAGGAAGACCCCTAGTGGGAAAGGAGAAGAGGAGGCGGCAAGCAGGCGCTCAGGCAGAAGCTCTTGAACAGGAAAAGGGACACATTGAAGGGCACATCCGAGGCGAAGTTGGAGTGGGCGTATGAGGTGAAGGAGGTGAGGTAGAAGGAGGAAAATCGCGACCACTGCCGTGACAGGGCTTAGGGAGAAGAAATCAAGAGGAAAATCGGCGTGACAGGGAGGCTCAAGGCAGGCTAACGTGTGCTTGTGCCTCGGGTCAAAGTCATTTACTGAGAAAAGGAGTGTTTGGAGGTGAAGCTTGGAGCACCCGCTGAAAATTGGGAAGTAATCCTCTTTGCTAGGGCGTGGGAGTAAGGAGGTGCCATGCCTCGGGCTTGGAAAGGCAAGGGAAAGGAGCTGGCAAGGGCTCCTCCTCGCGAGGAGAAAAGGAAAAGCGGTGGCGCGCAGAGGAGGTGAACTTGTGATGCCCCAATTCACTTGCTTTTGTGGGCAGCAACCCTCGAGATTTGGTTGATTTTGTGGGCGGAGGAGGAGAACATCCAATTAGGATGGGTGTATGGCCGCCAATGGGCCTACACCAATTTGGAATTGATTGAGGAGTGTTACATCAACCTCCATCAATCGGGCATCGCCGCTCTCTGGGAAAGGAATGCTAGAACGGATCCCGTTGGACCGTAAGAAGTATTCGACAGTGTATGGAGGAGGAGAGAGCCTTGGAATTGCTCTCCTCGAAAGGTCCAATGGAGGGAAGAGGACAGCCCTCTCGATATCCCAGAGTTCCTTGACATGATGGATGGGGGGAAGGCCGAATGGCTGGGTGAGGAGCATCAAGGAGGTCAAGTGGAGGCTCTTCGCAAAGATTGTCTGGGGTTGGTAAATTACCAACGCACTTCTTATTTCAGCACCAACTTCCTCCAATTTTGTGGAAGATTTCCATGGGAGCCTGGATTGAGGAGTGTTACATCAACCTCCATCAATCGGAAGCGCCGCCGCCACGGAAGGAATGCTAGAACGGATCCTCGCTGGACCGAGAAGTATTCGACAGTGTATGGAGGCCGGAGGAAGAGCTCGAATTGCTCTCCTCGAAAGGTCCAATGGAGGGAAGAGGACAGCCTCTCCGATATCCCGCAGAGTTCCTCGACATGATGGATGGAGGAGTGAAGGCCCACGCCAAGAATGGCGGAAGACCGAGAGCATCAAGGAGTCAAGTGGAGGCTCTTCGCAAAGATTGTGCTGGGGTTGGTAAATTACCAACGCACTTTATTTCAAAGACCACCAACTTCCTCCAATTTTGTGGAAGATTTCCATGGGAGCCAAGCCGATTGGGGACTATCATGTATGAAGCGTACATACACCATCGAGAAGCTCCTCAAGCCAAATTCGTGGATGAGGAAGGGCCCAAGGCCATGCTACCTCGGCCTACTTGGTGCATTTATGGGAAAGCAGAGGGACTCCTCACAAGCAAGGAGCTTGAAGATGCGTGGCATCCCTTTGAGGTCATCCACCTCCAGCCGAGTTTGGAAAGGCCTTTGCCTTTTGCATTGCGGAAGACAGTGGGAGGTCAGACCTCCACAAACATGCTAGAAGCAAGAGGAGAAGGTGCGGAGGCAACAAAGTTGCCAGAGTGGGAATCCTTTCCCCCACAGGAGCAAGCAAGGGAAAAGGCCGCTGGAGCTCCTCGCGAGGAGAAAAGGAAAGAAAGCGGCGTGCCGAGGGAGGTGAACTTGTGATGCCCCAATTCACTTGCTTCTTTGGGCGACAACCCTCGAGATTTGGTTGATTTTCGGCGTGAGGAGGAGAACATCCAATTAGGATGGGTGTATGGATGGGCCTACACCAATTTGGAATTGATTGAGGAGTGTTACATCAACCTCCATCAATCGAGCGACCCTCGCCGCGCTCAGGAAAGGAATGCTAGAACGGATCCCCATTTGGGTTGGAGTATTCGGCAGTGTATGGAGGCCGGAGGAAGAGCAGGAATTGCTCTCCTCGAAAGGTCAATGGAGGAAGAGGACAGCCCTCTCGATATCCCGCAGAGTTCCTTGACATGATGGATGGGGAGTGAAGGCCCACGCCAAGAATGGGTGGAAGGCAAAGCATCAAGGAGGTGAAGTGGAGGCTCTTCGCAAAGATTGTGCTGGGGTTGGTAAATTACCAACGCACTTCTTATTTCAGCACCAACTTCCTCCAATTTTTGTGGAAGATTTCCATGGGAGCCAAGCCGGATTGGGGAACCATCATGTATGAAGCGTACATACACCATCGAGAGAAGCTCCTCAAGCCGAATTCAGTGGATGAGGAAGGGCCCAGGCCATGCTACCTCAGCACCTACTTGGTGCATTTATGGGAAACAGAGGGACTCCTCACAAGCAAGGAGCTTGAAGATGCGTGGCATCCCTTTGAGGTCATCCACCTCCAGCCGAGTTTGGAAAGGCCTTTGCCTTTTGCATTGCGGAAGACAGTGGGAGGTCAGACCTCCACAAACATGCTAGAAGCAAGAGGAGAAGGTGCGGAGGCAACAAAGTTGCGGAGTGGGAATCCTTTCCCCAGGGCAAGCAAGGGGAAGAGCGGGGCCGAGGAGGCCGAATGGTAGTCTATGAGAGAAGGACTACGGGAGGGTGGCGGCCCAAGGGTGGGGAGTCCCACCATCTCATTTGTGCCTACAGAGGCACCCGTCGACTACCGGTGAGGCGGTCTACCCAAGGGTGGGCAGCCTACCGTGGTAGGCGATCGACCATGGTAGGTAGGCGGACTACCACGATGGGGAAGCCTACCACGGTGGCGGGCACCTCCGCCAGCAAACAGCCTACCACGGTGGCGGGGAAGGGAAGGAGAAGACGAGGCCGCGAGCGGCGCCAAGCCACCATCTCCATTTGGGTGGGAGGCGGATGGAGCGGCAGTGAAGGGGCCGCGCCGCCGATGGCCGAGTGCGGAGGCTGGAAATTTCCAGAAGCGGAGGGTGGAATTAGGACCCCTAGGAGAATTCTTTGGGTGCTTGTGAAGCACTCAAGCGTGGATTTGAAGGGGCTAGGGACCTAGCAGCCTCCTTGTGGGCGCACCAAGAGGAGGTCAAGGCCCAAGACATGGGAAGGCGACCAAGTGGCAATTGGAGGCCATGGAGTCCGATGAAAAGGCAGCCAAGCTGGAAAAGGAATGCTAGAAGCTCAGTCGACCTCCACACATGCTAGAAGCAAGAGGAGAAGGTGCGGAGGCAACAAAGTTGCGGAGTGGGAATCCTTTCCCCAGGGGCAAGCAAGGGAGAAGGCAGAACGGCCGAGGAAGGCCGAATGGTAGTCTATGAGAGAAGGACTACGGAGGGGTGAGAGGGTGGGGAGTCCCACCATCTCATTTGTGCCTACAGAGGCACCCGCACTACCCGGTGAGGCGGTCTACCCAAGGGTGGGCGGCCTACCGTGGTAGGCGATCACCATGGTAGGTAGGCGGACTACCACTGGGGCGCCTACCACGGTGGCGGGCACCCCTCGCCAGCAAGCCTACGGTGGCGGGGAAGGGAAGGAGAAGCGGCCAGGTGCCGCCGAGCCACCATCTCCGCGGGTGGGAGGCGGATGGAGCGGCAGTGAAGGGGCCCGCGCCCGCAGCGAGAGCTGGAAATTTCCAGAAGAAGGAGGGTGGAATTAGGACCCCTAGGAGAATTCTTTGGGTGCTTGTGAAGCACTCAAGCGTGGATTTGAAGGGGCTAGGGACCTAGCAGCCTCCTTGTGGGCATGCAAGAGGAGGAAAATCCCAAGACATGGCGGAAGCAGGACCAAGTGGCAATTGGAGGCCATGGAGTCCGAGGCAGCCAAGCTGGAAAAGGTCAGAGAAGCTCCAACGACCTCATAGAACGGCGGAGAAAGCCTGGAAGGGAAGTTGTCGCGAAGAAAGAGCCATTCGGGCAACAACCCAAAAGGACTCTTGGAGGCAAAAGGCGGAAGAGCATTTTGCCCAATTAGAGCAAGAAAGGAAGAGCAGGTAGGCACTAGGAAGGAGAAGCAGCTCGGCAAGTGGCCGCATGAGCGGTGATGGCTACTCAAGCTATCAAAATCAAGGATATGGGAGAGGAATTGAGAAGGACCGGTATAATTTGGAGGAGGCCGAGCAGGCAAGACCACCAGCGAGCTGGGCGAAAGAATGCTTGGCAAGCGGAGAAGGAGCTTGTCGGCAATGAGACACAGGCGAAGGAGGTCTCGAGGAGGAGTGAAGGCCCACGCCAAGAATGGGTGGAAGACCGAGAGCATCAAGGAGGTCAAGTGGAGGCTCTTGATTGTGCTGGGGTTGGTAAATTACCAACGCACTTCTTATTTCCAACTTCCTCCAATTTTGTGGAAGATTTCCATGGGAGCCAAGCCGGATTGGGGAACTATCATGTATGAAGCGTACATACACCATCGAGAGAAGCTCCTCAAGCCAAATTCGGTGGATGAGGAAGGGCCCAAGGCCATGCTAGCACCTACTTGGTGCATTTATGGGAAACGAGGGACTCCTCACAAGCAAGGAGCTTGAAGATGCGTGGCATCCCTTTGAGGTCATCCACCTCCAGCCGAGTTTGGAAAGGCCTTTGCCTTTTGCATTGCGGAAGACAGTGGGAGGTCAGACCTCCACAAACATGCTAGAAGCAAGAGGAGAAGGTGCGGAGGCAACAAAGTTGCCGGAGTGGGAATCCTTTCCCCCACAGGAGCAAGCAAGGGGAGAAGAGCAGGAATCGGCCGAGGAAGGCCGAATGGTAGTCTATGAGAGAAGGACTACAGGAGGGGTGACAGCCCCAAGGGTGGGGGGAGTCCCCACCATCTCATTTGTGCCTACAGAGGCACCACCCCGGTGAGGCGGTCTACCCAAGGGTGGGCAGCCTACCGTGGTAGGCGATCACCATGGTAGGTAGGCGGACTACCGTGGTAGGCGATCGACCTACCACGGTGGCGGGCACCTCGCGCCAGCAAGCAGCCTCCTTGTGGGCATGCAAGAGGAGGTGAAGGAGAGAAGCGCGAGTGCGCGGCGCACCCATCTCCGCGCTGGGTGGGAGGCGGATGGAGCGGCAGTGAAGGGGAGCCCGGCGATGGCCCGAGGTGAGAGCTGGAAATTTCCAGCAGGAAGACAGGAGGGGTGGAATTAGGACCCCTAGGAGAATTGCTGGGTGCTTGTGAAGCACTCAACCGCGTGGATTTGAAGGGAGCTCGGGACCTAGCAGCCTCCTTATGGGCGCACCAAGAGGAGGTCAAGGCCCAAGACATGGCTGGAAGAAAAGCAGGGACCAAGTGGCAATTGGAGGCCATGGAGTCCGATGAAAAGGCAGCCAAGCTGGAAAGGCTAGAAGCTCAGTCGACCTCATAGAGCAATGACGCCACGGAAAAAGCCTGGAAGGGAAGTTGTCACAAACCGAAGAAAGAGCCATTCGGGCAACAACCCAAAAGGACTCTTGGAGGCAAAAGGCGGAAGAGCATTTTGCCCAACTGGAGCAAGAAAGGAAGAGCAGGTAGGCACTAGGAAGGAGAAGCAGCTCGGCAAGTGGCCGCATGAGCGGTGATGGCTACTCAAGCTATCAAAATCAAGGATATGGGAGAGGAATTGAGAAGGACCCGGTTAATTTGGAGGAGGCCGAGCAGGCAAGACCACCAGCGAGCTGGGCGAAAGAATGCTTGGCAAGCGGAGAAGGAGCTTGTCGGCAATGAGACACAGGCGAAGGAGGTCTCGAGGAGGAGGCCACAAGAAGGTGGTGCCTGAATCTTGGTAGTGAGAAGCGGCGATTTTGATTATGCCCTTGAGCAAAATTGGCCAGCTAAAGGAAGTGAGGAGGAGAATGTGACCCTCCATGTCAAGGTGGGGAATTGACCACCTCGAGGACGCCTACAAGGTAGGTGTGAGGATGGAGAGTGGCCACGGAGATTGATGATCTCCAAATGCAGTATCATAACTTGGGGGCTCACCTCCACAACAGGATTTTGAAGGCCAACAACGAAGTCTTACGGTTGGCCAAGAGGAGGACAATAGGTCCTCATGATGATGATCGGAAGGAGCTGAAACAAGTGCAGCCAGAGGCCTCCGATTTTGATGAGGCCATCAGTGAAATGGACTCCGAGGAATCTGAGGAGTCAGGAGGTGGAGGAGCGGCCGTGGCGCTAGGGGTGGGAGGCGTGGAGGCCAAGAGACAGCCCACCCTCAGGGGTCACCCTACAGTGGGTGACCACCTACCATGGTAGTCTGCCCGGACTACCACGGTGGGTGACCACCCTACCACGGTGGCGGGGAAGGAAGGAGGTCTCGGAGGAGGAGGCGGCGGAGGCTGATGGGGAGTTGGGCGAGGCTGGCTGAATCTGAGCAGGGGTCGATGTACCCCCTAGAGGCGGTTGGGTGGTGGGAGACAACCCCAGGAGAAACTAAGGGAGGAGGCGGTGGGAGGCGGAGGAAGGGTGAGAATTCCCTTATCCATGAGTAAGGGAGGAGGCCGAGGAGGAATCCAGTAGCAAAAGGGCCGGAGAGGTTAGGAAGAGGATCCGCATGGTGGGCGGATGGGGATGAAGGCTCTTTTAGGGTGCTCTATGATAGGTATGGACAAATCAAGCAGGCAAGAGCAAGGGAGAAGGCAGAACGGCCGAGGAAGGCCGAATGGTAGTCTATGAGAGAAGGACTACGGAGGGGTGAGAGGGGTGGGGAGTCCCACCATCTCATTTGTGCCTACAGAGGCACCCGCACTACCCGGTGAGGCGGTCTACCCAAGGGTGGGCGGCCTACCGTGGTAGGCGATCACCATGGTAGGTAGGCGGACTACCACTGGGGCGCCTACCACGGTGGCGGGCACCCCTCGCCAGCAAGCCTACGGTGGCGGGGAAGGAGAAGCGGCCAGGTGCCGCCGAGCCACCATCTCCGCGGGTGGGAGGCGGATGGAGCGGCAGTGAAGGGGCCCGCGCCCGCAGCGAGAGCTGGAAATTTCCAGAAGAAGGAGGGTGGAATTAGGACCCCTAGGAGAATTCTTTGGGTGCTTGTGAAGCACTCAAGCGTGGATTTGAAGGGGCTAGGGACCTAGCAGCCTCCTTGTGGGCATGCAAGAGGAGGAAATCCCAAGACATGGCGGAAGCAGGACCAAGTGGCAATTGGAGGCCATGGAGTCCGAGGCAGCCAAGCTGGAAAAGGTCAGAGAAGCTCCAACGACCTCATAGAACGGCGGAGAAAGCCTGGAAGGGAAGTTGTCACAAACCGAAGAAAGAGCCATTCGGGCAACAACCCAAAAGGACTCTTGGAGGCAAAAGGCGGAGAGCATTTTGCCCAATTGGAGCAAGAAAGGAAGAGCAAGGCTGAGGCACTAGGAAGGGAGAAGCAGGCAACTCAGCAAGTGGCCGCACATGAGCAGGTGATGGCTACTCAAGCCATCAAAATCCGGGATATGGGAGAGGAATTGAGAAGGACCCGGTATAATTTGGAGGAGGGCCGGGAGAAGCACAAGACCAGGTTGGAGCTGGGCGAAAAGATGCTTGGCAAGCGGAGAAGGAGGGCTTGCCATGCAATGGAGCGAAGGAGGTCTCGGAGGAGGAGTACCACAAGAAGGTGGTGCAGAATCGGTAGTGAGGAAGCGGCGATTTTGGGCGATGCCCTTGAGCAAAATTGGCCAGCTACTAAAGGAAGTGAGGGAGGAGAATGTGACCCTCCATGTCAAGGTGGGGAATTGACCACCTCGAGGACGCCTACAAGGTAGGTGTGAGGATGGAGAGTGGCCACGGAGATTGATGATCTCCAAATGCAATATCATAACTTGGGGCTCACCTCCACAGATTTGAAGGCCAACAATGAAGTCTTACGGTTGGCCAAGAGGAGGACATTGGGTCCTCATGATGATGATCGGAAGAGCGCAACAAGTGCGGAGGCCTCCGATTTTGATGAGGCCATCGTGAAATGGACTCAGGAATCGAGGAGTCGGTGGAGGAGGCGGCCGTGGCGCCAAGGTGGGAGGCGCGGAGGCAAGGAGGGACAGCCCACCCTCGGGGTCACCTACCACGGTGGGTGACCACCCTACCATGGTAGTCTGCCCGGACTACCACGGTGGGTGACCACCCTACCATGGTAGTGCGGACTGGTGAGCTGCCAGAGCACCTGATGAGTTGGGCGAGGCTGAAGAGCCGGGGTCCAGTATACCCCCTAGAGGAGGCGGTTGGGTGGTGGGAGAGACAACCCCAAGACTAAGGACGGTCCAGGCGAGGAAGGAAGGGTGAGAATTCCCTTATCCATGAGTAAGGGAGGAGGACCCGAGGAGGAATCCAGCAAAAGGGAGAGGTTAGGAAGAGGATCCATGGTGGGCGATGGGGATGAGATCTTTTAGGGTGCTCTATAGGTATGGACAAATCAAGCAAGGCAAGAGCAAGGAGATCTTGACCCGAAACCCTCACCTAAGCGGAGGAAGAAGGAAGGAAGGAAGGAGATAGGGACGGACTACCACGGTAGGTAGTCAACTTTGCCCGATGATACTTCTGTGTAGGTGCGAATAAGCGACCGGGCGGGCGGAGGCTGGCGGCCGAGAGCGATTCTTTGGGGCGGAGGAATCAGGCGCCGCCCGCAGAGATGGAGGAAGGAAGGGCAAGATTGTACTTGCCCACACATTAGGAAGCGGACAAAGGGAAGGGCAAGAGCAAAAGGAGGCGAGGGGCCAATCCACCACGGATGCGTCCCTACCCGGTGAAGACTAGATGTGGTCAAGGGCCATAAATGCTAGGTAGAAGAATAGGAAGGACGGTGATGTAACGACATCCTTGAGGATAGACTTAGGTGAAGTTGCTAGAATAGAATTTCGAGACGGACAATAGACTTAGGTGCGGACATTAAATCTTGGCGGTAGGAAATAATAGAAAATTGGAAAAGGTGACTGCGGTAGGGTCACCCAAGGGAGGTTGTATGTGGAAGGCCTCCTATAAGAGGAGGAGGTTTCACAAAGTAAAGTATCATGTCTTGCGCTTCCACGCTCATGAGTCCTTTGCCATTCTGGAGGAATTTCGTGCGTGAGCCAACCAGTCGGTAGAGAGGAAGTCGCGGTGGTCGGAGTGCTTGGTGGAGGACTTGCTCCTGCAAGTGCCTAAGCAGTTGCTCCCCTTGTGAATGGTTCTTTGTGAAATTGCTTTGCTTTGGGTGTGTGGCAAATGCCGAGAACTCTCGGCAACGAGGTAGACTAGGAAAGACTCCTGGAGGTTCTCAGCGGTGTCAAACTCATAGCAAGCCCAAGGAAGAACTTCTGGTGGAGGCGGACCCAGGCGGTTAGACTAGGAGGAAGAGGATGAGGAGGATTTCACAAAGTAAAGTATCATGTCTTGCGCTTCCACGCTCAGAGTCCTTTGCCATTCTGGAGGAATTTCGTGCGTGAGCCAACCACGTCAGTAGAGGAAGTCGCGGTGGTCGGAGTGCTTGGTGGAGGACTTGCTCCACCAAGTGCCTAAACGAGTTGCTCCCCTTGTGAATGGTTCTTTGTGAAATTGCTTTGCTTTGGGTGTGTGGCAAATGCCCGGAGAACTCTCGGCTTGAGGGTAGACTACAGGAAAGACTCCTGGAGGTTCTCAAGTGTCAAACTCATAGCAAGCCCAAGGAAGAACTTGCTGGTGGAGGCGGACCCAGGCGGTTGTCGTAAGGTCGAAACCGATGGCCAGGCGAGGTTAGAATAGGAGGAAGAGGATGAGGAGATGAGAAGATGAGTAGAGGATTAGAGGTTTAGGTGTTAGTGGAAGGCCACAGGCGAGCCTAAGGGACGAATCCCAAATGCAAGTAAAAAGCGCTCCACAGGTGGAGAAGAGTGGTCTTAAGTAGGTGAAATCGCGGTGTGGATCGGGGGTCCTGGGCCGTGATAGGCTCCTCGGCTTGAGGGTAGACTACAGGAAAGACTCCTGGAGGTTCTCAAGTGTCAAACTCATAGCAAGCCCAAGGAAGAACTTGCTGGTGGAGGCGGACCCAGGCGGTTGTCGTAAGGTCGAAACCGATGGCCAGGCGAGGTTAGAATAGGAGGAAGAGGATGAGGAGATGAGAAGATGAGTAGAGGATTAGAGGTGTAGGTGTTAGTGGAAGGCCACAGGCGAGCCTAAGGGACGAATCCCAAATCTGCAAGTAAAAGAGCGCTCCACAGGTGGAAGAGTGGTCTTAAGTAGGGACGAAATCGCGGTGTGGATCGGGGGTCCACAGGCGCCGTGATAGGCTCCTCATTGAGGCGGGGACACAATTGTTTTGTGTCGTTGTAGGTTGTGCTTATTCTTTTTATTGAGCTTGATCAAGTCATCAAGACTCAATTTGCCTTCCTTAGCAGCGGTTTCATGCATGTGGTGACCGCATGGCCTTGCCTTAAGCTTGATCAAGTCATCCACATTCTTTTTATTGAGCTTGATCAAGTCATCAAGACTTAGATGACCACAACGTTGTCTTAGGTCCTCGAGCAACTCATAATTATTGCTTGGTCGCGAGGAATTCATTATTGCTTGGATGTTTGTGCTCTATAATGTATTTAAAATTGGTCAATATGGATTATTTCTGTGAAAAATATATTCAACCGTGGTGGTTGCTCTCAATATCCTAGGCAAATCAATTGTTAGGAGTTCTCGAGGTGGAACCCTTGCAAGGATGAGCAATTTTACCGACCACTTATTGTTTGATAGATGTTCAATTTTATAGACCACTTATTGTTTGATAGATGTTCAATTTTAGACCACTTATTGTTTGATAGATGTTCAATTTTATAGACCACTTATTGTTTGATAGATGTTCAATTTTATAGACCACCACTTATTGTTTGATAGATGTTCAATTTTCAATTTTATAGACCACTTATTGTTTGATAGATGTTCAATTTTATACACCACTTATTGTTTGATAGATGTTCACGAGGTGGAGCGTGGCGAGGATGAGCAACTTAACAAAACCACTTCTTGTTAGGCTTTCCTAAGGTGCAACGTTGCGGTGGGCAACTCAACCAACCACTTAGATGATGGCTCCTTTATAGATGACCTTGAATACTAGATACTACTCTGAGGATATTTGATATTTCCTTTCTAGCATCTTCAAATTGTTTTTCTTGTGATAGGTACTATAAATGGATATTTGATATTTCCTTTATGGCACGTTCAAGTTGTTTTTCTTGTAATACATACTATTAATGGATATATGATATTTCCTTTCCAGATGTTCTAATTGTTTTCTTGTGGTAGCGATATTATATTTATATTTGGTATTTTCTTTTGTGGTATCTTTGAATTTCTTTCACGCTCGTATTGGTCCATCTTAGTAACAAAATGGCATGGTTGTGCAACTTAATAATTAAGTCTCCTCACCTTGCCTTCTTAATGTACAACATGTCAATTGGAGAACTAAACTACACCAAAATCTTGTAGGAATAGAAGTTGATGTGGGAAATAGTTACCACATTGATTAGACAAAGGCATTTGTTTCGTTCCTTGATGAACTTTGTGACGTGAACTAAGCAATGTCATGCCTAACACTTCAGCCCAAATGTGGTAACATGGTCATAGTTTTAACCTTATCAATGTTATGAATTGCGTGCTAAACTTACGTCAACTTAAGGCTGGCCTTGATTGCCACGAACCTTTTATGTTGAAGCTCACGATGGCCTCCCAAAACTGCTTCTTACTAAGGGCTGTCCATGGCATTCAAACCTTCATCAAAATGAGCCATTCGTATATCTAGTTTCGCGGCACCGAAATCTTTATCAAGGTGCCCAATACTGCAGGGCGCAAGCGGCAATTAGGAGACCCCACTACTTTAGTGTAGATGAGACCATCCAATTTGTACACTTTACATAAAGAACTACTCATCATATTATGATTTCAAGGATGGATTCGACTATCAAACTACGTAGGGCAGAAAACAAACCTAGACTTGTAGGATAAGAGGTTAGTCGTAGAGAGACTTTGCGTTCTGGAATAGCAGGGTTTGACCTACTTTGGGCTTTTCTTGTGAATACATAAGCATTGGGATTCTCATCTTATCTCCATTTTCAAATTTCATGGCCAAAGCGGAAAAAACATTACTACAATAATATAAATTAAACCACTAGCACAACAAAAATTAAGGCATAATAAAGCAAAAAAGAATAAAACATAAAACAAAACAAAACCTCAAACAACGGCAAAACAATAGAGAGAACCTTGTGCATCTTTTGAATCTTTAGACATTTGGCTTGGGCCCGACTCAAGTGCACACCATACCACTTTCGTTCTCGCATTGCGGTAATCAAGAAGAGCATCGGGTCAAGGAAGATATTATTGTGCCAAATGTCTAAGAAACAAAGTCTTGTAGGATTCCCAGCGAGAGTATAGTCTTAGGATTGGTAGTGCAGTGAAAGGTTGATCAAAACAAGTTTGCACACCAAAATCACAAGCCCTAACACTCTAAATGTTTGTACACGTGCGGATTGTGAGAATGACCTTCTTTAGGAAGGCTCAAAATTGGATAAAATTGAGAATCAAATGCGTTTGTGCACGTAAACAAGACCTAAACTATTCAAAATGGTCTTTTTAGTGCGGATTTTTAGCATGCAATTTGGGGTTTTCGTGCGTGTGCAAAAGGTTCTTGGAGAAACCCCTTTCTACCGACATTCGTAGAAACCCATGTTAATGATCGATCCTTCTTGTCTGGTGGTAACACAATATCGGCGACGATTACTCGCCGTGCATTGAACTTGAGAATTTATGGTCTTGGTAATGACATTGTTGCACCACTTGTGGCTGCAAAGGAGTTTCTCAATAGGCTAGAGGTCGATGTGGTGGTTGCTCGAGCCTTGCTTGGAAAGGATCTTGGTAGAGACCGCATATTGATTATGACTTTTCACTCCATGGATGATCGCCTCCAGTTATGAAGGCTAGGTCTATGTTACAGACGACTCGGTATATATCAATCGATCTTACACCATTGCAATGGAAGATTAAGAAGGAGAAGTTACACCTTTTCGTCTTGCAAGTCAGGCTTTCTTTCATGGGGATGAATTTGTGGTGTTTAGCCCTCGTTCATGCATTTCATTAACATTATTGATTGATTGAAGATTATTTGTCTTGTTTGAATTTTACCTTTGCATTCGTCTAGACCATTTTACCGCAATCTATGTAGTTGCCATATTTCAATCCTATGAAGATCCGTCCTTAGTGGACTTGAATAAATTTCTTCTTCTTCATCTTCTTGTTGTTGTTGTTGTTCTTCTTCTTCTTCTTCTTCCTCTTCTTCTTCTTCTTCTTCTTCTTCCTCCTCCTCTTCTTCTTCTTCTTCTTCTTCATCTTCTTCTTCTTCTTCTTCTTCTTCCTCTTCTTCTTCTTACAGTTATTAATTGTATTTAGAAAACTATGAAACTTCTTCACCTCTAGGTATTGTATGTATACATGTTTAGTATAGTGATTATTTTCACTAGCATAGTAAATAAAAATATTTATTTAATTATTTATGTATGCTATTCTTTGCAACAACAAAGAAACATACAACCATATTACATACATATCAGGCCCTTCTTGTTTCCACCTTTAAATTTGCATACTAAATTGTGCTAACATGAAGTCTTGCGATATGCAATCTCGCATCACTTGACCATGGTACACATCTAGCTCCGCATCCAAGACCTCGCACTTTTGACTATGGCGAGGTGGTTGGCTACCTCCTCTTCCTATAACATGTGCCGCCACACTCCCATTTGGGGTCGTTGGTTTGCCGCTTGTATTATCATTCGCATATCAATTGCCTCAATGGTCATTGGTTTGCCATCAAGATCAAGTGGTTGTTTGGCTTAGTGGTTCGACGAGCTTTTCAAGAGAACCACAATAACCGTTAGGGTTGCAACAAAGTCGGGGCTCAAGTATCACAAAGTTAGAGACTTCAACTTAAAGCTGAGACAAGATCAAACAACAAAATCCAAATGTAAAATTGAAGTTCAAAACCGCCCAATCATATATCGACAAGCTAGGGCACAAGTAACACTAAATATGCACAAGTTCCACTAAGTACTTAAGCATCTAACTGCACACCAAAGTGTGTAGTTACAAACCTTGGAGGTTAAGTAGGTGCGATTCGTCTTGCTACATGCTATAAGTCGTGTGTCAACACCTCCGAGCCCCCCTCGAGAACCTCTCGTCCTTGGCAGATTCGTCCGCATTGGATGACGAGCACCGCCACGCCTTGCTTTCTTTTATTGAGCTTGATCAAGTCATCAAGACTCAATTTGCCTTCCTTAGCAGCGGTTCCATACATATGGTGACACCGTGGTCCTTTGCCTTAAGCTTGATCAAGTCATGCTTATTCTTTTATTGAGCTTGATCAAGTCATCAAGACTCAATTTGCCTTCCTTAGCGCAGCGGTTTCATGCATGTGGTGACCGCCACCGTGGTCCTTTGCCTTAAGCTTGATCAAGTCATCCACATTCTTTTTTGAGATCAAGTCATCAAGACTTAGATGACCACAACGTTGTCTTAGGTCCTCGAGCAACTCATAATTATTGCTTGGTCGCGAGGAATTCATTATTGCTTGGATGTTTGTGCTCTATAATGTATTTAAAATTGGTCAATATGGATTATTTTTGTGAAAAATATATTCAACCGTGGTGGTTGCTCTCAATATCCTAGGCAAATCAATTGTTAGGAGTTGTCGAGGTGGAACCCTTGCAAGGATGAGCAATTTTACCGACCACTTATTGTTTGATAGATGTTCAATTTTACCGACCACTTATTGTTTGATAGATGTTCAATTTTATAGACCACTTATTGTTTGATAGATGTTCAATTTTATAGACTACTTATTGTTTGATAGATGTTCAATTTTATAGACCACTTATTGTTTGATAGATGTTCAATTTTATAGACCACTTATTGTTTGATAGATGTTCAATTTTATAGACCACTTATTGTTTGATAGATGTTCACGAGGTGGAGCGTGGCGAGGATGAGCAACTTAACAAACCACTTCTTGTTAGGCTTTCCTAAGGTGCAGCGTTGCGAAGGTGGGCAACTCAACCAACCACTTAGATGATGGCTCCTTTATAGATGACCTTGAATACTAGATACTATCTGAGGATATTTGATATTTCCTTTCTAGCATCTTCAAATTGTTTTTCTTGTGATAGGTACTATAAATGGATATTTGATATTTCCTTTATGGCACGTTCAAGTTGTTTTTCTTGTAATACATACTATTAATGGATATATGATATTTCCTTTCCAGCATGTTCTAATTGTTTTTCTTGTGGTAGCGATATTATATTTATATTTGGTATTTTCTTTTGTGGTATCTTTGAATTTCTTTCACGCTCGTATTGGTCCATCTTAGTAACAAAATGGCATGGTTGTGCAACTTAATAATTAAGTCTCCTCACCTTGCCTTCTTAATGTACAACATGTCAATTGGAGAACTAAACTACACCAAATCTTGTAGGAATAGAAGTTGATGTGGGAAATAGTTACCACGTGATTATTTTCACTAGCATAGTAAATAAAAATTATTTATTTAATTATTTATGTATGCTATTCTTTGCAACAACAAAGAAACATACAACCATATTACATACATATCAGCCCTTCTTGTTTCCACCTTTAAAATTTGCATACTGACTAAATTGTGCTAACATGAAGTCTTGCGATATGCAATCTCGCATCACTTGACCATGGTACACATCTAGCTCCGCATCCAAGACCTCGCACTTTTGACTATGGCGGAGGTGGCTACCTCTTCCTATAACATGTGCCGCCACACTCCCATTTGGGGTCGTTGGTTTGCCTTGTATTATCATTCGCATATCAATTGCCTCAATGGTCATTGGTTTGCCATCAAGATCAAGTGGTTGTTTGGCTTAGTGGTTCGACGAGCTTTAATAGAGAACCACAATAACCGTTAGGGTTGCAACAAAGTCGGGGCTCAAGTATCACAAAGTTAGAGACTTCAACTTAAAGCGTGAGACAAGATCACAACAAAATCCAAATGTAAAATTGAAGTTCAAAACCGCCCAATCATATATCGACAAGCTAGGGCACAAGTAACACTAAATATGCACAAGTTCCACTAAGTACTTAAGCATCTAACTGCACACCAAAGTGTGTAGTTACAAACCTTGGAGGTTAAGTAGGGTGCGATTCGTCTTGCTACGGTTATCGTAAGTCGTGTGTCAACACCTCCGAGCCCTAGAACCTCTCGTCCTTGATTCGTCCGCATTGGATGTGAGCATACCTTGCTTTTTTGAGCTTGATCAAGTCATCAAGACTCAATTTGCCTTCCTTAGCGCAGCGGTTCCATACATATGGTGACCGCCACCGTGGTCCTTTGCCTTAAGCTTGATCAAGTCATGCTTATTCTTTTTATTGAGCTTGATCAAGTCATCAAGACTCAATTTGCCTTCCTTAGCGGTTTCATGCATGTGGTGACCGCCACCGTGGTCCTTTGCCTTAAGCATCAAGTCATCCACATTCTTTTTTGAGCTTGATCAAGTCATCAAGACTTAGATGACCACAACGTTGTCTTAGGTCCTCGAGCAACTCATAATTATTGCTTGGTCGCGAGGAATTCATTATTGCTTGGATGTTTGTGCTCTATAATGTATTTAAAATTGGTCAATATGGATTATTTTTGTGAAAATATATTCAACCGTGGTGGTTGCTCTCAATATCCTAGGCAAATCAATTGTTAGGAGTTCTCGAGGTGGAACCCTTATTGGATGAGCAATTTTACCGACCACTTATTGTTTGATAGATGTTCAATTTTAGACCACTTATTGTTTGATAGATGTTCAATTTTATGGACCACTTATTGTTTGATAGATGTTCAATTTTATAGACCACTTATTGTTTGATAGATGTTCAATTTTATAGACCACTTATTGTTTGATAGATGTTCAATTTTATAGACCACTTATTGTTTGATAGATGTTCAATTTTACCACCACTTATTGTTTGATAGATGTTCACGAGGTGGAGCGTGGCGAGGATGAGCAACTTAACAAACCACTTCTTGTTAGGCTTTCCTAAGGTGCAGCGTTGCGGTGGGCAACTCAACCAACCACTTAGATGATGGCTCCTTTATAGATGACCTTGAATACTAGATACTATACAGGATATTTGATATTTCCTTTCTAGCATCTTCAAATTGTTTTTCTTGTGATAGGTACTATAAATGGATATTTGATATTTCCTTTATGGCACGTTCAAGTTGTTTTTCTTGTAATACATACTATTAATGGATATATGATATTTCCTTTCCATGTTCTCTAATTGTTTTTCTTGTGGTAGCGATATTATATTTATATTTGGTATTTTCTTTTGTGGTATCTTTGAATTTCTTTCACGCTCGTATTGGTCCATCTTAGTAACAAAATGGCATGGTTGTGCAACTTAATAATTAAGTCTCCTCACCTTGCCTTCTTAATGTACAACATGTCAATTGGAGAACTAAACTACACCAAAATCTTGTAGGAATAGAAGTTGATGTGGGAAATAGTTACCACGTGATTAGACAAAGGCATTTGTTTCGTTCCTTGATGAACTTTGTGGCGTGAACTAAGCAATGTCATGCCTAACACTTCAGCCCAAATGTGGTAACATGGTCATAGTTTTAACCTTATTAATGTTATGAATTGCGTGCTAAACTTACGTCAACTTAAGGCCTTGATTGCCACGAACCTTTTATGTTGAAGCTCACGATGGCCTCCCAAAACTGCTTCTTACTAAGGGCTGTCCATGGCATTCAAACCTTCATCAAAAGGAGCCATTCAGATATCTAGTTTTGACGAAATCTTTATCAAGGTGCCCAATATTGCAAGGCAATTAGGAGACCCCAATACTTTAGTGTAGATGAGACCATCCAATTTGTACACTTTACATAAAGAACTACTCATCATATTATGATTTCAAGGATGATTTCAAGGACTATCAAACTACGTGAGGCGGAAAACAAACCTAGACTTGTAGGATAAGAGGTTAGTCGTAGAGACTTTGCGTTGTGGAATAGCGAGGTTTGACCTACTTTGGGCTTTTCTTGTGAATACATAAGCATTGGGATTCTCATCTTATCTCCATTTTCAAATTTCATGGCCAAAGCGGAAAAAACATTACTACAATAATATAAATTAAACCACTAGCACAACAAAATTAAGGCATAATAAAGCAAAAAAGAATAAAACATAAAACAAAACAAAACCTCAAACAACGGCAAAACAATAGAGAGAACCTTGTGCATCTTTTGAATCTTTAGACATTTGGCTTGGGCCCGACTCAAGTGCACACCATACCACTTTCGTTCTCGCATTGCGGCGAATCAAGAAGAGCATCAGTCAAGGAAGATATTATTGTGCCAAATGTCTAAGAAACAAAGTCTTGTAGGATTCCCAGCGAGTATAGTCTTAGGATTGGTGATGCAGTGAAAGGTTGATCGAAACAAGTTTGCACACCAAAATCACAGCAAGCCCTAAACACTCTAAATGTTTGTACACGTGCGGATTGTGAGAATGACCTTCTTTTAGGAAGGCTCAAAATTGGATAAAATTGAAAATCAAATGCGTTTGTGCACACGTAAACAAGACCTAAACTATTCAAAATGGTCTTTTTAGTGCGGATTTTTAGCATGCAATTTGGGGTTTGCAAGTGCGTGTGCAAAAAGGGTTCTTGGAGAAACCCCTTTCTACCCGAATTATTACTGGTAGAAACCCATGTGAAACCAAGTCCACCTCTGCCTCGGGGCTTGCCTTGCATGCGGTGGAAAAAACCGCCAAGGCGGACCCGAGCGATTGTGCCGTGAGGCGGTCGAAACCAGTGGCCAGGCGAGGTTAGACTAGGAGGAAGAGGATGAGGAGATGAGAAGATGAGTAGAGGATTAGAGGTGTAGGTGTTAGTGGAGGCCACAGGCCGAGCCTAAGGGACGAATCCCAAATCTGCAAGTAAAGCTCCACAGGTGGAAGTTTGGTCTTAAGTAGGGCGAAATCGCGGTGTGAATCGGGGGTCCACGTGGTAGGCTCTTCTTCTTGAGGCGGGACACATTGTGTTGTGTTGTTGTAGGTGAAGTTTGGTCTTAAGTAGGAAAATCGCGGTGTGGTCAGGGGGGTCCACAGGCGCCCGTGGTAGGCTCTTCTTCTTGAGGCGGACCCTTGTTTTGTGTCGTTGTGGGTCGGGGTTGGCAGTTTCGAGCGATGCAAGTGGTGCATTCTTGTAGAGGAGAGTAGAGGGTGCCTTGCTTGTTTAGAAGGTGAGAAGTGTGTATGCGGTAGCGATCGGGCATCACAAGACCTCGAACTTTCACACAAGTCTCATGGGGAAACCCAGCGTCTGAGCACTGGGATAAGTGTGGCGCTATAGTGGGAGGACACAGGGAGTGCCCGGTTCTCCCAAACCACGAGGGCTTACCCGTGCTACACAGGGGTGCCGTCGGTGGGTTGCAGACTCCCCTCATAAGGAGCCTTACTCCATGACACAAAAGCAATCGCCCGGTCCGTATCTCTGGACTTGAAGGTGATGCCACTCGACCAAAATCAAAAACACCGCGGTACCATACAACCAGGCCTACCTATCAAAACCTTATAGCCTAAATCGAGCAGGGCGCATCACAATGTAGGTAAGATGGAAGGTGAGTCCCCCAATTACAGTGGGCACGTTCCTCAGCACCCCAGTGGCTTTCTCCTTATGCAGTCGGCCATCCGTAAAAATACTCGGGCCGGGTGAAACTCAGTGAATCCGAGTTGATGAGCCGTCTCCTCCGTCATCAAGTTGACTCGATCCGAATCTAATGGCACGTCGGGCACCAAACACCCGCAATCTCAACCTCAATCTCGGGTGCCCCTAAATCAGAGTTCGACCACATTTACCTCCATGACCGATTTCTCCCTCCTCTGCTTGAGATTCCCACGATCGCCTCCTTCACAATTTTGCGGGATCTTGGACTTCAGCAAGCATCTCAGTGACCACAAATTCGCGGTCAAATGTCGTCGTGGCGGAATTTTATCGACAAAGTTTCCTCCCGCTTGCAGCCACATGATCGACTCCGACCTTATTGGTAAAGTTCGATTCCATGACCCTCCTATCGGTGGGTTCCCATACCGGTGGATCCACGATTCTGGCTCTGCGACCCACCTTTCCCGTATCGGGTGAGCTGTTTAATTCATCTTCCGGCATTGCGCTACTTCTCGACTAATGTCGGGAGGAAGCGATTCGTTCCTCCCCTCCTTTGGTCCCTGCGTCGCCCCTAGGGTAGTCTGCTGGTCTATCCGTGTGCCGGACTAGGGGTGATGCCTTCTGGGTGGGCGGTCTTGTTCTGCTCCTCTTGTGCGCCCAGCGTCTCGGAGCCATGGTGAGTCATCCCTCACCTTCCTCCGTTTCCTTTCCTCATCGCCCGCGTTTTCCATGATCGTCCTTTCGCGGCCCGACACAGTGGTTACCACAGCCACCATCAACCTTTCATCACTTATTTCTCCCTCGTATCCTTCCTCCACGATACGGCGTCTGCTGATCCTCGAGGGAATCGTACTCCTTCCACCTTCAACAGTGTTGTGGTCACGGTAATTCGGTTTTGAGTTGGGTCGTGCCTCTTCGCTCGCTCGTAAACGACTCCCAGTCGCTGGTGTCACTCGCGTCACCCGTGCATCACAGGGTCCCCATTTTATGTCCCAATTCCTTACATACGGCAAAGGGTACATAACCTACTTGCTTCCGTGGTTACGGGCATTCGTTGAGTAGTGTCACGGGGCTCCATAATTATGACACCCACTGGAATTGCCATCGGTGTGGATCGGTCTCCATTGTCCGGCGATGTCGGACGTGAGCCATACCTTGAGGGGCGGTGCGTCGGTTGGTAAGTCGCTCTCATTGATTGAGGTGGTGGACTTCCGGTGACGCTTGCACAATGCGCCTCGTCCACGTACCAATAATCTCACGGCATAACGGTTTCCACATGATTTACGTGTCGCGGTGCGAATACATTCTCGGTTGGTGTGTCCCGTTTGATGGATCGAGCAATACACCAAGCGTCTCATGGTGATCTTCGTGGAGCTTGATTCTTCAACGCCTTGACCTCCAACTCGGTCAACTTGGTCAAAGCCTCCACTTGTCCGGCAATCCCTCCTCCCTGACGTTTCTCCCTTCTCCATCCCGGACCGTCTTCCCTTTCCTCTCCTTCTCCAATGCGTTCCGCCTCCTCTTGTCGTTTTGACCTTCTCGGTCCTTCCTCATTCGTCGTTCGTAGGCCTTCTCGATTCCTCATCCGATGTGGAGCCTTCACGAGTTCATTGTCCTCACTTTCGATGTGGAAGGGCGGCTGGAGGAGGTAGAGGCGAGGAGCTAGATCTCCTCGATCCTTTCTCTTCTTATGACTCCGCCTCTTCTTCCTCCTTCTCCCCGGCGGACTCCCATTCCTCGGCTAAGCGGAGGCCCCCTTAACGTCTTCGTTCCGCTGCAGTGTACCTCCATTTTCCGCGATAAGCCACTCACAAACCAATCCAACGCTTGTTCTTGTGAGTACCCAGAGGTGGGTGGATCTCCCGGCCTCTCGGGTGCACATTTCAGAACTCGATCCAGATATCCGTAAAACCTCTCCACATAATCGAACAACGACTCTCGCTTCTTCCTACGGAGGGTTCTCAACTTCGCCAAGGTGTGGTGTGCGTAACTGAGCCCTCGAAACCGATTCAAGAAGGCTGCCTTAAGAGCTTCCCAATCAGCCAGAATTATATATGCGACCATACCCTTTGTTGGGCATGCCCTCTCGGATCCGGAAGATCGGTCGCTCGGCGACTCCATCCTCTAAATTTGCGTGGGAGGCGTGCTCGAAAGTTCTTACGCCTCCGCATCATCTCCCTTTTCTTCTCGCCGAATTTGGCGTATTCTTTGGCGACTATGAAGTTAGGCGGTCCTCCTCCTCCACCAACTCCACTCATGTTGCTTCGGAGTGTCCCCAGACCAACACTCCTCTCGCCGGGGTAACGAAACAAATCGGGATCCTTGAGCACGAAAATCTTCTACCGGAGGGAGTAGCGACCTCCCTCTAGTCCGTCCCAAAGATCAATCGATCGGTGATTCGATCGAGTCGTTCCGCCAAATCCTCCGACCAAGCACGAAACTCCCGCTCGGCGACCTCGTCGTCCTTTGCCATTCATTTGGAAGATGAGGTGGTGCCACCGCTTTGAGAAGCAAAGCGTCGCGGGCGTTCGCGGCGGTTGTGAAACAACTCGTGCTCGGAGGGCGCGGCCCTTCCTAAATCACGGACACCGGCTTCTCTTCTCGACCTCCTTCCTCTCGGTGATCTCGCCTCTTCCTCCTCCTTCTCCCATCGGGACTCCCATTCCTCGGCTAAGCGGAGGCCCCCTTAACGTCTTCGTTCCGCTGCGGTGTACCTCCATTTTCGTGACAAGCCACTCACAAACCAATCCAGCGCTTGTTCTTGTGAGTACCCAGTGGGTGGATCTCCGGCCTCTCGGGTGCACATTTGAACTCGATCGGATATCCATAAAACCTCTCCACATAATCGAACAACGACTCTCGTTTCTTCCTTGGAGGGTTCTCAACTTGCCAAGTGTGGTGTGCGTGGAGCCCTCGGAACCGATTCAAGAAGGCTGCCTTAAGAGCTTCCCAATCGGCAGAATTATATATGCGACCATACCCTTGGGCATGCCCTCTCGATCCGGAAAGATCGCGATCGCTCGGCGACTCCATCCTCTAAATTAGCGTGGGAGGCGTGCTCGAAAGTTCTTACGCCTCCGCATCATCTCCCTTTTCTTCTCGCCGAATTTGGCGTATTGGCGACTATGAAGTTGGGCGGTCCTCCTCCTCCACCAACTCCACTCATGTTGCTCGTTCGGAGTGTCCCACGGACCAACACTCCTCGCCGGGGTAACGAAACAAATCGGGATCCTTGAGCACGAAAATCTTCTACCGGAGGGAGTAGCGACCTCCTCTAGTCGTCCCAAAGATCAATCGATCGGTGATTCGATCAGTCGTTCCGCCAAATCCTCCGACCAAGCACGAAACTCCCGCTCGGCGACCTCGTCGTCAGATTCATTTGGAAGATGAGGTGGTGCCACCGCTTTGAGAAGCAAAACGTCGCGGGCGTTCCGCGACGGTTGTGGAAGGCAACTCGTGCTCGGAGGAGCGCGGCCCTTCCTCGTCACTGGACACCAGCTTCTCTTCTACGACCTCCTTCCTCTCGCTGTCGGTGATCTCCGCCTCTTCTTCCTCCTTCTCCCCTATCTGTCGTTCCGCACCTCCGTCGCCTTAGGGGAGCGACTTCCTCCCGTCTCGTGTCTCTACTTCCTCCCTGTCACAGTGGCGGCGCGGTCTCTTCCCTTAGCGGTTTCTTCGTAAAGCTCGTAAATCTCTCTGATGGCGGTGGTGACCTTCGCGTGTATCTCCCGAGATCGACCCCTATCGACATACGCAACCATCCTCATGTCCTCCAACCCCACGGTGTTAAGGAAGCAAATCACACCCGTTTAGTGTCTCAACCATTCACCCCTATGACAACTTAAAATTCCTTCTTCTCACCCACAGGTGACTCGGTCCCTTTGAAAACGTACTACAGCGATGGAAACCACAAAACTTCAACCTTTCAACAACAAATCCCGACAGCGCCAAAAATGTGGTAGGGAGAATCAGGGCACTCCCAGGTCCTCCCACTATAAGCGGCCACACTTATCACTTGTCGCCGTCGTTGGGTTTCGTCCCATGAGACTTGTGTGAAAGTTCGAGGTCTTGTGATGCCCGTCGCTACTGCGATGACACACTTCTCGACCTTCTAAACAAGCAAGGCACCTCTACTCTCCCTCTTGGGTGCACCACTTGCCTTTGCTTGAAAAATCGCCAACCCTCGACCTGCGACACAAAACAATTGCGGGTCACGGCAGGAGCCTACCAGGCGCCGAGGACCCCAGTTCACACGATTTCGTCCCTACTTCTAAGACCAAACTTGACCTACAACGACACAACACAATTGCGGGTCACCTCGACAAGGAGCCTACCACGGGACCCCAGTTCACACGCGATTCGTCCCTACTTCTAAGACCAAACTTCTCCACTCGGGGCGCTCTTTTACTTGCAGTTGGGATTCGTCCCTTAGGCTCTGCTGTGGCCTTCCACTAACACCTACACCTCTAATCCTCTACTCATCTTCTCATCTCCTCATCCTCTTCCTCCTATTCTAACCTCGATTCGGGCTTCTTGGTTTCGCCCTTACGGCTGGCACAGGTCGCCTCCACCAGCAAGTTCTTCCTTGGGCGGTTGCTATGAGTTTGACACGACGGTGAGAACCTCCAGTCTTTCCTGTAGTCTACCCTCAAGCCGAGAGTTCTGGGCATTTGCCACACACCCAAAGCAAAGCAATTTCACGGCAACCATTCACAAGGGAGCAACTCGTTTAGGCACTTGCGTGAGCAAGTCCTCCACCAACACTCCGACCATGACTTCCTCTCTGCAGACTGTTGGCTCACGGCACGAAATTCCTCTGTAATGGCAAAGGACTCGATGGCGTGGGCGCAAGACATGATACTTTACTTTGTGAAATCCTCCTCCTCTTATAGGAGGCCTTCCACATACATCACGTGAACCAACTCAAGAGGTTTACTCCTACCTTTACCTCTTGTTCGATGTGATGATTTTGTCATTTCCCATATAAGTGCTCACACATCGAGAGATCGGAGAAGTTAAACGAGGATATAACGAGCAGATAAAACCTCTCCACATAATCGAACAACGACTCTCGTTTCTTCCTTGGAGGGTTCTCAACTTGGCCAAGGTGTGGTGTGCGTGGAGCCCTCGGGGCGATTCAAGAAGGCTGCCTTAAGAGCTTCCCAATCGGCAGAATTATATGCGACCATACCTGTTGGGCATGCCCTCAGCGATCCGGAAGATCGCGATCGCTCGGCGACTCCATCCTCTAAATTTGCGTGGGAGGCGTGCTCGAAAGTTCTTACGCCTCATCTCCCTTTTCTTCTCGCGAATTTGGCGTATTCTTTGGCGACTATGAAGTTGGGCGGTCCTCCTCCTCCACCAACTCCACTCATGTTGCTCGTGTCCCAGCGGACCAACACTCCTCTCGCCGGGGTAGCAGTCGGGATCCTTGAGCACGAAAATCTTCTACCGGAGTAGCGACCTCCCTCTAGTCCGTCCCAAAGATCAATCGTCGATTCGATCGAGTCGTTCCGCCAAATCCTCCGACCAAGCACGAAACTCCCGCTCGGCGACCTCGTCGTCGCACATTCCTTTGGAAGATGAGGTGGTGCCACCGCTTTGAAGCAAAGCGTCGGGCGTTCGCGGCGGTTGTGAAACAACTCGTGCTCGGAGGCCTTCCTAAATCACTTTGGACACCGACTTCTCTTCTCGACCTCCTTCCTCTCGGTGATCTCGCCTCTTCCTCCTTCTCCCTATCAGCCGTTCCGCACCTCCGTCGCCTTGGCGTCACGGCGACTTCCTCCGCGTCTCGTGTCTCTACTTCCTCCCTCACAGTGGCGGCGGTCTCTTCCTTAGCGGTTTCTTCGTAAAGCTCGTAAATCTCTTGTGACGGTGGTGACCTTCAGCGTGTATCTCCCGAGATCGACCCCTATCGACATACGCCATCCTCATGTCCTCCAACCCCACGGTGTTAAGAAAGCAAATCACACCCGTTTAGTGTCTCAACCATTCACCCCTATGACACTTAGGCGGCGTGAAATTCCTTCTTCTCACCCCTATGGTGACTCTCGGTCCCTTTGAAGCAACTGACCTAGCGATGGAAACCACAAAACTTCAACCTTTCAACAACAAGTCCCGACAGCGCCAAAAATGTGGTAGGGAGAATCAGGGCACTCCCGGTCCTCCCACTATAAGCGGCCACACTTATCACTTGTCGCCGTCGTTGGGTTTCGTCCCATGAGACTTGTGTGAAAGTTCGAGGTCTTGTGATGCCCGTCGCTACTGCGATGACACACTTCTCGACCTTCTAAACAAGCAAGGCACCTCTACTCTCCCTCTTGGGTGCACCACTTGCCTTTGCTTGAAAAATCGCCAACCCTCGACCTGCGACACAAAACAATTGCGGGTCACGGCAGGAGCCTACCAGGCGCCGAGGACCCCAGTTCACACGATTTCGTCCCTACTTCTAAGACCAAACTTGAGTTGCACATCACCTCGCTGCGATCGGCATGCGTAGTTATTTCAAGCCTAACGCATCCTTTCCTTGTAGCATCATCGCTAAACCACTCTCTATGAGGAGTAACATGGAAGATGCACGAGTCAATTATCCAATTGCGGAATAAATGACTATCCACGGTACATTAATGCGACATTCAAGTAAGAAGAGATAAGGACATCTCCGTCCTCAACGAAACTCCCGCTCGGCGACCTCGTCGTCGCACATTCCTTTGGAAGATGAGGTGGTGCCACCGCTTTGAAGCAAAGCGTCGGGCGTTCGCGGCGGTTGTGAAACAACTCGTGCTCGGAGGCCTTCCTAAATCACTTTGGACACCGACTTCTCTTCTCGACCTCCTTCCTCTCGGTGATCTCGCCTCTTCCTCCTTCTCCCTATCAGCCGTTCCGCACCTCCGTCGCCTTGGCGTCACGGCGACTTCCTCCGCGTCTCGTGTCTCTACTTCCTCCCTCACAGTGGCGGCGGTCTCTTCCTTAGCGGTTTCTTCGTAAAGCTCGTAAATCTCTTGTGACGGTGGTGACCTTCAGCGTGTATCTCCCGAGATCGACCCCTATCGACATACGCCATCCTCATGTCCTCCAACCCCACGGTGTTAAGAAAGCAAATCACACCCGTTTAGTGTCTCAACCATTCACCCCTATGACACTTAGGCGGCGTGAAATTCCTTCTTCTCACCCCTATGGTGACTCTCGGTCCCTTTGAAGCAACTGACCTAGCGATGGAAACCACAAAACTTCAACCTTTCAACAACAAGTCCCGACAGCGCCAAAAATGTGGTAGGGAGAATCAGGGCACTCCCGGTCCTCCCACTATAAGCGGCCACACTTATCCCACTGTCGCCCGTCGTTGGGTTTCGTCCCATGAGACTTGTGTGAAAGTTCGAGGTCTTGTGATGCCGTCGCTACTGCGATGACACACTCTCGACCTTCTCAAGCAAGGCACCTCTACTCTCCCTCTTACAGTGCACCACTTGCCTTTGCTTGAAAAATCGCCTTCTTGTCGTCCTTCTTCTCTTTTCCTTGGTCCTTTTGAACTTCTCACTCTCTTTTAGTGACCCCTTTTGTGACAATAGTGACACTCCACATTCTTATTACGACGAGATTTGCTACGAGAAAGCTTACATCCGGTTGCTTCCCTTGTGGACCTCCCTCTCACTATGAGACCTTTGGAACCTTTGGAAGGTTCCATGTTTTTCATTCACCTCCTCGGTTAACGGCTACCTTCTACATTTACAATGGTAAGACCACTAGCGAGGCGGAATTACTCAGGCATGCGAAAATGTCCCAACGGCAATGCCACAAGGAAACATTTGGCTGCTCACAGATCACATGATCTTTGGATGTTTACACGAAGTGAGTACAAAGTGCCACACTTGATCCACGAGCTAACACAAGAGAACCTTTGGAGATCTTCCAAGAGTGATCCCCAAACCAGCGTGGTAACCAGCATCATCAAGCATCTGCGCTAATCATGCTTTGTCAACTTGAACATGCCTAACGTCCTTGACGAATGAAGATCCGTTGTCAAACTTGAGTTGCACATCACCTCGCTGCGATCGGCATGCGTAGTTATTTCAAGCCTAACGCATCCTTCCTTGTAGCATCATCGCTAAACCACTCTCTATGAGGAGTAACATGGAAAGATGCACGAGTCAATTATCCAATTGCGGAATAAATGACTATCCACGGTACATTAATGCGACATTCAAGTAAGAAGAGATAAGGACATCTCCGTCCTCAACGAAACTCTTCCAACTGACAGAAAATCGCCAACCTCGACCACAGCGACACAAAACAATTGCGGGTCCTCGGTGACAGGCCTACCACGGGCGCCGGGGACCCCAGTTCACACCGATTTCGTCCCTACTTCTAAGACCAAACCCTACGACACAACACAATTGCGAGTCACCTCGTGACAAAGCCTACCACGGGCGCCCGGGGACCCCAGTTCACACTTGATTCGTCCCTACTTCTAAGACCAAACTTCTCCACTCGGGGCGCTCTTTTACTTGCAGTTGGGATTCGTCCCTTAGGCTCTGCTGTGGCCTTCCACTAACACCTACACCTCTAATCCTCTACTCATCTTCTCATCTCCTCATCCTCTTCCTCCTAGTCTAACCTCGATTCGGGCTTCTTGGTTTCGACTCGCCCTTACGGCTGGCACAGGTCGCCTCCACCAAGTTCTTCCTTGGGCGGTTGCTATGAGTTTGACACAGGCGAGAACCTCCGAGTCTTTCCTGTAGTCTACCCTCAAGCCGAGAGTTCTCAGGCATTTGCCACACACCCAAAGCAAAGCAATTTCACGGCAACCATTCACAAGGGAGCAACTCGTTTAGGCACTTGCAGCAAGTCCTCCACCAAACACTCAGACCACGCGACTTCCTCTACGACTGTGTTGGCTCACGGCACGAAATTCCTCTGTAATGGCAAAGGACTCGATGGCGTGGGCGCAAGACATGATACTTTACTTTGTGAAATCCTCCTCCTCTTATAGGAGGCCTTCCACATACAACCTCCCTTGGGTGACCCTCTGCAGTCACCTTTTCCACTATTATTTCCTACCGACATTTAATACGGCACCTAAATCTATTATATCCTTGGTAAATTCTATTCTAGTAACTTCACCTAAGACCATCCTTGAAGGATGTCGGGTCTACACCACCTATCCTTCCGTTCTAAAGCTCATTTATGGTCATTGACCATTCTTAGTCTTCATCTCATTGGGGTGGTGACATGGCCCTTGGATTGGCTCCCTCGCCCTCCTTTGCTCTGTCCCTTCCCGGATCTTGTCGCCTTAATGTGTGGGGCAAGTACAATCTTGCCCCTTCCTCCATCTCCGGGGCGCCTAAAGTCTGTTATCTTCCATCGATCGCGCCTCCCGCGCACCTGGCGCCTTTTCTCCGCCCGCGCTGGTCGCGCCCGTTCATCGCACCCTACGCGGTGTCAGCGGACTACGGTGACTACTACCATGGTGTCGGTACCTATCTCCTTCTTCTCCTTCCTCTCCATCGGTGATGTCTGGGTGAGTTCCTTTGCTCCTTCCTTGCTTTGTTTGGTTTGTCCATACCTATGAGCATGTCTTCAAGAATCTTCCCCATTGACCAATGCTAACTCCGGGCCTTCTTGCGTTGGTCTCCTCTCGGGCCCGGCTCCTCCCTTATCAGGTGGGGGAACTTCTCACCCCTCCTTCCTCGGTGACCCGTCCTTAGTCTCCTCGGTGGGGTTGTCTCTCCCACCACCCAGCTGCTCCTCCGGGGTATACTACGGACCCCGGCTCCTTCATCCTCGGCCGGGCCTCGCGGCGGCTCTAGATCTCCGGGCACTGCCCTACCGGTGAGTCAGCGGACTACCGTGGTTGGTTCTGCAGTGGCGGCGGACTACCGTGGTAGGTCACCACCGTGGTAGGTTGACCCCCGAGGTGGGCTTTCCCCCTCCTTGCTCTGCGCCACCTTCTACATTTACAATGGTAAGACCACTAGCGAGGCGGAATTACTCAGGCATGCGAAAATGTCCCAACTCTCGGTAATGTGACCAGAAACATAGCTCTCACGGAATCAGGAATGTGATACCTTGAGATGAGAGCTGAAAATGGTATTGAAATCATTCGGATGATCGGACATCCTCGTCCCTTAGGCTCTGCTGTGGCCTTCCACTAACACCTACACCTCTAATCCTCTACTCATCTTCTCATCTCCTCATCCTCTTCCTCCTAGTCTAACCTCGATTCGGGCTTCTTGGTTTCGACTCGCCCTTACGGCTGGCACAGGTCGCCTCCACCAAGTTCTTCCTTGGGCGGTTGCTATGAGTTTGACACAGGCGAGAACCTCCGAGTCTTTCCTGTAGTCTACCCTCAAGCCGAGAGTTCTCAGGCATTTGCCACACACCCAAAGCAAAGCAATTTCACGGCAACCATTCACAAGGGAGCAACTCGTTTAGGCACTTGCAGCAAGTCCTCCACCAAACACTCAGACCACGCGACTTCCTCTACGACTGTGTTGGCTCACGGCACGAAATTCCTCTGTAATGGCAAAGGACTCGATGGCGTGGGCGCAAGACATGATACTTTACTTTGTGAAATCCTCCTCCTCTTATAGGAGGCCTTCCACATACAACCTCCCTTGGGTGACCCTCTGCAGTCACCTTTTCCACTATTATTTCCTACCGACATTTAATACGGCACCTAAATCTATTATATCCTTGGTAAATTCTATTCTAGTAACTTCACCTAAGACCATCCTTGAAGGATGTCGGGTCTACACCACCTATCCTTCCGTTCTAAAGCTCATTTATGGTCATTGACCATTCTTAGTCTTCATCTCATTGGGGTGGTGACATGGCCCTTGGATTGGCTCCCTCGCCCTCCTTTGCTCTGTCCCTTCCCGGATCTTGTCGCCTTCCTAATGTGTGGGGCAAGTACAATCTGCCCCTTCCTCCATCTCCGCAGGCGGCGCCTGTCTGTTATCTTCCATCGATCGCGCCTCCCGCGCACCTGCGCCTCTCCCGGCTTCCGCCGCTGGTCGCGCCCGTTCATCGCACCCTACGCGGTAGTCGGCGGACTAGGGGTAAACTTCATGGTAGTCGTCCTATCTCCTTCTTCTCCTTCTCTCCATCGGTGATGTCTGGGTGAGTTCCTTTTGCTCTTCCTTGTTTGGTTTGTCCATACCTATCATGAGCATGTCTTCAAGAATCTTCCCCATTCGCACCAATCTTGCTACTAACTCCGGGCCTTTTGCGTTGGTCTCCTCCTGGGGCTCCTCCCTTATCAGGTGGCGGGAACTTCTCACCCCTCCCTTCCTCGGGTCGGACCCGTCCTTAGTCTCCTCGGTGGGGTTGTCTCTCCACCACCCAGCTGCTCCTCCGGGGTATACTACGGACCCCGGCTCCTTCATCTTCAAGTCCACCGGTGTTTCAACCAATACACGAGAAGCCGCACTTTGCTTCTCATCTGGTCCTACACGCCCACGGTCCGTAACTCGTGGTCTTATCTTCACATTGAAGTACCTTTTTTGACAATGTTAGCATGATAGTAGATCTAGCAAGCTCATCCAGGTCCCACTCATCACATGTCATACTATACGGTTTGGCCTAACAACTTTATGGGCTTGATCGCTTTTTACGCACTAGAACATTATACACTTGTTCTTTCCGAGCGGGAAGTTAGTACCATCTAACTTCGATATTGAACATAGCGTTTTCGATGATGAAGACATCGCGGCTCAAAAAAATCGTCTGATAAAACACTCGACTCGCCTTGTCGAGAAAAGTCAAAAGATCCGTGCGGCCCGTGTATTTTGCCGTTGACTATTCCACACGAATATTCCGCCAAATATTTGAATTTTACGCCCGCCCTCGTTGTGCTCGATCTGTGATGCGCACGGCACAGGATACGCGCTGCCCACTTCTAGCAGTGGCCACCTTGGCATTGGGCGCCACCCACTGCGGCCTGCCCGCGCCACCGTGCCGCTAAAGCCCGGCCCGGCCCAGCCATTCTTGCACCATCAGGAGGCGCCCCGGCTGCCCGTGACTCGCCGTGTGGGAGGGAAAACCCAGGCTTGAGGCTTCCCCCTCTAAGCGGCCACACTTATCACTGTCGCGTCGTTGGGTTTCGTCCCATGAGACTTGTGTGAAAGTTCGAGGGTCTGTGCGATCGCTACTGCGATGACACACTTCTCGACCTTCTAAACAAGCAAGGCGCCCTCTACTCTCCTCTTCACGGTGCACCACTTGCCTTTTGCTCGAAAATCACCAATCCTCGACCTACGACACACACCAGGTCACTTAGCGTGAGGAGCCTATCACGGGCGCCGGGACCCCAGTCCACACGCAATTTCGTCCCTACTTCTAAGACCACTCTTCTCCACCTCTCGGGCCATCGGCCTTCTTGCGTTGGTCTCCTCCTTGCTTCCTTGGTGGCCTTCCACATACAACCTCCCTCAAGACCTTCTCCTTCTTCTCCTTCTTCTCCTTCTTCTCCTTCTCTCATAGACCACCATCGGCCTTCTTGCGTTGGTCTCCTCTCGGGCCATCGGCCTTCTTGCGTTGGTCTCCTCCTTGCTTCCTTGGGCGGTTGCTATGAGTTTGACACAGACGGCGAGAACCTCAGTCTTTCACTGTAGTCTACCCTCAAGCCGAGAGTTCACAGGCATTGCCACACACCCAAAGCAAAGCAATTTCCGGCAACCATTCACAAGGGAGCAACTCGTTTAGGCACTTGCGGTGAGCAAGTCCTCCACCAAGCACTCACCACATGCGACTTCCTCTCTACAGACTGCGTTGGCTCACGGTACAGAAATTCCTCAAGGCAAAGGACTCGATGGGCGCAAGACATGATACTTTGTGAAATCCTCCTCCTCTTATAGGAGGCCTTCCACATACAACCTCCCTTAGGTGACCCTCTGCGGTCACCTTTTCCAATCTATTATTTCCTACCATGACATTTAATACGGCACCTAAATCTATTATGCGATCCTTGGTAAATTCTATTCTAGTAACTTCACCTAAGACCATCCTTGAAGGATGTCGGTCTACACCACCTATCCTTCCCGTTCCCCAAAGCTCATTTATGGTCATTGACCATTCTTAGTCTTATCTCTGGGGTGGTGACATGGCCCTTGAGGATTGGCTCCCTCGCCCTCCTTTTGCTCTGTCCCTTCCCGGATCTTGTCGCCTTCCTAATGTGTGGGGCAAGTACAATCTGCCCCTTCCTCCATCTCCGCAGGCGGCGCCTGTCTGTTATCTTCCATCGGCGCCTCCCGCGCACCTGCGCCTCTCCCGGCTTCCGCCGCTGGTGGCGCCCGTTCATCGCACCCTACGCGGTAGTCGGCGGACTAGGGGTAAACTTCATGGTAGTCGTCCTATCTCCTTCTTCTCCTTCTCTCCATCGGTGATGTCTGGGTGAGTTCCTTTTGCTCTTCCTTGTTTGGTTTGTCCATACCTATCATGAGCATGTCTTCAAGAATCTTCCCCATTCGCACCAATCTTGCTACTAACTCCGGGCCTTTTGCGTTGGTCTCCTCCTGGGGCTCCTCCCTTATCAGGTGGCGGGAACTTCTCACCCCTCCTTCCTCAGGTCGGACCCGTCCTTAGTCTCCTCGGTGGGGTTGTCTCTCCACCACCCAGCTGCTCCTCCGGGGTATACTCGGCTCCTTCATCCTCGGCCGGGCCTCGCGGCGACTCCCCAACGATCTCCGCGCCCACGGGCTGCCCCGGTAGTCAGCGGACTACGGCGTGTGTGTGTCTACCACGGTCAGCGGACTACCGTGGTGCTCACCTGGTGGTTGACCCCGGAGGTGGGCTTTCCCCTCCTTGCTCTGCGCCACCTTCTACCTTTGGCGCTGGCTCCTTCGTCTCGACTCCTCAGTTCCTCGGAGTCCATTTCGTGATGGCCTCATCAAAATCGGAGGCCTCAGGCCACTTGCGGCTCCTTCTGTCATCATCATGAGGACCCAATGTCCTCCTCTTGGCCAACCGATCTCATTGTTGGCCTTCAAAATTCTATTGTGGAGGTGAGCCCCAAGCTATGATATTGCATTTGGAGATCATCAATCTCCGTGGGCCACTCTCCATCTTCACACCTACCTTTGTAGGCGTCCCTTGAGGTGGTCAATTCCCCACCTTGACATGGAGGTCACATTCTCCTCCTTGCTTCCTTGGTGGCTGGCCAATTTTGCACGAAGGGCATAATCAAAAAGCCCCTTTTCTACATTCTGTACCACCTTCTTGTGGTACTCCTCCTCTGGGACCTTTTTCCTTCAAGTCCTCTATTCGTTGAGCAAGCCCTTCCTCTCTCCGCTTGCCAAGCATCTTTCTCGCGCTCGCTCTCTTGGTGAATTTCAGCTCGGGCGCTTCTCTTCCAAACTAACGGGTCCTTCTCAACTCTTCCTTCATGTCCGGATCTGATGGCGTAGCCATCACTGCTCTTGGCGTCCATTTCTTTGGACCGCTACCTTCTCCTTCCAGAGCCTCTGTTTTGCCCTTCGCTCTTGCTCTAATTGGGCAAAATGCTCCTCATATACATCTCCATGAATCCTTGGGTGGTTGCTCGAATGGCTCTTTCTTGATTTGACAACCTCCCTCAAGACCTTCTCCGTGCGGCATCCATAAGGTCGTGGAGCTTCTCCACCTTTTCGGCTTGGCTGCCTTCGTCGGACTCCATGGCCTCCAATTGCCATTTGGTCCTGCCTTCCTCCGGCCATGTCTTGAGATTTCACTTCCTCTTGGCATGCCCACAAGGAGGCTGCTAGCTCCCAGCCTTCAAATCCACACGGTGAGTGCTTCACAAGCTACAATTCTCCTAGGGGTCCTAATTCCACCCCTTCTTTCTTCTTGCTGGAAATCTCCAGCTCTCACCTTCTCGGGCCATCGGTGCGGCCTTCTCGCTCCATCCGCTCTCCCACAGGCGGAGATGGTGGCCTTGGCGCGCTCGCGGCACCTCGCTTCTCCTTCCCTTCCCACCCCGTGCTGCTTTGCTGGCGGCGTGGGGTGCCCTACAGCGGTGAGGCTGCTCCCCCCAGTGGTGCCTACCTACCATGACATTTAATGCGGCACCTAAATCTATTCGATCCTTGGTAAATTCTATTCTAGTAACTTCACCTAAGATCATCCTTAAGGATGTCTACACCACCTATCCTTCCCCGTTCCCAAAGCTCATTTATGGTCATTGACCATTCTTAGTCCTTATCTTGCTGGGGTGGTGACATGTCCCTTGTGGATTGGCTCCCATGGAAATCTTCCACAAAATTGGAGGAAGTTGGTCTTTGAAATAAGAGTGCGTTGGTAATTTACCAACACAATCTTTGCGAAGAGCCTCCACTTGACTCCTTGATGCTCTCGGTCTTCCGCCATTCTTGGCGTGGGCCTTCACTCCTCCATCTCGCGGCGCCCATTCCCTCGGTCCTCCGGCCATGTCTTGAGATTTCACTTCCTCTTGGCATGCCCACAAGGAATTTGCTCTAGCCCCTTCAAATCCACACGGTGAGTGCTTCACAAGCACCGGCAATTCTCCTAGGGGTCCTAATTCCACCCCTTCTTTCTTCTTCTTGGAAATTTCCAGCTCTCACACTTCTCGGGCCATCGGCGTGTGCAGGCCTTCCCCGTCGCTCCATCCGCTCTCCCACAGGCGGAGATGGTGGCCTCGGCGCCCCGCGGCACCTCGCTTGCTTCTCCTTCCCTTCCACCCTGGTAATTTGCTGGCGTGGGGTGCCCTACAGCGGTGGCTGCTCCCCGGTGGTGCCTACCTACCTACCATGGTGGCCTCTGATAGTGCCCACCCCTTGGGTGGCGCCTCCCCTAGGGAGTGTCAGGTGCCTCTCTCGTAGGCACAAAGGAGATGGTGGGGACTCCCCCACTCGCATCACCCCTCACATGGTCCTTCTCTCATAGACCACCATCGGCCTTCTTCGGCCTTGCTCTTCTTCCCTTGCTTGCTCACTGTGGGAAAGGATTCCCACTCGGCAACTTTGCCTCCGCTTCTCCTCTTGCCTCTAGCATTTTGTGGAGTCGACCTCCCACCGTCTTCGCAATGCAAAGGCAAAGGCCTTTCCAACCTCGGAGATGGATGACCTCAAAGGGATGCATCTTCAAGCTCCTTGCTTGTGAGAGTCCCTCGGTTTCCCATAAATGCACCAAATAGGTGCTAAGATAGCAGGCCTTGGTCCTTCCTCATCCACGAATTTGGCTTGAGCTTCTCGATGGTGTATGTGCTTCATACATGATAGTCCCCAATCGGCTTGGCTCCCATGGAAATCTTCCACAAAAATTGGAGGAAGTTGGTCTTTGAAATAAGAGTGCGTTGGTCTCCTCTCACAGCGGGTCCTCCCTTATCGTGGGGTGAGAACTTCTCACCCCTCCTGTGGTCCTTCCTCGGCGGGTCGGACCCGTCCTTAGTCTCCTCCCGGGGGTTGTCTCCCACCTCCTGCTCCTCCCGGGGGTATACTAGGACCCCGGCTCCTTCATCCTCGGCCGGGCCTCGCGGCCCGACTCCCAACAGCTCCGCGCCCCGCCCCTACCGGTAGTCTGGCGGACTACTGGCGTGGGGTGCCCTACAGCGGTGAGGCTGCTCCCCCGTGATGCCTACCTACCATGGTGGCCTCTGATAGTGCCCACCCCTTGGGTGGCGCCTCCCCTAGGGAGTGTCAGGTGCCTCTCTCGTAGGCACAAAGGAGATGGTGGGGACTCCCCCACTCGCATCACCCCTCACATGGTCCTTCTCTCATAGACCACCATCGGCCTTCTTCGGCCTTGCTCTTCTTCCCTTGCTTGCTCACTGTGGGAAAGGATTCCCACTCGGCAACTTTGCCTCCGCTTCTCCTCTTGCCTAGCATTTTGTGGAGTCGACCTCCCACCGTCTTCGCAATGCAAAGGCAAAGGCCTTTCCAACCTCGGAGATGGATGACCTCAAAGGGATGCATCTTCAAGCTCCTTGCTTGTGAGTCCCTCGGTTTCCCATAAATGCACCAAATAGGTGCTAAGATAGCAGGCCTTGGTCCTTCCTCATCCACAATTTGGCTTGAGGAGCTTCTCGATGGTGTATGTACGCTTCATACATGATAGTCCCCAATCGGCTTGGCTCCCATGGAAATCTTCCACCTTTGGGCGCTCCTCTCCTCCTTCTCCTCAGACTCCTCGGAGTCCATTTGATGGCCTCATCAAAATCGGAGGCCTCGGCACTGTTGCGGCTCCTTCATCATCATGAGGACCCAATGTCCTCCTCTTGGCCAACACAACCTCATTGTTGGCCTTCAAAATTCTGATGGAGGTTGATGTAACACTCCTCAATCAATTCCAAATTGGGTCCTCCGCAATTCTTCCTTGCCTTTCCAACCTCGGTGGAGATGGATGACCTCAAAGGGATGCCATGCATCTTCAAGCTCCTTGCTTGCTCACTGTGGTCCTTCTCTCATAGACCACCATCGGCCTTCTTGCTCTAATTGGGGCAAAATGCTCTCCGCCTCTCCATGAGTCCTTGTTGCGCCGAATGGCTCTCTCCTCTTGCTCTTCTTCCCTTGCCTTTCCAACCTCGGTGGAGATGGATGACCTCAAAGGGATGCCATGCATCTTCAAGCTCCTTGCTCTTCTTCCCTTGCCTTTCCAACCTCGGTGGAGATGGATGACCTCAAAGGGATGCCATGCATCTTCAAGCTCCTTGCTCTTCTCCTCTTGCCTCTAGCATTCCTCTCGTAGGCACAAAGGAGATGGTGGCTCCTTCCCTTGCCTTTTCAACACGGCCGAGTGCTTCACAAGCACCTGAATTCTCCTAGGGGTCCTAATTCCACCCCTTCTTTTCTCAGCCTGCATCTGGGCGCAGGCGGGTCCCTTCACCGCCCCATCCGCCTCCCACCCACTGGGATAGTGGCGCCGCCGCCTCCGCTTCTCCTTCCCTTCCTACCATGGTGTGCAGCGTGGGTGTGCACTCCCCTGTGATACCTCTCTGCGGTAGTGCCTACCTACCATGGTGGTGGCCCTACCTGATAGTCGCCACCCTGGGTGCTCCTCTGGGGTGGGGTGGGGTGCCTCTTCCCTAGGCACAAAGGAGATGGTGGGGACTCCCCCCTCCTTGCTTGTGAGAGTCCCTCGGTTTCCCATAAATGCACCAAATAGGTGCTAAGATAGCAGGCCTTGGTCCTTCCTCTTGCTCTTCTTCCCTTGCTTGCTCACTGTGGGAAAGGATTCCCACTCGGCAACTTGTTGCCTCCACTTCCTCCGCCCTCTAGCATTTTGTGGAGTCGACCTCCCACCGTCTTCGCAATGCAAAGGCAAAGGCCTTTCCAACCTCGGTGGAGATGGATGACCTCAAAGGGATGCCATGCATCTTCAAGCTCCTTGCTTGTGAGAGTCCCTCGGTTTCCCATAAATGCACCAAATAGGTGCTAAGATATGTGGCCCTTCCTCATCCACCAATTTGGCTTGAGGAGCTTCTCCTGATGGTGTGTAGGCCTCATACATAATGGTTCCCCAATCCGCTTGGCTCCATGGAAATCTTCCACAAAATTGGAGGAAGTTGGTAAATAAGAAGTCGTAATTCACCAACCCCAGCACATCTTGCAAAGAGCCTCCACTTCAGCTCCTTGATGCTATCCGCTTTTCCACCCATTCGTGGGCCTTCACCTCGTCCATCATCATGTAGGACCTCTGGAATTTCGGAGAGGGCCGTCCTCTTCCTCCATTCGACCTTTCGAGGAGAGCAATTCGAGCTCCTCCTCCGCCTTCCATACACTGCCGAATGCTCACCGCCCAAAGAACGGATCCCCGAGCATTCCTCTCCTGCGCAGGGGCTCATTGATGGAGGTTGATGTAACACTCCTCAATCAATTCCAAATTGGTGTAGGCCCATTGGCGGCCATACACCCATCCCAATTGGATGTTCTCCTCCTCCGCCATTAAAATCACTGGGGTGATTGAGCTGCCCAAAGCAAGTGAATTGGGGCATCTCGACACCCTCCTCGCTTCTCCGCTGCCTTCTTTCCTTTCCTCCTCGCGAGGAAGAGCCCTTGGTGGCTCCTTCCCTTGCCTTTCCCGCTCGAGGCATGGTGGCGTTCCTTTTAGCTTACAAGGAAGATTACTCTCAATTTGTGATCCAAGCTTCGCTCCCAACACTCCTTCTTCCCTTGGGCGCACCACACAACGTTCCACGTTAGCTCTCCCGCCTCCTTTTGCCCAATTCTCCTGATCTCTTCCGCGCTTGGTGTGATCCTTCCTCTTTACTCTCAATTTCTTCCTTGCGCTCGGCGCCCCAACTCGCGCCTCCGCCTTGGCTCGGCCCCAATGTGTCTCTTTCACGGCTCCAGGAGCCTCGTGCTCCGCCTCCTTTTCTTCCGCCTAGGGTTTCTCCTTTTCTCGATCGCCCGCTCTCCTCTCGCTCGGCGCGGTGGCGGTGGTGGCGGCTTTCTCTCCTCTTGCTCTTACGCTCTCCGTCTCGCTCTTAAGTGAGTTTACCTCGATTCGAAGGAAGTTGCGCACTTTGCCCTCTTTGGATGCGCCACGCACAACCCTAGATTGGTTCATCATTCCAAAATCCTAATTCTACCTATTTTCCTATCACGCTATCCTAATTAATCACTAATTACTCTTATATATTCCCTATTGGTGAGCATATATAGTGGATATCCCCTTATATTCATTCCTTTTAGAGATTGTCACCTCTGATACGCGGCTTACAGCGATGATGCCTTCTTTTCTCACCTACGGCGTGGTGTGGCGACCTACGGCGTGGTGTGGCGACCTACCCTTCGGTTGCCCTCGCCTCGTCGTCATTTGACCCATTCTTCCTTGGGATATCCTTTTGCCTTCCTAACAATCCTACAACTCCGACTTCAAGATTCTCGAGAATTTCTGGCATGCTCCTCTTCAATCGTTCTTAGCCAAAAAAAATCAAACTTGTTGTCTTGGGCTCTTTTGTGGTTGCCCAAACTTTTATATTCCTGTTGAGGCGGCCCGAAAATCCGAAGATGAGTAATAAGAGGCTTATATCCATGCGGGACTCAAAGGGTGTCGGCGAGCGGACTTGGAAAGAACCACATTGCGGAGATCGCATGATATTAACCGGCCCGGAAGGGTTTGGGGAGGCGGAGCTAGCATGGCGCGGGCCATGGCGGCATGCCGTTGGCCTTTTCAACCCCATTACTAGAAGTATAGGGCAAGTGCGGCGGATAATCCCCTCTCAAGGCGAAGTCCTTAAATTGCGGTTATTTAATTCTCACGCATTGTCGGATCTAATGCATGCGAAGCTTGCAACGGTTTGCGGCTCGACCATAGTGACAAAAGGAGTAAAGGAGCCGAAGGAATCACTCTTCAACTTGAGCGGAATAGCAAAGGTATAGCGACTATAGTCATCAACAATAGTCATAAAGTGCGGTCTTGCCAAGTGAAGGGCGGGAGTGGACCACAAAGATCAACATGGACCAACTCCAAGTGAGTAGCCAGGCGAGTAAAGTAGGATAGGGAAGCTCGTTGTTTAGCATATATACAAGGTTCACATAGCAGATGCATGAAAAGTGTGGTAGCTTATCCTAAATAAATCACGCTAGACATCTCTAAAAGCTTATCATGATTAATATGTCCAAGCCGAGAATGCCATAATAGAGTCACCTTTGCGAGAACTCCCTCGCCGCGATGGCCATTGCGGGGCGTGGTCGAGGCTGTGATCAGCAGTGCAGCGGAGACATAGAGGTCATGCAGCGGGCGACCTCTAGCAACCACGCGACCGGGAGCAGATCTTGTGAGGAGGCAATCGCCTCTGCCAAACTCTAGCTGAAAGTACCGTCCTTCACCGGCGCAATCCCCTCCTCCTTGGCTCGGCTGATGGCTGCGGCGATTGACAACCTTCTCCTTCCTTACGCCCACGCCAAATTTCATCTCTTCCATCATCATGTAGGACCTCTGGAATTCGGAGATGGAAATGTTGGGTGTCGCGGCCTTTTGATGAGCCTCTCGAACAGGGCCATTCTGAGAGGACACAAATGCTTGAAAGCTGGCAGGAAGGGAGGCCTGTAGTTGGACACAAGCGTCAAATTCTGATAAGGGAGTGCCTAAAGCAGCCAACTGGGCCCGAAGATATCGAAACTTCCCAACATAAGTACCAATGCTCTCATTATTATACACACTGTGACTAATGTCATAACATTGGTAGATTGAAAAATATCTACTAGGCCATGCCTACCTTGATGGTAGCCCCATCGATATGATGTAGTGTGACCGTCGAGCTGAAATAAGAATGTGAAGTGCAAGCTGTCTTGTTTGATCAAGTCGAGAGGCGGCGAGAGGGACCAAGGCGTTGAATGGTGCCATCCACTATGCCAAGCAAGTCACGAGTGTTGAGTATGGAGCATACGCTTGGCCCATATCTCAAACTTTGTGTCAAAGCGGTCTTTTCTTTGAATTCGGAAGAAACATTCATATAATTAATAATTGGTGTAGGCCCATTGGCGGCCATACACCCATCCCAATTGGATGTTATCCTCCTCCGCCATTAAAATCACTGGGGTGATTGAGCTGCCCAAAGCAAGTGAATTGGGGCATCTCGACACCCTCCTCGCTTCTCCGCTGCCTTCTTTCCTTCCTCCGAGGAGGAGCCCTAAGCGGCTCCTTCCCTTGCCTTTCCCGCTCGAGGCATGGCGCTCTTTCCAAGCTAAGGAAGGAATTACTCCCAAAAACCTCGTGCCGCCCAAACGCTCCTCCTCTCCGGCAAACCCTCCTCGACACAATTCCATGTTAGGCTTGGTGACGCCCTAGCACAATTTTCCTCGCGATTTCCTCTCTTTTGGCAAGGCCGGTGTGGTCGTGGTGTTCCTCCTTTTGCTCGCCTTCCCTCAACCTGCGCACGCCTTGAGCCCCTCAATGCTCGCCGAGAAGACTTCCTCCTGGCGCTCGTCTGGAAGGTGCCACAGGCCCGCGCCCTCTCCTTTCCTTCTTCCGCTGCGCACCATTAGGGTTCTTCCTCCTTCACCAAGTGTCGGACGGAGATAAGATTCTTCGCCATTTGCGGAACATGTAGCACATCACTTAAAGAAGGGGAGAACCATCTTCAAGAGTAAAAATATGATGCCGATTGCCGTAGTAAGGCCGGAGTCATCGTGGAAGAACAAAGCGTTGATCTTGGCGGAGATAATCGAGAACATATGGTGATGGCGGATATGCAGGCGGTGAGTCAATAGCCAAGAGGTCTTGTATTGAAAGCTACCAAGCGGTTGAGGGCAATGTCGGCTGTTTACGCTTGGAGGTCGAGGCCATATTGGCGGACTTGGAAGGCGTCGAGGCTCACTTTCTTCTTCTGCGGATCGGGCTCCAATGGCACAGAATCGCACCGATTGCAAGTACAGCTTGCTGGAACCACCGAGCTTGGAGAAGGAAGGACCGAAGGAGCCGGAGGGCGGGTGAAGGTCTCGGTGGAGGAGGCGTCATTCTGTGGTGAGCGTTGGCGGCCTTTGCTAACGAACATAACTCGTTCACCACCATGAGTCCGTCACCCCACCGTAGTCCGCTTCGCCTATGTGGCTTTCACGGCGTAGTCCGCCAACCTACCGCCTTTCCCGCTCGTTGCAGGGGTCATTTTGACCCGCTTTTCCCCGAGATATCCTCTTCGCCTCCCAATATCCTACAACTAGCCCAAGCTTCTCGAAAATTCCCAACATGCCCTCTTCAATCGTATTAGCCAAAAAAAATCAAACTTGCTTCATCCTCCTTTGGCTGCTCCCAAACTTTTATATTCCACTGTTGAGGCGAAAATCCGAAGATGAGTAATAAGAGCTTATATCCATGCCGGGACTCAAAGGGTGTCGGCGAGGCGGACTTGGAAGAACCATTATGAGAATCTTGTGATGTAACCGGCCCGGAAGGGTTTGGGGAGGCGGGCTAGCATGGCGCGGGCCATGGCGGCAGATTGCGTTGGCCTTTTGACCATTACCTTGAGAAGTATAGGGAGCAGTAAGGCGGCGGATAATCCCCTCTCAAGGCGAAGTCCTTAAATTGCGGTTATTTAATTCTCACGCATTGTCGGATCTAATGCACGAGCTTGCAACGGTTTGCGGCTCGACCATAGTGACAAAAGGAGTAAAGGAGCCGAAGGAATCACTCTTCAACTTGAGCGGAATAGCAAAGGTATAGCGACTATAGTCATCAACAATAGTCATAAAGTGCGATGCGCCGCAAGTGAAGGGGGCGGGAGTGGACCACAAAGATCAACATGGACCAACTCCAAGTGAGTAACGGCAGGCGGTAAAGTAGGATAGGGAAGCTCGTTGTTTAGCATATACAAGGTTCACATAGCAGATGCATGAAAAGTGTGGTAGCTTATCCTAAATAAATCACGCTAGACATCTCTAAAAGCTTATCATGATTAATATGTCCAAGCCGAGAATGCCATAATAGAGTCACCTTTGCGAGAACTCCCTCTTGCATGATGGCCATTCGGGAGGCTGTCGAGGCATGATCAGCTGATGCGGAGAAGACATAGAGGTCATGCAGCGGGCGACCTCTAGCAACCATGACCGGGAGCAGCGGATCTTGTGAGGAGGCAATCGCCTCTGCCAAACTCTAGCTGAAAGTACCGTCCTTCACCAAGTGTCGGAGATGGAGATAAGATTCTTCGCCATTTGCGGAACATGTAGCACATCACTTAAAGAAGAAGAGAACCATCTTCAAGAGTAAAAATAGCTTGATGCAGTGCCCGCAATAGTAAGGGTCATCAGGAAGAACAAAGCGTTGATCTTGAGGGGAGATAATCGAGAAAACATATGGTGATGGCGAATATATGTGAGGCTGAGTCCAATAGCCAAGAGGTCTTGTATTGAAAGCTACCAGCGGTATGAGGGCAATGTCGGCTGTTTACGCTTGGAGGTCGAGGCCATATTGGCGGACTTGGAAGGCGTCGAGGCTCACTTTCTTCTTATGCTCGTCGGTGGCACAGAATCGCACCGATTGCAAGTACCGGGCTTGCGGTGGAACCACCGAGCTTGGAGAAGGAAGGGCGAGAAGGAGGCGGAGAAGGCGGATGAAAAGTCGTCTATCGGTGGAGGAGGCGTCGGCTGCTGGTGGCGTTGGCGGCCTTTGCTAACATAACTCGTTCACCACCATGCTTGAAGTGCGGCGTTGAATCTGGAAGCCTCCTCTTGAAGGAGGGCAAGACTGAGGATCAATACAGTCGAATCCCAAGTATTCCATGGTTGTTAAGGATCACCGACCAATATTTGGAGGCGGAGTAATTTATCTGCTCACTAGCGAGTGGGTCGCACCCCATCGTGATTGTACCAAAGAAGCAGCAGGAAAGGTTCGGCATGCCAAGATTTCGTGAAGCTCAATGAAGCAACGAAGAAGGATCATCACCCTTTGCCTTTCATGGACAAAGGTGGACACGAGTCGGACATGAGATGTATAGTTTCTGATATATTCGGTACAATCACCGCTAAGGAAGATCGTGACAAGACAACATTCACAACGGATTGGGGAACTTACGCTTATTCAAGCTCCTTCGGGTTGTGCAATGCCCCGCCACTTTCCAATGGTGGTGAACGCGATATTCGAGATTTTCCGAGAAGTTCATGGAGGTATTCCTAGATGATTTGCGTGTTTGGGAGAGACCGTGATCTAGACATTTGAGACACAAGTCGAAGCCGTTGTGATTCAAGCACTACATGGATATGGCGAGAGCGTAATTGGGCACTCGACTTAAAGCAGTTAGAACAGATGGCAAGGTGAATTTGTATCAGGTTCCTTTACACAGCTTTGTATATCGAAGGGCATATTGATGCAGAGGAGTGTACCTTATTCCCAGGCGCAAAATGGGGTAGCTGAGCGGTGTCATCAATGGCTTGTTGAGGCTACTCGCTCAATGCTTCATAGTGCAAATTTCCCCAAGGTCTATTGGGTAGAGGCGATCTCTGCAGCCACTTACTTGAAAAATCGCCTCCCCACTTCTGTCACGATACCGAAGGTGAGCTTAAGGCTGGATAAACCATGTGAAACAATTATCCTCTAAATATGATTAGTTTAGGATAATGCCGTTTAAACGCTGACAATTAGTGACCGCTAAACGGTAATTAGTAAACACCAAACGACAACTAGAGGACGCGAATCAAGGCACGCTTGCAGCTGCCTTGTTGAAACCCGTGGGCTCATATCAAAAGTGTGAGCCCAACCGAACGATCATGACTCAGAGAGGCAAGCCCACACGCGGTGTTGGCCTTGACCATGGCCGCCATGCTAAACCACGGAGATGGAGGCGGAGGCGGCTAGTTGTCGAATCGTGCCAAGGAGAGTGCTGCAGCTATCTTAGAAACTCAAGTGCTTTTTGTTGTTCCGGCCAGATTGGGCTCAAGGGTTGCAAGGATTGATTGTCGGGGAGGTTGCAAGACCTGTTATAGTACATGGCGGTCCACCGGTAGGGCGGCGGGGTTCGACCATGGGACATAGGTAGCCGGGACAGCAGGGGTTGTCCCGGCCATGGTACATGGCGGTCCACGGGGCTGCGGGGTATCCCATGGGACATGGCGATCCAATGGGGCTGCCGGGTATCCGCCATGGGACATGGCGATCCAGGACAGCCGAGATTGGGCCAGCCATGGGACATTGCGGTCCACGGATTGCCGGGTGGGGCAAATCATGACCACCGACCGTCAAGACACAAGAACTAAGTCGCATGCAAAGAATGTGAACTCGATGTATGCTTGCTTTTATATACGTTTGGTTAGGCATTTTCATTAACCAAGGACATGAAAACATATCCTTTATTTTGATTGGCCCATAGTCCAAGGATTCATTTCCTTTAAATACTAGTTATAGGAAATAGATCCGTTATGAGCGGATAACTAGGTAGGCTAGACAAAGCGTTTTGTAGGAGGGTAGGATATTACAGTGAGGTTCATCAAGGATTTCGCTAAGAAGGCCTTGTTGACACAATTGACCAAGAAGGATACACCTTCGAATGGACCAATGCAAGATGAGGCTTTTCAAAGGATGCTTAGTGAGCGCACCAACGCTAACCGCCGATTGGGAGAAACCGCTTCATGTATACGGATGTGTCCGCTATGCCATTGGGACCGCTTGGGAAGGATGAGAAGAAACGGATCATCCGATTTTCTATGCAGAGACAACGATGCCGAAAAGAACTACTCAACCACGGAGCGGAGGGTCTTGGTATCATTTACTCGTAAGAAGTTTAGACACTATCCGCTTGCTTGCAAGGTGACGCTTCATGTTGACCATTTTATGCTGAAGTACCTTGTCAAGCCGATTTGTCGTGAAGGATTGCCGATGGGTACTACCGCTGCAAGAATTTGACTACGACGTAGAAACTAGGCTGTGGAAGCAAGATCAAAATGCTGATTTTATTTCTCGAAAACCGGAGAGCGACTTGAGGCCAGCAGACCGATTTCCGACGAGGAGTTGCCACCCTGGGTCAAGGGGAGGACGTGATGTTGTAGACGGCCTAAGAATTGATCAGCAAGTCTTGTTGCCAGGCCAAATGAGCAAGAAGGGAGCGCGGCAGTGAAAAGTCAGCAGGACAACTGGAACCGAGGAGATAGGATGGCGCCAAGATGGGCGAGGAGGAGGCGAATGCCTCAAGGGTGAGCATGAGGGCTGCAAGTGGAGGCCACGAGTTGGCAAAAGGAAGGAGGTGCATCCCATGACAAGCTTTGAAGAAAACTGCAGGAGAAGGAGATGGGATTCATGGGAAATCACCCAAGAGGACATGGAGGTGCAGGAGGTCGCCATGGGAGCACGAGCTGGACCTAGTCACGAGGCTAGGCCACCGAATGGAAAGATCAGCCCCATTGTGAGGAGGAGTGCAAACGCGCAGCCAAGGAACGTGAAGATGAAGCAAGGCGATGGATTTGTAGATGGATCCACGCCACTGGGCTACGGGACGGAGGAGGCACCGGAAGGAGGAGATTAGAACGTGAGGGGCGTTCATGCCCAAGATATTCTGAACGGTGAAGTACGCAAGTTCGGAGCATGGAATCATGCCCGATGGTTTGTCCAGGGAAGGGCGGGCTGTTTCCATAAAGCCGCCCCTATTGCTAAGGAAGGCATCTATACAAGCTTGGGCCGGACGAGAAGATCCGAGATGTCGGTTGAAGAGGTCTGCCACGGAGGCGCTACATGCAAGAGGTGGACACTATTCGCAGTGACCGTTAAGAAGATTTTGAATGCGTGGTTCGTGGGCTACGATGCAAAAGGATGTGGGAGTTCACCGAGGTGTGATGCGTGTCGAGGGTTGGGCGGCCTATTTGTACACAATGGCCTCACCTACATCTTACCGCTAGCACCATTCGAGAAGTGGGAATCGATTTCAGATCAATCAAACCACCAACGCAATGGACGAAGAAGCAAAGACATTTTGGTGGCTACGGATTATTGCACAAGATGGTGGAGGCAAGCGAGGAAGGACGACGACCGCTGGGCAAAGTTTTTATTCGAGAACATCATAACGGTACGGTGTCCTTTAGAGTTGGTCAGACCGGGGACACATTTCCTCAACTCGCCGTTGAGTCCCTAACCACCTACTTCAACATTCGATCGAAGACGACTACAACCCCAAGGCGAACGGATTGACGAGAAGAAACGGGTTGCTGCACAATCCTCACCAAGGTAATCGTAACACATGTATGATTGGGATGCTAAGTTGCATTCAAGATGTGGTGATCTGGAGAAGGTAACCACCAAGAAGACCCTTATTATCTAACGATGGCATGTCGTGATGCCCGTGGAATTTGAAGTACCATGTGATCATGGAGGATGAACATGACCGAGAGGATAGCTAGACTAGAATCGCTCATAGAGCAGGAGGAACGAGGGAAGATGCTTTAGAGGAAACCCAGCAATCTGTGGAACTGAAAGACCGCATGATGGGAGTTGAGGAAGGTGAGGCTATCGTGGACGGGATTTTGGTTCTTCTATATGATAGTACCTAGACTTTCCAGGAAGCTTAGAGATGGATGGGACCTACGAGGTAGCAGATATGAGAATGGATCCGCAACCCGGGCGGAATTGCCACCGAGTGGGTGGAAGGTTAAGAAGTACCTTCAACTGGTAGTTGTTTGCAGGACGCAAACAGTGAGGAGGGAGTATGTGGAACGCAAAAGTTTGGGCAACCAAATCAAAAGAGCGAAAACAAGTTTGATTTTTTTGGCTAAAAACGATTGAAGAGGAGCATGCCAGAAATTTTCTCGAGAATCTTGAAGCGAGTTGTAGGATATTGTTAGGAAGGAAGAGGATATCCCAGAAGAAGAACGGGTCAAACGACCCGTGCGGTGAGGGCACCGAAAGGTTGGTAGGTCAGCACCATGAGGTCGCCACACCACGCCTAGGTGAAAAGGAGCGTATCACGTAAGTCGCATCACTACCGTAGGTGACGAATCTCAAAAAGGAAATTAGAATAGAGGGGATATCCACTATATATGCTCACCAATAGGGAATAAATATATAGAGTAATTAGGATTAATTAGGATAGCAGAATAAAAATAGTTTAGATAGGATTAGGATTTTGGAATGATGAACCAATCTAGGGTTGCCTCCGGTGGCCATCCAAAGAGGGCAAAGTGCTTTGGCTTCTCCACTTCACAAGAGACTGAGCCGGAGCGAAGAAGCAAGGAAGGAAGACCATCGCCGCGAGAAGAGAGCCGCGCCACCGCGAGCAAGCCGAGTGGCGCGAAGGCATCGAGAGGAGACCAACCGCGAGGCGAGCGGAGGGAAAAGCGCGGAGTGCCGCGAACCAGGGGAGCCACACGCCCGGCCACGGAGAGGAGTCGGAGCGAAGCGCGGGAGCACCAAGGTGCGAAGGTGAATTGAGCGTGAGGAGCGCTGACACCGGGCGTGGCCCCGCCGAAGAAGGACAACAGGGGGTTGGCAGAACAACGTGCCGTGGCTAACGTGTATTGCAGTGAAGTGTTGCTACAAGAAGGAGTGTTTGTGGAAGCAGCAAATTGGAAGTAATTCTCCTTTGAAGCACTTGGAGGAAGGCCATGCCTCGAGAGGAAAAGGCAAGGGAAGGAGCCACCAAAGGCCTCCTAAGGAGGAAAGGAAAGAAGGCAGCAGAGTCCGCGCCAGAGGGAGGTGAGCTGATGCCCCAATTCACTTGCTTTGCAGCTCAACCCCGTGATTTGGTTGATTTTCAAGGCGGCGAGGAGGATAACATCCAATTGGGATGGTGGCCGCCAATGGGGCCTACACCAATTTGGAATTGATTGAGGAGTGTCATCAATCCATCGGAGGCCTGCCGCACGAAGGAATGCTCGAACGGATCCTCACCGGACCGAAGGAGCATTCGACAGTGTATGGAGACCGGAGGAGGAGAGCTCGAATTGCTCTCCTCGAAAGGTCGAATGGAGGAAGAGGACGCCCTCCGACATTCCGCAAGAGTCCTCGACATGATGGACGGAGGAGTGAAGGCCACGCCAAGAATGGCTGGAATGAGAGCATCAAGGAGTCAAGTGGAGGCTCTTCGCAAGATTGTGCTGGGGTTGGAATTACCAAGGACTTTATTTCAAAGCACCAACTTCCTCCAATTTTTGTGGAAGATTTCCATGGGAGCCAAGCCGATTGGGGCACCATCATGTATGAGGCCTACATCCACCACCGAGAAGCTCCTCAAGCCAAATTCGTGGATGAGGAAGGGCCAAGGCTGCTACCTTAGCACCTATTTGGTGCATTTGTGGAAACGGAGGACTTCTCACAAGCAAGGAGTTGGAAGATGCTTGGCATCCTTGAGATAATCCATCTCCAGCCAAGCTTGGAAAGGCCTTTGCCTTTGCATTGAGGAAGAGGGAGGTCGACTCCACAAGCATGCTAGAAGCAAGAGGAGGATGGAGGCAACAAGGTTGCCGAGTGGGCTTTTCCCCAGAGCAAGGAGAGGAGAGGAACAGAACCGCCGAGGAAGGCCGAATGGTAGTCTATGAGAGGAGGACTACCACAGGAGGGGTGATGCCCAAGGGTGGGGAGTCCCACCATCTCCTTTGTGCCTAGAGAGGCACCCGCACCACCCCAGAGGGGAGGCACCACCCAGGGGTAAGACCACCGTAGGAGTCACCACCAGGTAGGCGACTCACTGGGGAGCAGAAGAGGGTGCACCCCACGCCAGAGAAAGCAGCCGGGTAGGGAAGGGGAAGGAGAAGCAAGAGCGCGCGGCGCCGAGGCCACCACCACCGCTGGGAGGAAGAGCGGATGGAGCGACGTGAGGGACCACGCCGCGGATGGCCCGGATGCAAGGGAGCTGGAAATTTGCAAGAAGAACAAAGGTGGAATTAGGACCCTAGGAGAATTGCCGAGTGCTTGTGAAGCACTCACCATGTGGATTTGAAGGGGCTAGGAGCTAGCAGCCTCCTTGTGGGCATGCCAAGAGGAAGTGAAAGCCCAAGACATGGCGGAGAGGAAGGCAGGACTAAATGGCAATTGGAGGCCATGGAGTCCGGAGAAGGCAGCCGTTGAAAAGGTCAGAGAAGCTCCAATGTGGATCAGAGCTGAGAAGGTCCCGAGGGAAGGTTGTCACAAGAAGAGAGCCATTCGGCAACAACCCAAAGGATTGGAGGCAAGAGGAGCATTTTGCCCAATTAGAGCAAGAAGAAGGGCAAAACGAGGCTCTAGGAAGGAGAAGGTGGCGTCCAAGAATGGACCAAGAGCAGTGTGATGGCTACCAAGCCATCAAGATCCGGACATGGAAGAGAATTGAAGGACCCAATTTGGAAGAGAAGCGCTGAGCTAAAGCTCAAGAAAAGACAAGAGAGGAGCGAGGGAAGTGGAGGAAGAGACTTGCCAAGCAATGGTGGAACAAAGGAGGTTCCAGAGGAGGAGCACCACAAGAAGGTGTTCCTCACCACCCGGCATCCATGCACCACTTTCTTGTGGTGCTCCTCCTCTGGGACCTCCTTTCCAAGTCCTCTAGTTGCAAGCCCCTCCTCTCACTTGCCAAGCATCTTCTCGCTCCGGCTCACCCAATTCTTGGTCTTGTCCTCCAGCGCTTCTCCTCCCATTATCACGGGTCCTCAACTCTTCCTTCCATGTCCGGATCTTGATGGCTTGGTAGCCATCACTCTCTGGCGTCCATTTCTTTGGACCGCTACCTTCTCCTTCCTAGAGCCTCTGTTTTGCCCTTCCTCTTGCTCTAATTGGGCAAAATGCTCCTCATATAGCCTCCAAGTCCCTTTGGGTTGTTGGAATGGCTCTCTCCTCTTGCGACAACCTCCCTCAAGACCTTCTCGCCGTTGATCCACAAGGTCGGCTGGAGCTCTCTGACCTTTTCCACTTGGCTGCCTTCTCGTCGGACTCCATGGCCTCCAATTGCCATTTGGTCTGCCTTCCTCTCGGTCATCTTGGGCCTTGACTTCCTCGACATGCCCACAAGGAGGCTGCTAGTTCCTAGCCCCTTCAAATCCACTGAGTGCTTCACAAGCACCCAATTCTCCTAGGGTCCTAATTCCACCTTCTTCTTCTTTGGAAATCTCCAGCTCCCTTGCCTCAGCGGGCCATCGTGGTCCTCATTGCCCCATCCTCTCCCCAGCGGAGATGGTGGCTGCGCCCTGCGCCTCATTCTTCTCCTTCCCTTCCTACCATGGTGTGCAGCGTGGGTGTGCACTCCCCTGTGATACCTCTCTGCGGTAGTGCCTACCTACCATGGTGGTGGCCCTACCTGATAGTCGCCACCCTGGGTGCTCCTCTGGGGTGGGGTGGGTGCCTCTTCCCTAGGCACAAAGGAGATGGTGGGGACTCCCCCACCTTGGCCATGGTCCTTCTCATAGACTACCATTGGCCTCCTTGGCATCTTGCTCTTCTCCTCCTCCTTGCTCTTGTGGGAAAAGCCTCCCACTAACCTTGTTGCCTCCACTTCCCTCCGCCCTCTAGCATCTTGTGGAGTCGACCTCCCAGTCTTCCTCAATGCAAAGGCAAGGCCTTTCCAAGCTTGGCTGGAGATGGATGACCTCAAAGGATGCCATGCATCTTCAAGCTCCTTGCTTGTGAAGTCCCTCGGTTTCCACAAATGCACCAAATAGGTGCTAAGATAGCAGAGCCTTGGCCTTCCTCATCCACCAATTTGGCTTGAGCTTCTCCTGGTGGATGTAGGCCTCATACATGATAGTCCCCAATCGGCTTGGCTCCCATGGAAATCTTCCACAAAATTGGAGGAAGTTGGTGCTGAAATAAGAGGTCCGTTGGTAATTTACCAACCCACAATCTTTGAAGAGCCTCCACTTGACTCCTTGATGCTCTCGGTCTTCCGATTCTTGGCGTGGGCCTTCACTCCTCCATCCATCATGTCGGAACTCTGCGGAATTTCGGAGGGTCCTCTTCCTCCATTCGTCCTTCGAGGAGCAATTCGAGCTCTCCTCCTCGGTCTTCCCACACCGAATACTTGTCCCGTGGCGGATCGGTCGCATTCCTTCCGCTGTGGCAGGGGCCTTCCGATTGATGGAGGTTGATGTAACACTCCTCAATCAATTCCAAATTGGTGTAGGCCCATTGGCGGCCACCATCCCAATTGGATGTTATCCTCCTCGCCGCCTTGAAAATCAACCAAATCACGGGGTTGAGCTGCAAAGCAAGTGAATTGGGGCATCAGCTCACCTCCCTCTGGCGCGGACTCTGCTGCCTTCTTTCCTTTCCTCCTTAGGAGGCCTTTGGTGGCTCCTTCCCTTGCCTTTTCCTCTCGAGGCATGGCCTTCCTCCAAGTGCTTCAAAGGAGAATTACTTCCAATTTGCTGCTTCCACAAACACTCCTTCTTGTAGCAACACTTCACTGCAATACACGTTAGCCACGGCACGTTGTTCTGCCAACCCCCTGTTGTCCTTCTTCGGCGGGGCCACGCCCGGTGTCAGCGCTCCTCACGCTCAATTCACCTTCGCACCTTGGTGCTCCCGCGCTTCGCTCCGACTCCTCTCCGTGGCCGGGCGTGTGGCTCCCCTGGTTCGCGGCACTCCGCGCTTTTCCCTCCGCTCGCCTCGCGGTTGGTCTCCTCTCGATGCCTTCGCGCCACTCGGCTTGCTCGCGGTGGCGCGGCTCTCTTCTCGCGGCGATGGTCTTCCTTCCTTGCTTCTTCGCTCCGGCTCAGTCTCTTGTGAAGTGGAGAAGCCAAAGCACTTTGCCCTCTTTGGATGGCCACCGGAGGCAACCCTAGATTGGTTCATCATTCCAAAATCCTAATCCTATCTAAACTATTTTTATTCTGCTATCCTAATTAATCCTAATTACTCTATATATTTATTCCCTATTGGTGAGCATATATAGTGGATATCCCCTCTATTCTAATTTCCTTTTTGAGATTCGTCACCTACGGTAGTGATGCGACTTACGTGATACGCTCCTTTTCACCTAGGCGTGGTGTGGCGACCTCATGGTGCTGACCTACCAACCTTTCGGTGCCCTCACCGCACGGGTCGTTTTGACCCGTTCTTCTTCTGGGATATCCTCTTCCTTCCTAACAATATCCTACAACTCGCTTCAAGATTCTCGAGAAAATTTCTGGCATGCTCCTCTTCAATCGTTTTAGCCAAAAAAATCAAACTTGTTTTCGCTCTTTTGATTTGGTTGCCCAAACTTTTGCGTTCCACATACTCCCTCCTCACTGTTTGCGTCCTGCAAACAACTACCAGTTGAAGGTACTTCTTAACCTTCCACCCACTCGGTGGCAATTCCGCCCGGGTTGCGGATCCATTCTCATATCTGCTACCTCGTAGGTCCCATCCATCTCTAAGCTTCCTGGAAAGTCTAGGTACTATCATATAGAAGAACCAAATCCCGTCCACGATAGCCTCACCTTCCTCAACTCCCATCATGCGGTCTTTCAGTTCCACAGATTGCTGGGTTTCCTCTAAAGCATCTTCCCTCGTTCCTCCTGCTCTATGAGCGATTCTAGTCTAGCTATCCTCTCGGTCATGTTCATCCTCCATGATCACATGGTACTTCAAATTCCACGGGCATCACGACATGCCATCGTTAGATAATAAGGGTCTTCTTGGTGGTTACCTTCTCCAGATCACCACATCTTGAATGCAACTTAGCATCCCAATCATACATGTGTTACGATTACCTTGGTGAGGATTGTGCAGCAACCCGTTCTTCTCGTCAATCCGTTCGCCTTGGGGTTGTAGTCGTCTTCGATCGAATGTTGAAGTAGGTGGTTAGGGACTCAACGGCGAGTTGAGGAAATGTGTCCCCGGTCTGACCAACTCTAAAGGACACCGTACCGTTATGATGTTCTCGAATAAAAACTTTGCCCAGCGGTCGTCGTCCTTCCTCGCTTGCCTCCACCATCTTGTGCAATAATCCGTAGCCACCAAAATGTCTTTGCTTCTTCGTCCATTGCGTTGGTGGTTTGATTGATCTGAAATCGATTCCCCACTTCTCGAATGGTGCTAGCGGTAAGATGTAGGTGAGGCCATTGTGTACAAATAGGCCGCCCAACCCTCGACACGCATCACACCTCGGTGAACTCCCACATCCTTTTGCATCGTAGCCCACGAACCACGCATTCAAAATCTTCTTAACGGTCACTGCGAATAGTGTCCACCTCTTGCATGTAGCGCCTCCGTGGCAGACCTCTTCAACCGACATCTCGGATCTTCTCGTCCGGCCCAAGCTTGTATAGATGCCTTCCTTAGCAATAGGGGCGGCTTTATGGAAACAGCCCGCCCTTCCCTGGACAAACCATCGGGCATGATTCCATGCTCCGAACTTGCGTACTTCACCGTTCAGAATATCTTGGGCATGAACGCCCCTCACGTTCTAATCTCCTCCTTCCGGTGCCTCCTCCGTCCCGTAGCCCAGTGGCGTGGATCCATCTACAAATCCATCGCCTTGCTTCATCTTCACGTTCCTTGGCTGCGCGTTTGCACTCCTCCTCACAATGGGCTGATCTTTCCATTCGGTGGCCTAGCCTCGTGACTAGGTCCAGCTCGTGCTCCCATGGCGACCTCCTGCACCTCCATGTCCTCTTGGGTGATTTCCCATGAATCCCATCTCCTTCTCCTGCAGTTTTCTTCAAAGCTTGTCATGGGATGCACCTCCTTCCTTTTGCCAACTCGTGGCCTCCACTTGCAGCCCTCATGCTCACCCTTGAGGCATTCGCCTCCTCCTCGCCCATCTTGGCGCCATCCTATCTCCTCGGTTCCAGTTGTCCTGCTGACTTTTCACTGCCGCGCTCCCTTCTTGCTCATTTGGCCTGGCAACAAGACTTGCTGATCAATTCTTAGGCCGTCTACAACATCACGTCCTCCCCTTGACCCAGGGTGGCAACTCCTCGTCGGAAATCGGTCTGCTGGCCTCAAGTCGCTCTCCGGTTTTCGAGAAATAAAATCAGCATTTTGATCTTGCTTCCACAGCCTAGTTTCTACGTCGTAGTCAAATTCTTGCAGCGGTAGTACCCATCGGCAATCCTTCACGACAAATCGGCTTGACAAGGTACTTCAGCATAAAATGGTCAACATGAAGCGTCACCTTGCAAGCAAGCGGATAGTGTCTAAACTTCTTACGAGTAAATGATACCAAGACCCTCCGCTCCGTGGTTGAGTAGTTCTTTTCGGCATCGTTGTCTCTGCATAGAAAATCGGATGATCCGTTTCTTCTCATCCTTCCCAAGCGGTCCCAATGGCATAGCGGACACATCCGTATACATGAAGCGGTTTCTCCCAATCGGCGGTTAGCGTTGGTGCGCTCACTAAGCATCCTTTGAAAAGCCTCATCTTGCATTGGTCCATTCGAAGGTGTATCCTTCTTGGTCAATTGTGTCAACAAAGGCCTTCTTAGCGAAATCCTTGATGAACCTCACTGTAATATCCTACCCTCCTACAAAACGCTTTGTCTCTCGTTTGTGGTGCGTCCATCTCGACTATAATTGCTACTTTCTCCTTATCTACAATCCTCGTCGAGACTCGATGTGCTAACAAAATGCCCTCCGTCATACCAAAATAACACTTCCCCGGATGAAGTTTCATGTTCGACTCTGCATTTGGAAACATTGTCTCAAATGTCTAGATCACGGTCTCTCCCAAACACGCAAATCATCTAGGAATACCTCCATGAACTTCTCGGAAAATCTCGAATATCGCGTTCACCACCATTGGAAAGTGGCGGGGCATTGCACAACCCGAAGGAGCTTGAATAAGCGTAAGTTCCCCAATCCGTTGTGAATGTTGTCTTGTCACGATCTTCCTTAGCGGTGATTGTACCGAATATATCAGAAACTATACATCTCATGTCCGACTCGTGTCCACCTTTGTCCATGAAAGGCAAAGGGTGATGATCCTTCTTCGTTGCTTCATTGAGCTTCACGAAATCTTGGCATGCCGAACCTTTCCTGCTGCTTCTTTGGTACAATCACGATGGGGTGCGACCCACTCGCTAGTGAGCAGATAAATTACTCCGCCTCCAAATATTGGTCGGTGATCCTTAACAACCATGGAATACTTGGGATTCGACTGTATTGATCCTCAGTCTTGCCCTCCTTCAAGTCGATTCGATGTATCCCCAGTTCTTCGGTATTCCTGTCATGTCAGTAATCTTGAAGGCAAACACATCGACATACTCCCTAAGCACTCTGAAACTCCTCTTTCTCTATCTATCCTAGATACCTAGAAATCTTGACTACCTTGCTAGGTTCTAACTCTAAGTCTTCTACGGCATCGGGATCTACGTATGTCCCTTGGGTTGCTACATCTTGGTTCGGATCCCTCCTCGGAAAATCACGATCATAGGCTTTACCCTTCCAAAGGCTACTCCTTCCTATGTGCCTCATCTTAGGCTCCTCGGGTTTCCTCTACGTGCAAGTATGAATACTCCAAATCACTCTTTATTTCGTGACCTGTGAAGGGCCCGATAAGTTCTAGAACCACACCTTACAGGTGTGTTGCACTACAAGCAGCTTTGGCTTAGCGTCGAGGTGCGGTCAGGATCATGTTCATGAGTAACCTTCCACCCTCCACCACTCTTTGGCGCTCCAAAGCACAAATACTCGCCTACACGCTGCAGCAGATCTGTCTTCGTAAGGGTATTAAAGCCCAATGTCCAGACTAAACTGATCTAAGTTGGGTGTCGATTATCCATTAGTTTCGTGGCTAATCACAAAACTTCTTGTGCTCCTTCCTCAGGGCTTCTTGTGGAGCTTCCTAGGGCACATTGAGGCGTAAATCCTCCAGAAGCCTCATCTCAAGGTGATGGAAGTTACTCTTGCCTCATCCTCTCCTCTCCTCTTTTCCACCATCATGGGATTGCCATATGATCCTTCAAGGCGTGCTCGAGCCATGGCTTGGTTTTTCCGTGATGCTAGAATTTTCAGGCTGCAGGATGGCGGCGATTAAGTGGATTACGGTGATCCACAGTCGCGAGTGAGGGCCTGTGCGAGGCCCATGAGCTCGCCCTTGAGCCGTTCGCGCGCCAGCGAGCAGTCGGGCCGTCTTGTGTGTGAGGAAGCATGGCGGCCTCCCCTTATGGCCAGCATACGACCTTGTGGGAACCAGAGCCCCTTGCCTTGTGTGTTTAACACATGGTGAGTGGTGTGGAACACAAAAGTTTGGGAGCAGCCAAAGGAGGATGAAGCAAGTTTGATTTTTTTGGCTAATACGATTGAAGAGGGCATGTTGGGAATTTTCGAGAAGCTTGGGCTAGTTGTAGGATATTGGGAGGCGAAGAGGATATCTCGGGGAAAAGCGGGTCAAAATGACCCCTGCAACGAGCGGGAAAGGCGGTAGGTTGGCGGACTACGCCGTGAAAGCCACATAGGCGAAGCGGACTACGGTGGGGTGACGGACTCATGGTGGTGGCGGATCTCGGTAGAAAAGGAAATTAGAATGGGATATCCACTATATACTCACCAATAGGGAATAAATATATAAAGTAATTAAGCGATTAATTAGGGTAGCGGATAGGGGCGGAAAATAGCGGTTAGATAGGATTAGGTATTTTGGAATGATAGACCCAATCTAGGGGTTGTGAGCAGCCTCCATGGCGACATCCAAGGAGGGCAAAGTGCGGTTTTGGGCGAACTTCTCTCCGAAAGGAATCATTTGCGATCCTTATAACTGATTCAATTCACGATTCACTTCTTCAATTACGTTACGCATTCACAGATTTAAGATTCGATTTCATTGAAACCTTTTTAAATGTTAATCACATAAAATTCAGACAACTCATGTTCATTCAAAAATAAAAGATCAGTTTTATACTTTCTCTTTCTGTTCACTATTGCATCCTGCTCGAAGCCGGATTTCGAATATATTCCCCAAACCCGCTACCCGGATCCTGTTGCACGACCGGTTGGAGCGCCAATTGGTGAAGCACATGTTGAATTTATCGGGAAGATGGAGGAACAATAAAGTTTCCGAACGGACAGGTTGAGATCATAATTCCTGCAGGAGCGTTGGATGAAGAAACAGAGGTCTCAATCCAGGCTATAAAAATTCTTCAGTAAGTGGAATTGGTTTTGGATACAGGTTTACCCGCATGGAAAAATTTTCAAGAAAAAGTTACGGTTCGGTTCTCCTATAAAATATGTCTGCAGCATTAAGCAGCAACAAAGCGTTGGAGATCGCATACCAGGATGGAAGTGGATTCTGGGTTTGTCATGGTAAAACTGTAAACGATCCTGTCAACAAAACGATCAGAGTAGAAACTGACTTCAGCGACTGGGCGTTGATTGAATCTATGGAATTAACACCTGCGGTGAAA